>JAVQMG010000041.1:647500-1017500 GCA_032878915.1 Castanopsis chinensis
AAAAAAAAAACAGTGGACTTTCAAGTCAATCAGCATATTTTCATCCAATTTTATCAAAATAATGACATGGATGAAATAAGTTCTTATAAAACCGGTCTAAGGACCAGTTTCTGATTAACCCAGTGGACCAATTAAAAGCATGCCACGTTAAAACTCGTATCTATCCATATATGTTTAATATCTATCCATATATTTAATATTGTGCACATGTCGGTTCATTTGGTTTTTAAAAACAAAATCATTAGAAGTAAGAAAAGATTTGTCTAAAAATTGAACTTGAACCCAAATCAGATCAGTGAGAGAAAGAATCCAAGGAGACCCAGATTTGATTGGAGAGAAATAATCCGGAGAGAAATAATTCAGAGACCCAAAGAAGATCGGAGAGAGAGCTTAACCGGGTTGTTCAACAAATCCAAAAAACTCTGAAACCAACCCAAACAAACAACCACCCACAACAGCCCAGCCGTGGGTTGAAACTCCAATGAGGGTTTGACGTGACAATGGAGAGAGAGGGAGATTGGCCTAGTTGAACTGAGCTAAGAGAGAGACGACCTCCGCCAAGCAATGGCAATTAACAGTGACAGGTGAGGAGTGGAGAGCGGCTGACCTTGGTTGTCGGCCATGAACGAAGCTTGCAAAGGAGCTCCTTGGGTCAGGCCTAGAGAGAGAGTGAGAGATTATAGAAAGAGGGGAGAGAGAGGAGAAGATGAGAACTGAGATAGATTAGGATTTCTTAAGGATTTTTTAAATGGAGAAATTAACAAAAAAAATATATATATTAAACTAACACTTCATTGAACGTTTTTGACAGAATCATAACGGAAACACTTCATTGAACGTTTTTGAAACTTATATAGGACTAAATTGATGGAATGAAAAATTAGAAGACTAAAATGAATTTTTGTGAAATTTAGAAAGTCAATTTTGCATTTTGGCCAAAATTGTATGATTATAATCTTTTGTATTATAATTCATTTCAAAATAATAATGGTACCCTCTACATATTCTTAAAAGTTTTACAAAACCTAAAATTTTGGCAGCCATCCCTTCTTGCCCATTTTTTTCCACTTCTTTGAAAACCTAGATTGAAGTTGAAGACTTTTATTTACAAATTCACAGTTCACATACACATCAACTGGTCCCTCACAACTTTTCATCCCATGGTCCAACAATAATTCCACAGTGAATACAACAAAAGCTAAATAATCAGGTAAATGTCGACAAAAACCTCAAAATTTCTTGTATTTTAGCCTAATTGAGCCGTGAATTTTTGGAATTCATATGTAGATAGATTGTAATGTGCACAAATGGTAAAATATTCACAAAAAATTTGTACAGCTTTAACTTTGTTTGGAAAATCTCCTTTTTTTTTTTTTTGGTTAATGGGTTTACTTCAAAGTTCAAAGACATTTCCATTGATGGATTTTGTTTGAAATGGCTCGATTTGTTTGTTACGTAATGCTTTGGATACTTGCTCATGCTCTATTATCTTATTTCTTCTGCATTTTTTTCGAAGATTTTATATTCGTTGAATATCCTAAACCAAAATTTTGAAATTAATATAAATAATAAAATTAGTTTTTGAGAACTAGTTTAAGTATTTGAAAAAAGCCCAAACTATTTCCCTTGTGTCTATAATGCCTGAAAGGTAATTCGCAATTTAGTAAGTGGATGCTATTTGTCAATAATTCAACCAAAGTGACAATACTTGGTAGTAAATGAGTACATATAAAAATGAGCTGGATGGTATAAGCCATTAGCCATTGACACCTCACCTAACTTGCACGAAAAAGAATAATTGATTTGAACTTATAGAGTTTCTCTTATACTATGAATATTTAAAACTAGCTTAATACATCTATAAATAGATATCCTGTGTAATGAATTAGTAATGGGCAATGGGACAAACAAACAATATCTCATAAATTTTGACCCAAAGAGTTGGTGAGAGGTGTGATTCAAAAATCTAAGACGATCATCAAACTTCAACAATATCAATTGGAAAAGTGCTAGAAGAGACAAAAATCTACTTAAGGAACATATTTTATAATATGCTCTTTTTATTTTTTTATTTTATTTTATTTGAATGCTCTTTTTACTAACCTTGGTTAAACTTTGGTAACCAAGGTTAGCAAATGCCCATTTCATACAAAAAATCTAGCATTTTGCCCCCATTCCAAAACTAATTAAGGAAATGCCCCTTTTTTTAAATTCGATTTTCTCAGAATTGAGTTTCAATGTAAAACTCGATTTGTAGAAAATCGAGTATGGGGCGATCAAACTTAAAAAAAAAAAAAAAATGCAAGGAACTCTAATTCATGGAGCTCAAGTTCCATGCAAAAACGCCGCTATAAGGCTTTAAAACGCAGATATAGGGTTTTAAAATGCCACTATAGTGGCGTTTTATTTCATCCATGCAAGTATATATTTTTTTTTTTTTTTTTTTTTTTTTTTTTAAGTTTGATCACTTCATACCTATAGCTTTCAGTGAGTCATATAGTGGAGTTTTTAATGGAACTCAAGTTTATCCATGCAAGTTTTTTTTTAAGTTTGATCGCCCCATACCTATAGCTGTGTTCAGGGAGCCCTATAGCGGCGTTTTAAACCCCTATAGTGTGTTTTTGCATGAAACTCGAGCTCCTTGAACTCAAGTTCCATGCTAGATTTTTTTTTTTTTTTTAATTTTTTTTTTTAAGTTTGATCATATAGCTGCATTCAGAGAGGCCTATTGCGGCGTTTTAAAGCCCTATATCAACGTTTTTACATGGAAATTGAGCTTTATGACCTCGAGTTCCATGCATTTTTTTTTTTTTAAGTTTGATCGCCCCATACTCAATTTTTTACAAATCAAGTTTTATATTGAAACTCGATTTTGAGAAAATCAAGTTTCAAAAAATGGGCATTTCCCTATAATTAGTTTGGGAAATGGGGCAACATACTGATTTTTTTGCACGATATGGGCAAAAGTCCATTTTCGCCCATCTTTTAAAAAGTTAAAATATTCTGTTATTAATATTAATAGAAGGGAGAGGGTGTTATTTTTTCCAAATCTCAAAGGAGGAAGTGTTTTTTCCATTCAAGTTTGAGGGTGAGTATCATTTCCTCAAACCTTAAGCGAATGGAGTGTAATTTGCCCTAATTTTAATATAGTAAACTATAAATAGTGGGTCTATTTGAAAGTGACAAACTACTATTCACAATCTGCCCTATAAGAATCATATTATGGGCCGAAGCAATGAACCTATTTGAAGTAGCTTATTTCATATCAGAAAAGCCTATGTAGTGGGTCTGATCTCCTAGTCAGTAATATTTTAGCGGGAATACTGCGGCCTTTGAGCAAACTAGATGGGCCAAAAATTCAAGTTTAAGTAACAACTTATAGAACAACAAACAAAATCATTGATTCTTTAGAAAAAAATATTACAAGAGCAGAATTAAGATGCTAAAGCAACGGTTATAGGAAGTATTTTTCTTATCAGTAATTACACAAACAACCCATGCTTCTTAAACTCACGATCTTACACTACCTTGCTCTTACAATGCAAGGAACAGCTATATGAAGCATTATATAGGTAAAATATCTAAATATTGGACACAATCATTCCATTTACAGATATCAAGTAATAAGCTTTCTTCCTAAACTGACTAACTCCAAACACTTCAACTGATAGAAAATTACATAATCAAAAAATATATTTAGTCCTGTTCAATGTCTTAGGCAGCCTACTGCAATGTGAATCTAACCAGTTTGAGAACAGAGAGCCTGAAAACCAAATCTAAGAAATAAAAATCAAAAATAAATGGCAGTGATATTGGAGGAAAGAAAGACACATTGCATATTTAATTAGTTATGTCTAGCACAATGGAAAGTTTTCACCGGCACAAAATTAAGCACACAAGTAACCCACTAGAGAGAGAGGCTTAAAAGTCAATTTCTGCAGCTCCATTTTGGCATAGATCAGCAAATCCACATTTTTCTTATAAATTAAGCTAATCAGGTAAGGTGAATTTCCTATTACTAATACTCAATTCCATGACCAAGCAAACTTAGGACACCAAAAAATAAGGCACCTAAATCCCAATCAAAATGTTTTCTCACACTTTCTCAGCAACCAGACACTGCAGAACTTAATGATATCACCCAATCCCAATGCACAGATCCTATCAATTGCACAAATTTCTCACTGATCTCTACCAAACACATCAAAATCAACAAGACAAACATGAATTTTCTCAACCATATCACATAATTTGAGAGATCAAAAGCCATAACTCATAAATTAGAACTAATATCCCAATGGGGTTTCCGAATCCAATCCAAAAGACCCATTTGCAAGTCAAAATCGATAAGTCCTCGAAAACCTTCATTATGAATGTTTTAAGCAAATGGGGTTCTGAAATATGAAGGAAAATTGCACCAAACAAGAGTGAGAAAATTAGAAATGAGAAAACTTGGACATACCCTTGAACATTCCTGAGGGTCAGGTTGAATCTGGTATCAAGGCTTGTGAGAGTGCTCTCTTTCTTCCTCTGATCTGCTGGGCTGTTATTGTTGTTGGTGTTCCTCCTGGTTGTTGCTATGCAAAAACCATGCTCTCTATTTCTGTTTTGTGCTTGTATTTATTAGTCCATATTTTAGTCTTCTCTTACGACCAAAGAATAAGAAAGCCTCAACAATATGCGGTAATAATAATAATCAAAAAAAGCAAATGATGTACTTGACTTTAATAATGATTTTTTATATGTATTATTGGAAATAATAATTATTGAGAGAAAATGTTTTTGTTAGATTTTATATATCTTAATTATAGAGAGTGGGGAAACTTTTTTTTTTTATAGAAAATTTCAACCTATAGAGTCTACTCTTGATGCGGGAATTTAACCCCAGATCTCTTATACAACCATCAGAGACTTTATCGGTTGAGCTAACTGGAATCCACGAGAATGAGGAAACTTTAAATTAAGCAAAAACAGAAAGGGAAAAAAAAAAAAAATCTTTTTTGTTCTTTTAGGGTTTAGTGTAAATTATTTTTATTGACTTATTTTTCCTAAAAATCGAGTTTTATCCCCAATTTTTTTAAAATTATACATAAACATCATGTTTGTATTAAAAATAAGGAAGATAAATGAAAAAGAAATGCGTATACAATATGTGAATAATTCTCCAAGCTCTATCAAAATTTTATAATCAAAATATGTTATATTTGACAAGATCTTATAGAGAGGAATCCTAATACTCAAGGGTTTGTCATGTGATTATAAATTCACGAAATGTTCTTTGACTCCTATAGTTCTATGTAGAGGTTTAACTAAACTAGATTGTTAGTCCAAAGTTATGGTACACGCTTAAAAAATGCACATCCAAGTTTGCATAATCTAATGGCCCATATTCCAGTTATACCTCTTAACCATATTCTAAATAAGCATCCCCTAAATGTGATCTATCCTAAATATACATAATATTTTTAAATAAAAAAAATTAAATAGTCACTCAAAGTTTCACCTAAAAACTAACGTTATTAGGGAGGTTGTTCCTAATGCTAGGGCTCATCCTCTTTTTTTTTTAGGGGATAATACTAGGGCTCATCCTAGTGGGATGTGTTTATCATTTATTAAACATTTACCTTAAGCATGTGATTGTTCAATAATTAAAATGAAGGAATTGGGAACATACATGTGACCAAAATATTAAAATGGAAAAATCAATAAAATATAAGGGCATTCACATTGGGTGTGCTAAAATAGCCAAAACGCTATTTTAGCACCCCAAATACTAAAAAAAGATCTACAACCAATGGCTACATCTAAAAATTTTTAACAACCCACTGTAGAAAATAACTACCATTAGTGCTATAGTAAACTACTACCTTTAGAGCATCTGAGGTTGCTAAATTGACTTTTTAGTCAATTTAGCAACCAATACCCTAAAAACTTTTTAGAAAATTTAGCAACCATTACCCTAAAAACAACTTCTATAGCAAAGAAGCCAAAGTTAAAAAAATTTGAGTTTGAGCTACGGTGAGCTGCTATCTCTAGCAGCTTACTGTAGCTTAAAATGCAAAACAAAAAAATAATTTTTTAAAGTGGGGTGTTAATAAAATAGTATTTGTAATGTGTTAATGGTCGTGATTGTTGTTTATTATGTTAGATATATTATTTTATTTTATTATTTATATTATATTATTTTATTATTTATATTATTTTAATGTGTTGAATATTAAAATAAAACCTTTGATATTTGGTGCATTATAAAGTGGGGCGTTTAAATAGATAAAGTAGTATTTTGAGGATACTAAAAACTATATGTTTTAGCAACTTTGCTATGAATGCTCTTAGTAGTTACTATAGCAACAAGTTAAACATAAACCTAATTTTTTATTTAATTTTCTCTCTCTCTCTCTCTCTCTCTCTCTCTCTCTCTCTCTCTCATGCATAAAGAAAGAATATTTAAATAAAGTGGTAAAAGAATAGAGTATAAGAAGTAAGGTGTATTGTTAAGTAGTATGTTAAACTAGATAAAATAGCTTTTAAGTGTATTAAATGTTAAATTTTTTAACACATTGAATGTGCTAGTGGGCTTATGGCCTGTTTGGATGTTTAAAAAAGGAGGGAGAGTAGAGTAGAGGGAGGAAGAGTAATTCAATTACCTTATTTGGAAGTTTTTTAAGAAAGGAGGGAGAGGAGTTTGGAGGGGTTTCAACTACCTCTAACCCCTCATTTTTAATTCCCCAAGTTGGAGAGATTTGAAGGGAGAAGAGAGTAGATAAATTATTGACCAAATGAATTTCCCAATTTATCCTTTCTAAATTAATAAAATTACAAACTGATTATATAAATAATCTTTGTTTGTTTCCTGGGAAAATTTAAGGTGAATGAAAAAAAAAAAAAGAATCTCACTATTTCACTGACACATCCGATTCAAACCACTCCACAATCAGACAACAATGAATAGCACACTCCACAATCAGACATATTACAATGAAAATCACACACTGTTGACACTTTATTTTGCAACCCGCATTTAATCTTACTTGGAGGGGAAAAACGTAATTTCACCTTGGAAATATGCATCTTGATTCTGGTCATTAGATCCTTAATCTCATTTCACCAAAATGATCTTGATGTTGTAATGATCAAATCGACTAATTATAAGCCCTAATCGAACCATCAGATTGAAAATTATCATCAAATCAAGTTTTAATGGCCGGGATGCACTATCACAAATTGAGTCTGACCTTATGTGATTATGAACAATTAATTCCAATTGGTTATAATTATAATCAATTTGAAATTAATGATATGTCATAATTTGGTTGGTTAGGATTACATTTTATGGTAAGGTTGCATACACTTAATTAATTAGATAGTTAAACATTAATTATTCAATGAGTAATTTGTGCAATTATCTTTTAATTAGGGTAAATTTGGAACTAATTAAGTCTGAAATGAGAGTGATTGGAGCCATTTAATGTTAATTGGGAGTTAATATGGGACCTATTAAAGTTAATTGTGCTGAAACCATTTTCTAACAAATAACCTCTACTCACTATTTTATCGATATCTCTCAGAATGTTTTGAATCTATGAATGAGGTTAATTTTCCCAGAAAATAGACATCCGGGGCTTCAATTTGAGCACAAGAACGAAACAATTCCGATCAGAATTGAGTCAGATATGATTTTTTGAAGTTCGCTCTACAGGCTGTTACAACAGCTATGGGAAAACCGAATTTTGGCTTGCTCCTCACTCCCACAAATCTCTACATTTAATACTCTAGATTTCCCCCAAGGTTAAAATAAGGTTTAGGTTCATGATTCTTTGTCAACCCTCATTAACGGCCTTCCATTCATATTTCCTCCACCATTACTATATAAACCTCTCCTCCCCTTCATTCCAGGACACAAAAAACAAAACCCCCATCTCTTCTCTTCTCTTGAGTTCTAGGAAGTTGAGTAGTCTTGTCATATCTTGGTTTTCTTGAGACTCAAGGTATTGAGTGAGACTCACTCTTCTTCTCCTAACTTTTCTTTTCCTCCACCCTTAGGACATCTCTTAAAAGTCTCCTCATCCACCATATGGATCTTGCATGTAGGTATAATCTCTTCCCCTAACTTGTTTTTTATGTTTCCATGATGAGAATTTAAGATTAAAGCATTATAGTACTTATTTAAATTCCTTTGAATATGTTTAAATGTTCTTATATGTTCTTCACATGTTTTTGGTTGTTCATCACATGTTCATAATCACATAAGGTCAGACTCAATTTGTGATAGTGCATCCCGGCCATTAAAACTTGATTTGATGATAACTTTCAATCTGATGGTCCGATTAAGGCTTATAACCAGTCGATTTGATCGTTACAACATTAAGATCATTTTGGTGAAATGAGATTAAGGATCTAATGACCAAAATCAAGATGCATATTTCCAAGGTGAAAATATCTTTTTACCCTCCAAGTAAGGTTAAATGCGGGTTGCAAAATGAGATGTCAGCACACACACACACACACACAAATACAAAAACATGTTAGCAGCTCAGATCTGAACCCAAAGACAGCAAATTTGGGCTCACCAAGTGAGAGAGAGTGAAGGGAAAAATGGGTAGAGGGGTTAGAGTGCTGGGTTGAGCAGCGGCGGCGGTAGCATCGATTCAAACCCAAAACCCACACAGAGACAGAAAAAATCACTATCTACTATCTTCCTCTTCTTCTTCTTCTTCTTCTTCTTCTTCTTCTTCTTTTTCACTATACAACAAACAAAAACCCTAGAAATCTCAGTGCCTCTCTAACAAAAAATTTTCTATCTCCTTTCAAAAAATCCAAACCCGTTGTTTAAACCCCGCGGTTTATCTATCTATTTATGGCTTTTGCCACGTGGTCACCGAGCTTGCTCCAGCTCCGACTAGCTCTAAATTGTAGGAATTGCAGGAAATCCCTTACAATTCTAGTATGAACACAGCTGAGGTATCTGGGTCATTGGGTTTGGGTGTTCTGTGTGGCTCAAGACGAAGCTAGAAATGAAAATGGAGTGGAGCAACGTCGTATTGAGAGTCCATTGATCGGATCGGATTCTATGGTTGATGGGTTCTCCGGTTGGTCTAAGTCTAACCCTGTTGATTTGCAGAGTAACAAGTGGTTTGGAGGTAATGATAAATTTTTTTAAAAAAAATTTCTCTATTTGGCTTCTCGGAAAATCCGAGGTATTGAAATGAAATGAAAAGAAAATGTTCAATATGCATATAGTTGAGTTGTGGTGTTTGTTTTGTTGGAATCTAAAAAGTGGAAAAATGTTGGAACTTTAATTTTTTTTTTTCCTATTATATCTGGGCACCCAAAACTTAGAAATTCATGTGGAATGAGAATGATGATTAAATAATTATTTAATCTAACAAATTAATCATAGGCCAATGTTGCAAGTCCATTTTCAAATAGGGAAAAATTTGTCTATTTAAATCATCTCCTCTCATTTTCATCATAATTTTTAAAACATCCAAACAAGAGGAATGGCTAATTACTCCATTCCACCTCACTAATTTTAAATACATCCAAACAAGGTATAGGATAATCATTCTTCTTTACTCTCCTCCATCTCTAAACTTCCAAACAGGCTATTAGTCTTAAGTGGGAATTCTTTTTCGTTTCTTGTTTCTTTTTTGAGAGGACTATTAAAAGGACTTTTTTGTTTTCGAGAAGAACTAGGAATTAATTCTAAATTGACTACATTAAACTAGACACTTTACTACTATACTCAAACATAAAGGAACGCAAACAAAGCAGAAAAACTAAAGATAAAAACTTAAAGACCAAAAATAAAGAAAAAGTTTGAAAACTAAAGACAAAATATTAAAGCCTAAAATAAAATAAAATAAAATAAATATTGAAACTAAATAAAGGGACTCATCCAGATGATTTCACTAATACTCTTGGTGTGCATTTGGTTGAGGATAAAAAATGAAAATTATTTTACTATTCAGCTTATTTTTACTATTATTTATGAACTCTATTGCACTTTTTGGCACTATTTATAGGTTACACTATATTATTTTAATTAATTTTTATTTTTATCTACAGTATTTAATTTTTCAATTTTAGCAAAATAAACAATATCTAAATACACCCTTGGTCTCAGAGAAGAACTTCTTTACCAATTATAGTGCAATATTGCAAGAAGAGAAAATTTTAAATAAAATCATAAAAATCATGTTTGAAACGATTGTAAGCACTAACAACATTCACGTTGAGAATGCTAAAGAAAAAAATGACTTTTAATAATTTAAAATATTACTTTATCTATTTTAATACATTATTTTACAATAAGAATTACATTTTTCCCACTTCATTTAAATATTATTTATTTATTTATTTATTTTTATTCTCAATGCATCTCTTCCTCTCTCTCCCTCTGTGCATTTGTCTTCTCCCTAACAAAAGCAACCAACCACCACAAACGGCTACCGCCAGCCACCACCATTATCAGAAAACCCAAGCCACTACAAAACAGAAACCCACTGCAAAACCGAAACCATCGAAACCCAACCCAATGCAAAATCGAAACCCACTGCCACCATCACCCACAACCTCAAACCCCAACCACTAAAATCACAAACAATTCACAAACCCAAAACCAAATCATAAACCTAAAACCAAATCATAAAACTCAAACCCACAACTGCCGAACCAACTAAGAACAAACAAATCACAAACTCAGACCCACGAAGAACAGAAAAAACAAAAACAAAAACGTTAAAACACACGAAGCACCACGGTGAGAGAGAGGGACAAGCTAGAGAACCAATTGGTCAACGATAGGTGGTGAGGCCAAGTGGAGTCATCGGGATATGGCGCCTTTGCCGGGTTTTGATTCGGAGTCTAGGTGCTTCAGGTGGACTGGAGCTTTGAGAAGATTGAGAGAGAGAGAGGCATGGGTTGAGGGGAAGAAGAGCATTGGCGGCGTGGGTTGAGAGAGAAGCAACTAAAAAAAAAAAAGAGAGGACACTCAGCTACCGTTGAGAGATTAAAATATATTATTTGGTTTTAGGGAGAGGCACGGGTTGAGAGATTAAAATATATTATTTGGTTTTTACACTTAGCTACCGTTAGTTGCTAAAGAGAGCAGCCCACTGAGTGTCAAAATTTTTTAGATTTAAAAGCCTTGATGTAGTGCTATTTTTAGTGGGTTGGGTGCTATTATAGATTTTTAACACTTTTTAGCCGATGTGAATGCTCTTATATGCAAGATTATGAGTTCTTAAAAATATTTTGGCCATCTTGTGTCCTGTTTGGCTGATGCTTGCTCCTTTTAATGTTGTCATTAAGGATCAATAACTTGAGTTATAAGGTGTATACATTTGTTCCTCTATTGACTATATATGCTCGTAAATATAAGTCAAAATCCTAAAGAGACACCATTTTACTCAACCAGCTACGACTTGAGCCCACACACCTACACAATAAGGATACCAAGCACACATGGGACTTAGTGCTAGCAACAGGTTATATGTTACATTTTTTTTTATACAAAATAAAAATTCCACTCTATCTTAATCTAAATATATATGTGTGTGAAACTTTCTCCTAGAAACTTGAACCCCGGTCTTTGTCCCCCCCCCTCCCCACACTCCACAAGCACTTATACTTGTGAGGTAACCGTCGCACTAAGGGTGTGTGATGGTATAGCATGTCACATGTTAAGTCACTTGCTAGGTGAAAATAAAGCCTCTTCTGGGGTTGGATAAAAAATAAAATAGTCCCCAACTCACTTCTTAGATTGTGGAGAGAGAGAAAATTCTAACAATTCAAGGTTTAATTTGTAGGTGAATTCTAAGGATGTAGTTCAAGGCACTGCAACAAACAAGACCTATGGTGACGAAACTTTTTCATCACAAAAATGTGCTTATTTCGTCACCTAAGACATATGGTGACAAAATGTCATTCACCACGAGATCTTGGTCACAAAATGTCTTGTGGCGAAAATTTTTGTCACTAACTTGGCTAATTGTTTTTAATAAAAAATTATAGGTGATGAAATTATTTTGTCACCTAATATATTTTTCACCACATTATATTCAGAGATGAAATAAATTCATCACCAATTATTTTTAATTTGTAATTTTTTTATTTGACCATATTAGGTGATAAAATATTTCCTCACCAATTTCTGTTTATATTCAGAGTTCAACCTATTGGTGACAAAAATTTTCGTAACCATTTAAAAAAAAAAACTATTTATGTTCTTTACGTTAACGGGTCATTACATTACATTAACTTGTTCATTTTCAATCACATTCATAAACAAATCATTCATACAATCTTTCCAGCCACATTCATAAACAAATCATCTATACAATCTAAAAAGTAAATAAAAAATAATTATACTATTAAATCCATTAAAATTGTTTACAAAACAATTACAACAATATATATATATATATATATATATATATATATATATATATATATATATGGAAGATGTCTTCCATATATTACCCAAAAAAAAGAGAGCTTATAGTGCCATCAAAAATGTCTTTTCACTACCAATCTCATATCTGCACAAATATAAAAAAAAAAAAAAAAATCAATACCTTCAACCAAAAACATTAATTATGTTCGACAACTCATAAAAGCTAAGTTGCATAAAGCAAATTGTAAGGTCACAATTCGCACCTAAGCCCAATAGTAGAGAGGGTATAAGCCCAAAGAGCTTAATATAATAAATTTGTAGAAAGTGGGTTCTAAATCTAGTTGTTTGTCGGCTTAGTTAATGACGGTTATGGCTCCAAATCATAAAACAATAATGATTGACAAGTTTATATGATGAAAAACCGTCCTCGAACTCAAGCTGAGGAGCTAGATCTTATCCCTCTTTCTTCTTTAAATGAAGATTACAAAAATATTCAGTCTACAGTGTTTTCTCTCTTTTCTCTCTGATCCCTTTCCCTGAATGTCTCCTCCTCCTTTTATATCATCTTTCTTCTTCTCTACGTCCTCTACGTATGGATCAGATTACTGGTTTGGATACCTGTCCCATTAGTCTATCTTTGAAGTCTTTGGAGGTAACTATAAGGCTGAACCCTGATGCTTAGGCATCACGTCCCCATTAATGCAGCCAGAGGTTTAGCCACAGAGCATTTAATGCGGTGGTAGCGGCTTTATCTTGGATATTTCATAGCCTTTCTTCCAATCCTGTACATCCACCATGCATACCCTTACTTACAGGATCTCCTAGAACATCGCTTTTGGATGTCAGAAAATACTTTCCTACCTAGCTGAGGACAAACTCCTCCTCGGACCAACTTCCGGGATGACCTTGATCAGCCTTTGCCTCTTGGGTCAATATTTCCCCATCTTCGGACCATTTAATGTTCTCAGATTGGGTTTCTAGCCCAATACATACTCCTGGGCCCATTGACCTTGCAAAAATATATATTTCCAAGTATTATGTAATGCACACTTAAATCTAACTCTCTAACCGAAAGTTCTACTAATTTTAACCATATCATGGTGCAATCCCTTGGAGGTGTAATTCAAGGGTGGATTCTAACCATCTAACCCACTAAGGTGTAATTTAAGGGTTAACCGTCTAATGTATCCTTGTCATGTGCTTTGCCTCTCAAAGGATGCCCAGGCTACTGGTCTTTTTGATCGCAAGGCATATCAATGATGTATGGATTTGTTTGAAGAAGCCTTTGGCCATTATGAGGCACTGTTGATCTGAAGCATTCCCATGACTTACTGGCTACCAAGGGAGACGTTGATTTGGATTGGCACGGCGAACAAAATGTTTGTCATTAAGAGTGCTTAATATTTTATGATAGAGGAAAGGTAGCATGGACTGTAAATTAATTGTGGGCATTGTGAAACAATAATTTTCTGGGGGACTTCTACCATATTGACAGTCGAGGTACATGGTTGAAAGAGAGTATCACTTATTTTAGTTATTTATACCAAAATGTATTGTTGCAAATGTTCCATGATGACTACCTTTTACTAGCTACCAATTAGCTGAGTCACCAAAGTTAAAAAAAATAGTTTTTTTGTGAAGCTATATTTTTTATAATAAAATGTGTGATATGAATAATTTATAAGATATTTATCTATATAATAAAAGCGCCAATGCGCCTAGCTACAGTGCCCTTTGGTTTGTTCAATTGGCACTGTAGCTACAATACTTTTTTTTTTTTTAGTCATCTATTCATGTTTTTTTTTTTTTTTTTTCTTTAAAATATTTATATGAGCGGATCATTTTACCATACCCCCCTATTTTTTTAGGGGCTATGGTACCTACATAAATCTAAATCATTAAATAAATAAAAATTTGATCCAAACCTTTCATTTAATTTAGGGTAATTTAAAGTAAACACTGGCTACCGGTCAAACAAGTAACACTGGCTACCGGTCAAACAAGTTACAAATTTAAGTAAAAAAACCAAAAGAACCCACTCTTCACTGTGCGCTTCTCTTTCTCAAAAACACAATTCTCTCTGTCACGCTTCTTTCTCTTTATCATGCTTCGGACTCTATATCACGCTTCTGATTCGGTTTATCTAAACAACCCAGAATTCGACTTCTTCTCTTACTAATCAACCACAAGAACCCAGGGCAGCTAAACAAAACCCAATGAAGAAGAAACAGTATCGTTCGTTCTCTGCCTGGCGACGATATTTGAAATAGGTTTGTCTTTGTCTTTGTCTTTGTCTTTCTCTCAGACAATGTTGATTTTACTATTAATATACAGATTATTAAAGTTTCTTTGACTATCAACGCATGATTTGTCTTTAGTTTTATTCATTGTTATTAATCCCTAATGCTATTAACTGATTTGGGTTTTTATTTTTATTATTTTGATAGGAGATTTGGGTGTTGTTTGTTAACTTTGTTTGTTAACTTATTTTGGCTGAGAGATTTGTTGCTTCTGCTGTTTTTTTTTTTCTTCATGGGTTGTGAATTTATTTGGGTTTTTGGCTGCTTTTGAGACCTGCCTATTTTGGGTTTTGATTATAATTATTGTTTTATATTTTTAGACACATAGATATCATTAGAATTAAACCCCTATGTTTTTTTTTTTGGTGGGTTGGGAATAAATGGATAAAGGAGTTTTCTTTATTATGTTTCTCATTCAAGAATCATGATTGTGTTTATGGGCTTTTGATAAAAATTCAATTTTTAACATTCTTCAGTGATAAAAAACTTAATATGTATTGTAAAGGCACTTCCAGTATAGTGTTTGTGTATCCTCTCTATGCGAGGTGGCCCACTGAGTTTGGCAGATTTTGAAATCTATTTATGTGTGCTGCTAGGGAGTTGAGGGTTAGATATGTCCATCTCTACGTGCTTGTAGTTGGCATAGTTCTGATAGCAAAGGGGAAAAGAGCAAAAATTACAAATTTGTCGATTTAAAAGTACAAATTTGTACATAGGTTTTAAAAGTATTACAACTCAAAAAGAATTATAGTATTTGGTACTGAGTTTCAGATTAGTAGGACTAGGAACCAAAGTTAATTCTTCTAGTGTCCAAGTGGTTCATAAGCTTCTAATACATTTTTTTTTTCTTTTGAAATGATTGAATGATGATGAATTGGATGTGATCTGATTGCTATTGAACTGTGATCTCATTAATCTAGAGATTCATTGCTGTTGTGGGGTTGGATTGCTAATAGGCAAGCTACACTTCCACATAGTAGCCAATCATGTGTTTCATGAGAGGACGAAACACAGAGAAATTGACTGACATGTTGTGCGAGATAAAGTCACTGCAAAAGTAATTAGATTGCTGCACATCAAGACCAAGTCACAGATAGGAGATATGTTAACCAAGATAAGCCTAGTTAACATTCATTCCCCTGCTAATCTTGAGGGGGAGTATTAGAGAATAGAAGACAAGTTTAAAAGAAAGCTTAATTAATCCTGGTCTAGAAGAGAGAAAAGAAGAAGAAAGAAAGCAAGTCAAGCTAGTTTGAATTTCTTGTAAAATAACAGTACTTTACTTGTATAAATCAAAGCTAAAGGACATTTAGTATTAGAGAGTTAGTTGAATTATATATACTTGCCATGTACACAGTGTTCAATATAGAAATATATATACAGTTTTCATACCCTTAGGAGTATAATAGTTGCTGGGCCTCTGACCAGTTGAGATGTTGTCCAGGACTAGGATGTGCAGTGGAATCTTAGCTGTTGCTCTATTTGATTTTTCCCTGGAATTAATTTTCAAAGATGAAGGCAATCCCGATTCCCCTCTCTACCACCTTTGTTGATACACTGCGCTGTGCTGAGCATTATCCTCATATTTAAGCGTGTAAATTCAGATATACGGAGAGAGTTTGGATAGGATAGGAGGTGTTTATAATGAGGTGAGTTTTACTGTGTTATTTGCCAAAATTTTGACCTGGGATATATGCTCTTTATATCTTGTTTGCTGAGGTTGTGTGACTAGGCTTAACATAATTGTTTGTGGGCATTAAAGTTATTTATGAAGACTTAATTCTGTGGAAAAACATGCAGCACAATAAAGGAAACACAGCAGTGATTGGCAGTGAACTAAATTTTTGTTTTCATTATATTTTGTCACTCTTGATCAATGTCAAAATTCAAAAATTAAAAACACAAATCATATATTTCAACCATGGTATCGAATAGTCTAGTTGAAAGGTGGGTGGGTTTTGAGTTCAACTACAGTGCTCATTCTTATTTTGCACATGTACTTTTACGAATATTGGGTTAGCTTCATTTTTTGGGAAAACTATAGGAAATTCTGTGATGTTTTAATAGCAGAAGCAATGGCTCTGATTGCTGCTAGCACGGGCCATCGAGTTTGTATAAGATGTTTCCTGTTCTCAATTGGATGGGTATATGAGCTCAACAAGGTTTCTGGGATGATACTATTGAAAAGTGATTCTAAAACGAAGAGGCTCTGAGTGGGGAAATAAACTTATTATAAGCTGCCATTTGAGCATTGTTGTTACTCTTCGTTTTTAAGTATCATATAGACATTGCCCAAAAGGACAAATGAGTATTATTTAGAGTATGGCTTTGCTCACTAAATGTTTTTTTGATTAATGAGTTCTTAGACTTTATTTTTGGGCTATGATGATAGAGTTGGGGGTGGTGAATGTCATTGCAGTACTGGCAGCATGGTGTGAAAGAGATTTAGGGTGGTATATCATAATAGGTTGTTGCATCTTCATCATAATCACAAGGTGAACATGTGTTTACCCAAATCAATAGCTGATGTGTTTTTGTCATTATCATAAGATGAAGATAGAGTTAGTGTGGTATATTTATCTTAGTTTTAAAATTGATTCTATTATCCATTGTAACATTTGTATATGCCTTTTAATTTTTTATGATATAAGTTTTATGTTAAGTTGTACGGTAGTCATTCCACAAGTATAAGTGTTTGTGGGGTGTGGGGGATAAGGGATAGGGTTCAAGTTTCCAAGAGGGAGTTTCACACATATATGCACTTAGATTAGGCCAGAATAGAATTTCTATCTTGTATATAAAATAAAATAAAATAAATAAAAATGTTGATCATCTATGTTGTCCAGGACAAAGTTTGCAAGGAAAAAGTTTGCAATTCCCATCGCTTGCAATTGTGATTTTTTTTTTTTCAAATGTATGTTACTGCTTACCTTGTTTTTATTTCATGTTACATTGAGATAGGAGTATGGGGAGAGTGGAAAATATTGAAGAGTAGGGTGCTGTCCAAGTCCCCCCCCCCCCCCCAGCTAAAAGACCAGTTGGACCATATTTAATTTATTAGTAAGATTCATTTTCATTATATATCCATTTATAATATATTTCCTATTGTTTTATTTAAAATAATCAGTTTTATTAAATTTGGATTTTCAGTAAAAAGCAAATTGAATTGATGAAAGCTAAGGGCATTGTCGATAAGATAAGCACAACTGTAAGTGAATAATACTTATAGTTTTTATATTATTGTTATTGTTTAGTTGACATGACATATTCATGAAGATCTTAATTGAGTATGAATATCTATTACAGGTTAAGAAGGAGATTAGAGAAAAGTGGATGAATCTTGATGAAGACTCTAAATTAGAGGACAAGAAGGAAGCACGTGAGAATTCTGAAAAGTATGCTAATTTGTCACATAATATTCCTCGCAAAGAACGTAAAGTAAGTATTTACCTATGAAACTTTTAGCATTTAGGACTATGTATTAAATTTCTTAATGAAACCCTTTTTACTCATTATATAATGCAGGTTTCATTATATACTCATTGTGCCCCTAATCGTGTTCATTTGATGGTTTCAAATTTAAATGAAAGACAAAGATTTGTTATTCAAGAAATGGGATTTGGTAGTATGTTGGATTTAAGGTCTATACAGTTGAATAGAGATTTTTGCAAATGGTTAGTTGATCATTTTTACCACAATTCTTGTGCATTGGATATTTGTGGAAGGAGGTTACCAATATCCACTAAAGATGTAGAATTTATTCTAGGAATAAAATCAAGTGGGTTAGATGTGTCTATTGTTGCAAGCGCTGAAGAGATAAATCATATATGCCAACAACATGGATTAAATGTGGTAGGGGATATACCAATTAACCTCTTAGAGGGTAAGATGAAGGAGATGAAAACATCAGGAAAAGAATTTGTTGGTTGTTTTTTGCTGTTTGTATTGGGTACTTTATTATGTCCCACTCCAAAACCTTATATCAAACGGTCCTTTATCTCAATTCTCCTTAATATTGATGAGTTCAGATACTTGAATTGGGTGAAGTTGGTGTTGGATTTTCTTATTCAAGGTGTGTGCAAATATAAAGAAAAGATTCATGTTGGCGTTAGTGGTTGCTTGCTATTTTTAATGGTAATTTGTAGAAAATAGTTACTTTCAAGAATATGATTTTTTTTTTTTTTTTATCAAATTTGTATGACTCTTTTGACTAAATTTCTATGACCCTTTTATACATATTGCAGTTGTTTTATTTTGAGCATGTCAATGTTGAAACGAATCTTGAACATGTGTCCAAACGACTTCAACCACGTATTTGTTATTGGGGGAAAAATGAAGTTAACCAAAGGATGCTTAAATTACATTCAATTGGAAGTTTTGACAGTCCTAAGGTAATAATTGACTTTTTTTTATTGTTTGAGTATTTAGAAATAGGTTAAATATGTTTTATATGTGAATTATTACCCCCATGTAGTTGACATATATATATTTTTTAATCATAGTTGGTTGTAACACAAATGGATGGTGGACATGAGATAGAAAATATTCCACTGCTATGCCATCTCAACAAGAAGACAAGCCAAATATGGTATCTTTTTTCAACCAATAAATCTTATGAATTTGATGATAATTTGGTGCTAGACATTTATTGATTGTACCTATAAATTAATCCACAGGGTTCTGATGAAGGAATTCGTAGAATTGAGCAATCAATAACAAGTCTTAGAGATGAAATGCTAGTCATGTAGAAAACCGTGATAGACATTACAAACAATGTGGACACATTTAAGAATGACATTCTTTTGGAGTTAAAGAAAACAGCAAGGGAACATTATGGACATTCCAATGACCTCAACTTAAATGATATTGTAGATGTTAAAAAAAAAAAAAAAATGAAGTCTGCATCTCCATATATAATCCAAGACACAATGATCAAGATGATACAATATGTGTTAAAAAAGAATCTAAGATAGAGTCTACATCTCCAGTTGAAGAAAAAATGAAACAAGATGATATAGAGCACATTAAAGAAGTATCTAAGATAGTGTCAATGGAGGAAGACTGCAATGTTCACATTGCTGGGCTAACTCAATCTAATAAAAAACCTGGCAGCAAAACACCCTTATCTCATAATGCGGTAAGTGAATTAGTATTTGTTATTTATTTATTTTAAATGTGTTTAGGATGTTTAGTAGCAACATGAGTTTTTTTTATTGCACAGGATGTGGATATGCTGCAATTAAATTTCCCTCATAATTTTCAACTTAATGCATCATGTGTTACACCTTCTATCAAGCCTAAAGTCACCAGATCATAAAAACGCAGCCCAATTGTCACATCACAAGTTGAAGTTCCAAAAGTCAATAAGAGGAAAAAAATCAAAGATTCATCGCAGGTGAGTTCATGAATGTGTACATTGACATATAAGGGTGCGAATACAACAAATTTTTATATGCTAATTTGATTATACTATATTCTTTTAGGAATCTAGACTGGGTGATGATGAGGATATGAATGAATTCGAACCATTTACTGAAATGGAGAAGATCATATATAACTACATTTTTAATAAAAATTTTGAAGAGAGGTTTGTCCTTTTTGAAGTTGGTATTAAAAATAATGAATTCATTGAATAAGCTCTAACATAAGAATTTGTCAATGAATAATGTTTAGTGAAGTTCTTGTTTCCATGAAATATGAGTATGGTGATCGTGCAACTTTCAATACCTTGCTCCCTAACCAATGGATAAGCAGTCAGGTTAGCGTATGTAATTTAAATACACTAATAAATATTTGTGCTGTTTATTTATACAATAATTATAGCATTATCTTGTATTTTAGATTATTAATTTGTTTGTTTGCAAGATGAGGATGGAAGAGAATAGATACGGAGACATGTTTGTGTGGTATTTGCCAACGCATTGTGCTGTAAGTTTTAATAATATTTTGGTTTGTGTGCTTCTAGTGTTTAATTAATACACAAGTTGTTTTTCTTGAATATATGTTTTGGATTGTGCTTGTAGTGTTTAATTAATACCTTACTTTTTTGAAACTTTTACATATTGTTGGAGCAAAAAATGCTCGAAGAAGATGGCAATCGCACACTAGAATGGTTTAAAAAGACATATAGGGACGATGATAAGTATATGTCAAATTTGGTGAAGTGTCAATGCGTAATTTTACTTAGTGCGCGCACACACATGTATATTACATTTACACATGCTAATACATTGTTCATTTGTACTTGTAGATTTTTATCCCTATGAATGATAATAATAGTCATTGGTACTTATGTGTCGTTGATTTTGCAAAAAGATTTATATATATACTGGACTCTTTGCAAAGCACAACTAGTGAAGGCATTCGAACAAAAAATGTTAAAACTATGGTATTGTTTCTTACTCTTTCTACTCAATAATGATTGTTTTTAATGTAATTTTGTTAGGTATTGTACTAAAAATAACTAATGTTAAAATCCAACTTTGTGATAGGTTACAGGCCTTGATAAGTTGTTGAGTTTTTTTGGAGAAAGACAAGTATATTGATAGTATTAGTAGATTTAAATTGAAATCACCCATCTCGAATCCTCAACAAAATAATGGGTAGGTACCAAATTGTACTAGTACATATGGATAACTATTCTATGCATTTTTCAAATTGCAAAATTTTAACAATTTTCATTTTTCAGGTATGATTGCGGGATGTATGTTATAAAACACATGTTTAACAATACTTCCAGCAGGAATTTACCCCTTTTGGTAATAAATTTCTTTGAATTAAATACAAATTTCTTTGAAGTAAATACAAATTTTCTTTGAGAATGACTTGTGCGTATTCAAAAGACACAAGTTAGTGGATTCATCCAACAAGATTCACTAAACTGTCAAACTTTGGAATAAAACACATTTCAATTAACCACATATGAAACAAATAGGTAGATATTTAAGTTAGTTCTGCAAATCCAACAACATAAACCACAAATTTTGGCTAGTCATGTCCAAAGTTTAAAGCCTTAGGTTATTTATAGAATTTATAAAATAAAAAAATAAAAAAAATAAAAAACTTAAGAAGGCCACACATTAGTTTACATACCTAAATAATCAATCGCACAAAATATGTGAACTTCTAAGACAACAGTCTCCTGGTTGATCAGCTCAAAGACAAGGACATTTCCTTCTTCTAAATCATGTTCCCTATATAGCAAATGTAGCCCATCCCTTGCCTATGCTCCTTCCTGCACCTGAACCCTCCCTATAGAAGCATCGTGCAGGGAACCGTTTTCCCTCAGAATCCTGAAATGTGATGGACTCTGAAGGAAGATACTTCATAGCAAATCCGGCAAGCACATACTACATAAGCAAGAAAAATATGAACCTAAGCATGTTGCAACTAAATCACATATCTAGGTGAAACTTGAAACCAACACACATACTGTAACTCACCACAAAACTATTATATATGTTATGACGCCGCAAGATAGCTTTGAATAAAGGATATTCAGACTAAAACATATCGGCAGCTTTTCTTGCCCTTTTCCCTGCTGCTTGGATCGTTTTATAAAATTTGGAAAACCCTGAAGTTGCCGAAAAGTCATCTACTTCTGTAATTATTAAACTAGTCATGAGAAGAATTATCTAATAGCATGCCACAATGTAAAAGCATATATGTAATTCTTCTCACGACTAGTTAGCAAACTAGTCATGAGAAGAATTATACTCATCTAAATGATTAAATGTAAAGATGCCATAAAAATCATAATCACTGTCTACTCATTGTAATGCATTCAAACATGTAACAAAAGATGAAAGTGATCTCTTGCTCAATTGGTTGATGGATTGTACAACTGTACTAAAAGGTCTTGCAAGTAACTGATTGCATACCTATAGGTACTTAGGAAGTTGGGTTGGTGCGGGTGTTGGGGAGGAGGGAAGGACATATGATTTTGGTTTTTTTATTTATTTTTATTTTTTATTTTGCTTGCCAATACTAGTCTTGTGTTTTGATCTTCCATGAAATGCGATGCATAAGATGCATCTGTTGTAAAATATTTTAAATTATGTAACTACAGCATATATGAAGTGTAATACCATATTTGCATCTTGGAATAGGATAAAAAAAAACATTCTCCAACGCATCCTTACTGTATACTTAAAAAAAATTAAACTCACCCTGCTAGAGCAAGTGCCCAGGTGGACTAGGTATAAAACAGAGTCCCAGCATGCCAAATGCCTAAAACCTTCTCCAGTTTGCTGACACCACCTACCGCCTTTGCAACAGCTAGAATTTCATAATATCACAAAGATAAGTAACACTGACAATCACTCCTGGCTCATAAGACTACATGTCATGGGAGTAGCCAGAGCCAAGTTAGTCATTCACTATATCATTGAGAAAAATGCAAAATGTTCTAAGTGTTGGATAAAAATCTGGTTTTGTATCTCATACAAAACACACAGCGGAAGCAACAAACAAGGATCTATTTCATTCATGATTGACAACATGCACTATGTAAATTTCAGAATTTAAGAACAAGATAGCGTACCTTGGTGTGGAGAATTTCAAAACAAAGATTAGAAGCACTTGGGAAAACTTTTAATCTTCACTCCAATTTCACTTTACGCCCAAGATGTGTGGTCTCTCAATCAGTTTTTAAAGGGAGAATGAAAGTGTGTCTCACACTCTCTCTTTTTCTCTACGATTCTTTTCTTTTAAAATCACTTAAAAAATTATGTATGTTTCTCCCTTTATAACTAACTGATTATCTAATTGGGCCGGCCTATTGGGCCTTTCCAATTGGACTTTTCCAATTGGGCTTTAGTGTGTGGCTTGGAATGGGACCAAAAGGGACTAATAAGACACTAGCTCTAATAGGCCTTGGGCTTTTCCGCCAACTCTTGACAAGTCCAAAGTTGCCATTAATTATATTTAATACCACTATATAAATATAATTGCACTCTAGGTCTTATTAATAAATTATATCCCAAGACTTTATTTTACACGCAACCCCTTCATAAAATATTCGTAGTAATACAAAATCATAAAAATAGACTGCCACTTTGTAAATGACTACATCTTATCCTTGAGTACCCGGTTTAATCCTTTAAAGTTATTCATCATATATTTATGAAATCCAATTTCATAAATATATACTTTAGTAATTTCTTACCAAAGTGGTTAGGCCTAACTCTCTGAATAACCAAACCCATTAAACTTATCTCAAGGGAATATTTTGTATCTTCATTAAGAGACTATGAATTCCATCTTGAGAATATATGTTCCATCAACACTAAATGTGATTGCCCAACATACTGAGATTTTGACCGTTACTTTAGATCTCACTCCTGATATATCAAAGCAACCTACACCTCATGATCATATCCATTATTCTCTCAGGATTAAGAGTTCATGCAAATAGAAGTCGTGAGATTTATTATTCATTTGACAGTCGTTAGGAGAATAATAAATCTCACAGCGGTCCAGTTCAATATGTCTTAACTTTTAAAACATATCAACATATCAACTAGAAGTCACCACTTCCATGATCAAGACAAATTATCTTAGTTGATACGTTATAGTCTTCGCAGATAAAATGCCCAATTTCATCACCGACTACGAACTATAAATTCTGAGTTTACAAAGAACTTGTGATTTATATCTTCTGTGACTAAATCGCATAAATCACATACTATGCATCTCATGAACTATATGATAATGTCCAAATATTCATGTTATTATTATTTTAGATAAAAATAAACAACTTTATTAAACACAATATTAAGTCATACATAATGTCATACATAGCATCATACAATAGGATTTAAGGACATATATCCTAACAATCTCCCACTTACCCTGAAGACTATTGTGCATTAATCTAACTCCCATTCCCTCCAAATGTGACTCGAAAGTCCTTTGAGGCAAGGTTTTGGTAAAAGGATCTGCTAGATTATTTGCACTTTCAATCTTTGCCACCACAACATCTCCACGAGCACCAATGTCTCTAATGATATGGTACTTCCTCTCAATGTGCTTTCCTTTCTTGTGATTTCTTGGATCTTTGGATTGTGCAACCGCTCCACTATTATCACAAAACAATGTGATGGGAACTTGCTCCATTCTTACAACACCAAGATCAGAAAGGAATTTTTTGAGCCAAATAGCCTCCTTTGCTGCTTCATAAGCAGCAACGTACTCGGCTTCCATGGTGGAGTCCGCAATACAAGATTGCTTAACACTCCTCCAACTTATGGCTCCACCTCCCAAGGTAAAAACACATCCTGAAGTGGATTTTCTGAAATCTAGATCCGATTGAAAATCTGAATCTGTATAACTAATGGGAATCAAATCCTCACAATGGTAAACAAGCATATAATTTCTCGTTCTCCTAAGATACTTGAGAATATGCTTTACAGCTTGCCAATGTTTTGGTCCTGGATTTGATTGATATCGGCTGACCATGCCAACTGAATAACAAATATCTGGTCTAGTACAAAGCATGGCATACATGAGACTACCCACTGCAGAAGCATAAGGAACTTGTCTCATCATATTTTCTTCCTCTTGAGTCTTAGGTCTTTGGTCATCAGACAGAGGAACTCCATGTCTAAAAGGAAGCAATCCTTTCTTGGAGTTTTGCATGCTAAACTGTTCTAGAACCTTATCTATATATCTAGCTTGTGATAAGCCTAACATCTTATTCTTGCGATCTCGCCAAAGCTTGATCCCTAGAATAAAGTTAGCCTCACCCAAGTCTTTCATATCAAATTGGCTAGACAACTAAACTTTAACCGATGACATTACCCCTACATCATTCCCAATGAGTAGAATATCATCAACATAAAGCACTAGGAACATTACTACTTTTTCTCGATGTCTTTTGTACACACATGGTTCATCAAAATTTTGTTCAAAACCAAATGACTTGATTGCTTGATCAAACCTAATGTTCCATGACCTAGATGCTTGCTTAAGTCCATAAATGGACCTATTCAACTTGCATACCATATGCTCTTGGTTCTTTGCTATGAAACCTTCCGGTTGCAACATGTATATTTCTTCTTCAAGATTGCCATTAAGAAATGCAGTCTTGACATCCATTTGCCAAATTTCATAATCATAATGAGCAGCAATGGATAAGAGAATTCTGATAGACTAAAGCATGGCTACTGGCGAAAAAGTTTCATCATAATCAATGCCTTCTTTTTGTGTATACCCTTTCGCTACTAGTCTTGCTTTAAAGGTTTCAACCTTTCCATCTATCCCTCTCTTCCTCTTGTAAAACCATTTGCAACCAACAGGTTTAATGCCGTTAGGCGCCTTTACAAGATCCCATACATGATTGGAATACATAGAATCCAATTCAGATTTCATAGCTAAGACCCAATGATGTGCATCTATATCATTAATTGCCTCCTCATAAGTGTAGGGATCCGATTCTGCCTCTTCTGAGATAGCTATATAAGTTTCTCCCAAACCTCTAAATCTCTTAGGAGGCCGAATAATTCTCCCACTACGACGAGGCATCTGTGTACTAGGCATCTCATGAGTAATATCTTGTGGTGTATCCAACACAGCCACATCATCCCTAGTTTCATTCATTGGTTGTTCAACTACAGGTTCATTCATTTCAGCCAAGACAACTCTACTTCTAGGATTAAAATTATTCACATAATCATCTTCCAAAAATTTGGCATGGGTGCTAACAAACACTTTGTTATCCTTATGATTATAGAATAAATAACCCTTAGTTTCTTTTGAATACCCTAAAAACATGCATACTTCAGTTTTAGTTTCCAACTTATCAGACTTCCCTTTCAACACATGTGCTGGACATCCCTAAATGTGGAGATATTTCATACTAGGCTTGCGCCCACTCCACAATTTCTTAGGTGTGTTGGGAACAGATTTTGATGGAACTAAATTCAAAACATGCATAGCAGTTTTTAGTGCATATCCCCAAAAAGAAACTGGTAAAGTTGAGTAACTCATCATGGACCTAATCATTTCCAAAAGAGTCATATTCCTTCTTTCCGCTACACCATTTTGTTGGGGAGATCTAGGTGCAGTCAATTGGGAGACAATCCCATTTTGAATTAGATAATCCTTGAAATCCCCAAGAAGGTATTCGCCACCTCGATCAGATCGAATGGCTTTTATGCGTTTACCCAATTGATTTTCAACTTCAGCCCTAAACTCTTTGAACTTTTCAAAGGTTTCGGACTTCTGTCTCATTAGGTACACATAACCATATCTTGAGTAATCATCTGTGAAAGTGATGAAGTACTCATAACCTCCTTTTGCTTGGGTTGACATAGGACCACATACATCTGTATGAACTAATTCAAGCAACTCTTGGGCTCTTCTACCTTTTGCATTAAAAGGTCGTTTGGTCATTTTACCTTCCAAACAAGATTTGCAAACTAGAAATCCATCAAAGTCCAAGGGCTGTAAAAGTCTATCTTTGATTAGTCTTTGAATCCTATTTGAATTAATATGACCCAAACGCAAGTGACATAGATATGCATCACTAGTAGAAGGAAACTTTCTCTTTAATGATTTTACATGAGAGCTACTATCTATTTCAGAATTGTATAATTCATGCATGTCAGGAGTTAAAATATAAAGGCCATCCACAATATTGCCAGAACAGATAAACACTTTATCCTTCTTTATTACAACATTGTCTTTCAGGATAACACAATATCCATGTTTACCTAAGTAAGTTGCATAAATTAAATTCCTACAAACATTAGGTACATACAAACAGTCTTCCAATATTAACACTCTAGACTTAAAACACAAATTATATACTCCAACAGATACAACTGGAATCTTGCTCCCATCAGCCAAAGTAAGAAATAGTTCTCCCTCATTCAACTTTCTGGTCTCCTGGAACCCCTGCAAAGAATTGCAGATATGATTAGTACAACCTGAATCCACACACCAGGAATCTGTTGGATTCTGTACCAAACATATTTCAAGAAGAAAGGAACTTTTATTACCCTTAGTTTTGGCAGCCTTGAATATTGGACAATTCCTCTTCCAATGTCATTTCTCACCACAATGGAAACACTTTCCTTTGCTTTTCTTTCCTTTGTCGGCAACCCCTAAAGCAATTTGTTTACCAATTTTCTTAGTGAAGTCCTCCTTCTTCTTCTTACCTTTGCCTTTCGACTTAGGTTGAGAAGTAGAACCTTCACTCACATTGGCTTCAACACTAGAAGTACCAAGGATGCCTTCCGCCGCCACTAACTCATTCATTAATTTAGACAAAGAGTAAATCTTTTTGTTCATATTATAATTGAGTCTGAATTCCTTAAATGATTCTGGTAGTGACTGGAGTATCATATCCACTTGGGATTCTCCATCAATGTCGGCACCCAAAACTTCTAATGTGTTCAGATTAGCAATCATCCTAAGACAATGCTCCCTTACTGAACTTCCTACAGCCATTTTGGTATTATAAATTTGCCTTATGGTTTTTTGCCTTGCAGGCCGGCCTTGCTCACCAAACATCTCCTTCAGACTTTGCATGATGTCCGAAGCATGTTCTACATCCTGCATTTGATGCTGTAGAACATTTGAGATAGATGCTAGGATATAGCACTTGGCCATCTCATTAGATTTCTGCCAATGATCATATCGCTGTTTTTCCTCAATAGGAGCATCTAATGAAGGAAAGCTAGGACATGGTTGAGTAAGCACATATTTGTGCTCTTCAGCAGTAAGAACAATGTCCAAATTCCTTTTCCAGTCAACATAGTCGGATCCAGTCAGTTTGTTTTGGTTAAGAATAGCAACAAGTGGGCTAAATGATGCCATGATTTAAATCTGAAAATAATAAATATGAATATAATAAGTAAATTCGACATTATCAATTTAGCATATAAGCATACAATATGAAACCTTAATAAAACCATAAAATAATATATGTAACGACAACCCAATCCATGCCTATAATTCCTTGGTAGCAAGTTTATTATAAACACATTAATTGGTTGAGAACTGCTCTCATTATTAGTGCTATCATGATAACTCTTATCAAACACTAATAATATGCCGTATTACCTTTAGCCTCTAAGTAATAATGACATAGCTCCTTTGGGAAGTTAACATTACACTTAGTCTAGTATACACCATTATCTAGAGTCATGTGTAGCCACATTTCATCTCCCTTTTATAGTGTTTAAGCTTGTAGTACCATGAAACAAAACACCTTCCTTTAAGATCGCGAGGCATATGCGCCAAGACGAGGTGTTTGTCCACACTACTTTAAACGGGTAAGTTCAAACTTGTAGTACTATGAAGTAAACACCCTCCTTTGGGATCGCGAGGCATATACGCCAAGATGAGGTGTTTACCCACACTACTTTGAACCGATAATGGAGGCTGTGAGATCCAACCCTTGTATCTCTTTCCCACTAGAAATTTTAAAATAAAGGTTTTTAATGTCAAGAACCATAAAAATGCTAGACTCATGAAAAACATAATCCTAATCTCATTAGGAATAAATTTCATTAAACTAGCATTAATATATATAAATATATATATAACGTAATACAAACCTATATTATATTATATATATAAAATATAATATATATATTACGTTATAAAATTATATTATATATATATAATATAATATAATAATAATAATATATTATATTATATATATAAATATATAACTTTTAGAAAGTTGAATCCTTCAGGTACAGATTCAGCTTTTCCAAAAACAAAATAATGGCTTTTACAAACAATTGCATTCATAAGGACACATGAATGATGGCCATGCATACAATGAAGTCAAACCGTGCATTTATAATTCAAAAGGTGTCAAAGGAATCCAACCGCATTCATGCCATTGACAGTTACATAACTTCCTCTTGCAATATATATATATATATATATATATATATATATATATATATATATATACGAATTCAACATGAAAGAATTGAATGCACGCTAATGGCCAAGTTTTATATATATATATATCAACCAGAAGTGTGCAATTGTACAAACTATATAACTGAATGGTCTTTAATCATTCTTATATAACAAGGATTCAAATGAATTCCTTTAAGATATCAAAATGCAACTCTCTTCATTATGTCCAAATGATGCAGAAAATTGAAACACAAAGACAACGCTTTTCTTAAATTTTAAAATTCAATCACATGCTATACAATCATGAAATGAAAACCTGGCTTTGATACCAATTGTTGGATAAAAATCTGGTTTTGTATCTCATACAAAACACACAGCGGAAGTAACAAACAAGGATCTATTTCATTCATGATTGACAATATGCACTATGTAAATTTCAGAATTTAAGAACAAGATAGCGTACCTTGGTGTGGAGAATTTCAAAACAAAGATTAGAAGCACTTGAGAAAACTTTTAATCTTCACTCCAATTCCACTTTACGCCCAAGATGTGTGGTCTCTCAATCAGTTTTCAAAGGGAGAATGAAAGTGTGTCTCACACTCTCTCTTTTTCTCTACGATTCTTTTCTTTTAAAATCACTTAAAAAATTTTGTATGTTTCTCCATTTATAACTAACTGATTATTTAATTGGGCCGGCCTATTGGGCCTTTCCAATTGGGCTTTAGTGTGTGGCTTGGAATGGGACCAAAAGGGACCAATAAGACACTAGCTCCAATGGGCCTTGGGCTTTTCCGCCAACTCTTAACAAGTCCAAAGTTACCATTAATTATATTTAATACCACTATATAAATATAATTGCACTCTAGGTCTTATTAATAAATTAAATCCCAAGACTTTATTTTACACGCAACCCCTTCATAAAATATTCGTAGTAATACAAAGTTATAAAAATAGACTGCCACTTTGTAAATTACTACATCTTATCCTTGAGTACCCGGTTTAATCCTTTAAAGTTATTCATCATATATTTATGAAATCCAATTTCATAAATATATACTTTAGTAATTTCTTACCAAAGTGGTTAGGCTTAACTCTCTGAATAACCAAACCTATTAAACTTATCTCAAGGGAATATTTTGTATCTCCATTAAGAGACTATGAATTCCATCTTGAGAATATATGTTCCATTAACACTAAATGTGGTTGCCCAACATACTGAGGTTTTGACCGTTACTTTAGATCTCACTCCTGATATATCAAAGCAACCTACACCTCATGATCAGGTCCATTATTCTCTCAGGATTAAGAGTTCATGCAAATAGAAGTCGTGAGATTTATTATTCATTTGACAGTCGTTAGGAGAATAATAAATCTCACAGCGGTCTAGTTCAATATGTCTTAACTTTTAAAACATATCAACATATCAACTAGAAGTCACCACTTCCATGATCAAGACAAATCATCTTAGTTGATACGTTATAGTCTTCGCAGATGAAATGCCCAATTTCATCACCGACTACGAACTATAAATTCTGAGTTTACAAAGAACTTGTGATTTATATCTTCTGTGACTAAATCACATAAATCACATACTATGCATCTCATGGACTATATGATAATGTCCAAATATTCATGTTACCATTATTTTAGATAAAAATAAACAACTTTATTAAACACAATATTAAGTCATACATAATGTCATACATAGCATCATACAATAGAATTTAAGGACATATATCCTAACACTAAGTTATCCCTTTCATTTATAAAAGCTCTCTGATTACTCATCAAAAAAAAAAAAAAAAAAACTCAGAAAGTGAGTAACTTGTACACAAGGTATAAGGAACGTTTATATGGATTTGACATTTAACTAATCCATTAATTTAATGGCGTACACAAACTAAGCACATACAAACATCTACCCAATTCATTTTCTTTTGTGGTTGTTAATAAATGCTAGAGATTCAGATAACAAAGTTGATTCCAATGAAAATTGGTTTCCTTAATCAACAACAGAAGGTGATTACAAGATAAATCAGTTATTACCAAAAAGCCCTTACCCACTCCCTATACTACAAAATAAAAAGGTTACAATGATAACAAATTATATGAACTTTATGAAGTTTTGGATTAAGAAATCATGATGGAAAAAGCATGCTCAAAAATTTTAGACTGAAACTTTCTTTTTTGCAGCTCTTCTAGTGTCAAATTCCAACTGATGAAGGCTTCTATCAACTCTTTTACCTATCATCTTCATATCTGAATAGACTTTCTTCATACTGATTTCTATGCATATGTTTAAGACAATACTCCTCACCACAAGTACTTCTTCTTCAGTGCCAAGAAAATCACCAATTTTGATAGTTTTGCAAGCTCTCCCTCCCCATTGGTTCCTCAAATGATCCTTCGACTGCATAATTGATACCAGATGAATAACCAATTACTCAATGTGCAAGAAAAATTAGCCATGGTTGCTTTTGCCTATCGACTGTTGCCAAGCAATGCTCAATGAGCTTGTATTGCTCCGTTCCTTCCCTCCAGTCATGTTCAATGTTAGCTATACAGAAGTGGAACGTGCCATAATCGGTGGAGTAACTAGAAAATGAAAATAATATTGTTTACACCAATTTCTTGCACATCTAGAAATTAAGTCTATGGTAGGCCACATATGGGGAGATTGTACTGGTACAACATTGATAAAACATATAAATACACAGCTATAGGTGAATGCCAATCACTTAGCAATCTACTTTTTCATATAAAAACACAGACATATAGGTGAATGGAAAGCACAAGTTTGAAATGATATTCCTATACTAGAATTTGGCTCTGTTCTCAGCAGGGACATAAAACATAGTCTCTGCTAACACGCCACATTCCCACCCCCCCAAAGAGTCCATATTCCCATAGAATGATCCAGTCACGCTCATGGTTACCACTGTAAGGATTTTTCACCGAGTGGCACATAAGACAAGGTACAAGACAAGTCTAAGCTCAAATTTTATGAGTGATAAGATGAAACCTTGCAATCATGTATGGCACGGTTGATGCAATTGGCTCAACCTGTGCTGTAAATTGGTCCCACTGTGAAATGTATCCATTTGCATAACAAATATCTCCAATGTGGAAAACTATATCAATGTTCTTTAAGTCTCTAATAAGCTCTCCAATGGTGTTAAGAGAGCCACACTAGAAATTGTTATATTCGTTGGAACCATCAGCTTCATCCTGCAGAGGGAAAGGTTTAAGCAAAATTCTAGAAACTACATAAAAATTGGATAGGGCTTCATGATCTTAAACATTGATCCTAAAACTTAAAGCAGCAAATTTTCAATACACGGCAAATTTGATCTTGGAGATCAATATTCTGAGTTTAAGAGAATGAAAGTATTGTGCATTCAAAGTGAGAAATTGAATATACTACTGTAAGATCAGGCAGATATTTGTACATTTAAAATTATAACAAAAAAAAGCTAAGCAAGATAAATTAGTATGTTGCCGATGATAAATATAAATTAACTGCAATAACCCACACACGTTGTAGAGAATTTTGACCAGGATAAGGAGATGCTCTAAACTGATATTGTTGACTCCAAACATATGTGCCATTGAACAATTTATGCCCCAGCTTGTAAGTATATCTGTATAATCATCAATAAAAAAAACATACTTGAATGTTGAGTTACTCATAAGTTGAATAGCTGAAAGTGAAATTTCAACGAAGTACCCAACCAATAACTTCTATGGTATATCTTATAGCCAAAACTAATCTAGTGAAAATAATCCTATTTCAAATTCAATCCTTTTGGGTCTATGGGTTAGCCTATTGGTTGTTATTGCTAGAGAAGTTTTACTGATTGATGAAATAAGAAAGAAATTTAAGAGCTTATGGATTGAAATTTTCACAAAATTTTGGCTGAAAAGTAAAAACTTATGCTCAAATAATATTATACAAAGACTAATATTATAAACATAAATGCTTAACAAAGGAGGTGCTGCTCCTCTGCATAAAACTTGGCTCATAACCCAGTTTTTAAGAGTTCACACCTAAAATCAAAATCATATGCAAGAATAAAGATACAACATACACTGCATTGGGCCACAACTCCTTCAGAAAACTAGTATGTATAAATCCAGGATCACGCCATCCAACTATCCTTACCGGTGCATATACTCATATACAACAATAAGATGAGTTATGGACCAATGGGAGAGAACTCAAGAACAGGTTTTGGGTGATATTTCAACAATACTGAAAAGAAAAATGAACCATCATGCAATTCTTTTGCAAATGTGTCAACCTTCTGAACATAATTTGTCCCAATTCTAGGGATATATATATATATATATATATATATATTTTTCGTTTGTGCATGCTGGCGAGTCCTAATGTTTAAAGCGGCAACATTCCCAGATAGATTTTAAGAAAAAAAATTCAAACGTAAGAATTTTACACACCACGCATGCTGTTACGATCGAAAGTCAGTGTCCTAGCTATGCACTTGGTCGCCTCCTATTGGACACCACTCTACAAAATCTCCTGCTTTATTGATCCCATATCCACTTGTCCATGTCACAGTCATCTGAGTATCAATTCAAAACCATGTTATCTCCTTGAAATTGTAAGCTTGTTAATGTAAAAGCAGTAACCTAAGGTAACATTAGAATAAGTATCACATGTTATTAGTTCAAGGAAAAAAAAAAGATTAGAAGAAGGTGCTAGAAAACTAGTGGAACAAAAGCTTCAAGGTAAATGAATAGCTTTAAAGTTAATACAAAATCACCAGCATTTCACTGTCTCCAACACCCTTTGCGCAGTATTTCCCCATTCTTTTTCAAAGCCCCACTGCCTAAACCTGTAAAGAAAATTGATTTATCAGATAACAAGTTTTCAAGATTTGTTAACGAAATTTAGTATCAAATTTACAACCCTAGCACTCTAGTGTTGAAAAAGGTTTTTAACTTGACTTTCGGGGGTATTTGGCCGGTACCACACCAGTGCTTTCTGTTAGGTCTTTTCTTTTTGTGCAGATTTTATTTCAGTCTTGTGAGGACCACGCAGCTTACTGGTGTTTTTCGACATCATCACTAGCTAAGCAACAGAGGCTACCCTAACCCCCACCCACCCACCCACACACAACTGCAAACAAATATGCACTTGACTTAGCACCTAACTAAGACAAAGAATGTGATATCTATTAGCCGCAACCATTAACACGCTGGAGGCACCTTCCCTGTAAAGAGAGATACACAAATCAACTAAAAATTTTATAAATTTTCAAAGGAGCAATGTTGATATTGAAATACAACGATGAAAGAATTGCCTCACAATGTTGGTGTGTACTCAGCATAGCATTAGGAATGTTGAAACCTGCACTTTATGATTAAATGTCTCCAACATAATCTGTTTGTAAATTAGGTGAGCTCACTGGTGCATCTGATGCAGGTTGTTCCATGAATTCATGTGAGTTGTCACTGTCAAGATGTTCACCTTGATGACTATGGATAGATGGACAAGTGTGCCTAGTGTGTCCAACATCTCTACAATTACTACATCGCCTAACTTTCGCATTGCTATCACTTGTGCTACCATGGTCACCTTTAGTCTTTACAATAGCTGGGTCACGAACATTTCTTTTGATTCGAACTCTACCATGTATCCCTTCTCCATTTGCATTTATATTTGAATTGTAAAGTTCTTTCATGCGGCATTTCAACCTTCCTATTTCAACCTTCAATTCTTCAAAGCCTTCTTTTGTTCTTGAGCCAAAGAAACACATCTGACTACGACTGAACGACAATGCACTAAACCGTGCCATACTTATAACATCTGGAGAAATTCGGGATTCATGTTTGTCAGATAGGTCAGACTTTGCAGTTTTTAGCCATCTCTTCATTATACATGACGGTGGAATCTGTTTCAAATGTTCAGCCTTGATAATAGCAAATAAGTGCCCACAAGGATATCCATCCAATTCAAATAGCAAAAATGAGCACTTCATATGTTAATCTTTTGGATAATACACAACCTCCCATTTTGAGTCAGGACATTCATATTAAGTTAAGGTATAGGTACGATAACCTTCACTCTCTGTGTTATCTAGCACAATGAATGTTTGTTCATTCATTATTTCTTCCTGAACCCTACTGAACATCTCCCTTGTCAATATATTAGCAGCATGCTTCTCAATTTTAACTAACTTACTAATCAGAATAGGTTCAGTATAATTTGAACTAAAATCTGCCCCCATCTCATTGTGTCTAATACGTGTAAATGCTCTATCAACTTGTTGGAACAACTGATAATGCCTAGTCTTTCTATTCACGTATCTATTGAAGAATGCATTCATGGCTTCACAACGTTGTGTACTCTTGCACCTGGAAAAAAAAATGACCTCTCATGTAAGCTTCAGCCCATTTATTTTTTTTTAGCATACATTTCATGCAACTATTCATGGTTATGTAATTGCGTTTGTCGACCATTTTCTTCCACATGTCTTCAAATTCATCTGGCGTAACATACCGTACCATACACGTGATAAAACTTTCATATGCTTCAGTATTGGGAAGATTTGCAAAAGCATTCCTCTCAAGATGCCACACACATAAACGATGTCGAGACTCTGGAAAAACCCTTTTAATAGCTGCACTCATTGCTTTGTCCCCATCAGTTACAACCAAAATAGGAGTCTTATTGTTCATTGCTACAAGTAGATTTTGCAACACCCAAATATATGTTTCAACGGTCTCATCAAGCAACATTGCACAACCAAAAACTGTGGTCTGTTGGTGGTGGTTGACTCCTACCAATATAACAAGGGGCTTTTTGTATACATTCGTCTTCTATGTTGTATCAAATGCCAGTACATCTCCAAAACATTCATAATCTAACCGACTTTGAGAATCTGTCCAAAACATATAGGCCAAACGACTTTCTTTATCAACAGTGTACCGGTAAAAAAAATGACAAGTCCATATCTACCTTGGCTTGTAAATATGCCAAAGCACATTCAGCATCACCATCACGCATACTAGAATTTCAATCTGCCACTACATGGTTGTAGAGGTCTTTTGAAATGAACCCTACATTCTCATATCCTCTAGCTTGTTGGATCAAATTGTCCATGATTTGATTTGATGTGATCCCAACATTATGCAATGCTATAATGTAAGCCTTATCAGAATCCTTAATATGCCTGTGTGAACGGAGAAATTAAGTCTCTAATTGAGCAACTAAGTCGTGATTATGATTTGACCTTGATCAAACCTAATAAAAAGCTGCCTTGCAACCAGTTCTAGTTATTGGTCTTGCCTCTCGCTTGCAATTTAAGTTCCTCCTTTCTTGCTGTGCGAAATCCTTCTTTTGCACAAACCCATCTCCTAGAGGTAACAATGTTATTCTTGTTACGCTTTATCTCATCTTTGCGAATGCTAAAGTCAACCAACTTCGCATATGTGTTATAAAATTGTCTGCCATCATCTATGGAACTGAATCTCAAACTAGTTATTTCTGCATCTGTCAAGTGATCTATTCCTTTCTCAAGAATAGTGCTCCAGTGTTTTTGCACATTTTGTGTAGCGTCACAACTGCCTTGTTGTCCCATGATACATTCATTATCTATAATATTATTAACATCCTCGCCAGCATCATCATTCACATCAATGAACACAACCTTCCCACTGTTTTTTGTATTATGATCCATGTGGATTGTGGGCCAATATATTATTCCTAAAAATAGATATACACTTATCAATAAAAAATATAAAAAAAAGGGTAACGCCAACAATTATTAACAAACATTACATATTAATAAGTCACTGATAATGTATAAGTTTGGAATAACTTCAAGCAATTCACTTACACTATCGAGAGCACAAACCAGTAATTTGGACCTTTATCACTCAAAAATCATGGATGAAAAAATTGACACGAGGATTTAAAAAGATCCAAAACTTCTTAAGTTAATGTTTAATTATCAAAAAATTTGAAGTCATTTAAATGTGAGAAACAGAAATCAGCATGTCTGGACAATTTCATTTACAAAATTAGGAATCTATACAAATTAGATAAGAAGAAAAAGACCACACGTTGGTACCTATGGTTAATGACCATTAAAATGAAATAAGTACACATGTCAAGTATACCTGCAATGATAAGCAAGTGGGAGGGAAGCGAAGATAGTCAGAAAGAAACGAAACCATAAAACTCAAAAAACTGGAAGTAAAGATTGATCCTCTAATATTGTTGTTTTGTACCTTAGCCTATGCACGAACCCATCTCCCAAAAATTTCATAATGTGACTTGTAAACTATTATCTAATTAACCAAATAAACACAGTAAAATATTTCATATTAACACAACAAATATTTGAATTAGATACAATATAAACATACAGTGTCGAAAAGAACAAGTTGTAATGGAACAACTAAATTTTTGAACAAGCTTACCTCCTTCAGAAGGTCTGCTTCTGAGGAATATGGAGACCACTGCAACAACATCAAAAGATTAGACATAAAATGTTGTTTACCATGCAAGATTTCCGGTGTACCAGTTGATGAATTAGACTGATAATCCACCTGCAATCAACATGGTGGACTTCAAAGTAAGAGAAAGCTCAACACAGAGAAGGTGAAAGAAAAACAGCACCATAACAGTCCACGAAACCAAGAACCACGCAGTAATTGACACCTACCATGACTTTGTGATTTAATATTTACTAGCCGCAGATCTACGCATTGCACATGATAATTATTTTTATGGTAGTTTTATTAAATTTTTTTATACAATTTAAACTAATTTAATAAAAAGTAATGTATTTTGTAATTATATTTTTATTTATTATAAGAATAATCATAAATGTAATATAGGAATAATCATAAATCATAAATTCAATAAGTTTTTCTTATACTAAAATGAAAAAAATACAACTTTTCTTAGAAATTCAAAAGGCAAGTTAACGAAAATATTTATTTTTTAATAAAATTTATTTATAACATTTTGTGAATCATTAAAAATAATATAAAATTTGGAAATTATTCTTTTAGTTTTAAACAAACATTCTTAAATTTATTTTTTCTGCCTACAATCCAAAACACTGAGAAAAGTAACTAAAAAAATTAATAAAACTTAGCTATAATTAATTAGACCAATTAGGAGAAAAATTTGTTATTTATAATCTACTAAGGTTATTTTCTTTGCAGAAATTGTAATTTTGGCCATCCAAAACATATTATCAAATAAACAACTATTAGCAAAATCTAAGAATTAAATTTCTGTATATGCATTGTTATAAAATAATAATAATAATAATAATTAAAGTAAAATTGCAAAAGATAAAGTTTGTCTCTCATCCAATAATTATTGTTTAGCCAACCTTTGCTTTTTTCTAAATAAATGGCATCATAGAGTACTTCTAATACAATTATTAAGAGTGCTTTGTCCACCACAAAGGATTAAAAAATAAACAAAAATGATTAAAGTCTCATAGTTTAACATCTAAATTGAGCACTATAAAAATCATCCTATCAAATTACAATAAGTATCAAATTAAATTATCTAAATCATGCTATGTAGGAAAATAATATTATATTTTTATATTTAATCTGTGGGGGGCAAAGACGTTAAAACACCATGTGGGCCTTGGGTTTGGTTCGAGAACGCAGACTCTGCCAGTGGGCCGTAAGTCGAGAATAGGGCCTCCTAAAATGGGGGCCCAAAAGCGCGCCGATCAGGCGTTGGCTAGTTGGGAGAGAGTCCGAGGAGAAGGCCTCCTCGGACAATGGCATCGAGGACCGAAGAGCACGGCATGGCGCCCAAGGGAGAGCCCTTTAGGCCCAGTGAGTCGTACAGAGCTTCAACGGGACGCCGAGGAGAGGGATAAGTGGGACGTGCACTGCATAAAGTTACTGCCACCGCATTAAAGACCTCTCACTTACCCGCCTGGCTGCATTAATGGGGAAGTGATTTCTGAGGGGACGACAGTCAACTTTATAGGCATTGGAGAGCGTTTTCAGGGAAATGATGGATGAGAAAGGGATGGAATTTGATGGCTCTACGAATGGGAAACAAGAAGGAGGAGTACAAATAGAGAAGGGGAGACCACTGGAAAGGGATCCAGATTTCTCCTACCAAGAATACTCTCTCTCTCCTCCTAGAAAGCGCTAGGGAAGTAAGGACAGAGACACCTCGGCCCTCGTCTGAGGAGAGCAAAATCTGTTCCACCAGCTCGTTGCGCACCAATAACGACTCCAGCCCAATCGCCGTTACTTTCTACCGTCCCAAGAAGTCCAGGCTTCGAGCCCACTCTCTACAAATTCATTGTATAGGCCATTTAAGCCGGCCCTATCTCGTACTTGGGCCCAACGCTTGATTTGTGTCCTTACATAATCTTTTATAACGTAATAGGATAACATTTAACAATCAGAGAGGGAGGAAAAAAAAAAACAACAATTAAAAAAAACAAAACTGAATCGCATTAACCTAAAGTAGATTAAAAAATATAAAAAATTATCAACCTAAAGTGAAGATGCCAGAAAAATAAAAAATAAAAATCCACCCCAAAATTGTGAGAGAGAGAGAGAGAGAGAGAGAGAGAGAGAGAGAGAGAAGAACTTTTTTTTTTTTTTTTTTTTTTTGTAAGGGAAAACTATGCATAGAATGAAATAGATAGTGACAAATTTATAGTAAGAGGGTGTGAATAAGAAGAGACAAAAATAGAAGAAGATGAAGGGAAAGATGATGAATGATATTAATGTAAAGGGTAGTGGGGAGATGAGAATGTGAGGGAAGGAAAAACGTTGGAGAAGTAGTGGGGAGATGAAAAGATATAAGAGGGAGAAACGTTAGAGAAGTATAAATATGAAATAAAAAATTAATTAAAATAATTATAAGAAAATGAAAAGAAAAAAATAATGACGCTGATTTGGCTCAACGTGAGCACAACAGTATTAAACACTACGTTTGAGCTTTTAGTAATATATAGATTCGAACAAAACAAGACTCTACCCAGGCTAATCATATGTGTTGAACAATTTTTTTTTATATATAAGTGGTACAATGAGGTAAGCCCGAAGCTCGAGACCAGTCAAACAAAGAAGAAAACAACAAGGATTTCAATGATAACCTCATTCATTTGTGAAGATCTAAAAGTATAGCATATCATGTTAACTGTATAACTTGTGAGATGTTCACGCCACAATGCATGAATATAGATCATATTAACACATTTATTGCTCATACACTAACCAAATGATATTTATGAGTTCACATTTCTTGATTTTTTAATGCAAATTAGCGAAAATACATGGAATGTCACTACTCACAATACAAGGACATGGAAGTAAAGCAGTGAAACTCACCGTGTGTAGTACTATTCTCTCTTGGCTTGTTCGTGATAAAAATGGATACGAGAGGAGACCAATGCTTTGAGTCAATATCCTGATTATGGCATACACTAACATTAGGAAACAATAAGTTTGTACTAGCAATAACAAAAGTAACAAAATCAATATGAATAAATAGATTAAAAATTATTATTCTTTGATGTATAGAGGTTATTCTTAATATCTTTGTTCACATGTCAATGATATTTTACTCACCATAATTAAAAAACAACCATCAAATGAGTAAAGCATCAAATTACAGGGAATAAAAAACAAAATGCAGAAGTACACATGTAGAAAAGATGCAAGGGATCCAGAAGTCATAGAATCCTTGAATACGTGAAAAGTAGATGGACCCCAAGGCCAAATAAATTTCCAACTTCTTGAAAGTCAAATTTCCTGAGTAATTGAGTATAAAGAAGTATACTTTTTTGGTGTGCTCAAAAATCTCCTGACTCTTTTTTCACCATCACTAACAATTTTTTTTTCTTAGAAAAAAAAAAAAAAAAAGCAGGAAAAAAGGTGAGGATTTATCATCACATGTTGTACATGATTGATGAGGTCCATTAAGTTCTAACTTATTACTCTCATTTTGAAATTTAATTGAATTCACATCAATCATTTTCATGAAAAATAATCTAGTGCAGGGGTGGACTCAAAATAGAAAAAAAATTATGACCAACTACTAACATCCAAGAATGTACTACAAGGTGATACCCGTAACAAGCCCATGTATAAATTAAAATTCTCTATCTTCACTCCCATCCGACCCAAAATAAATAAATAAACAATAGATCAACACTATTTTTTACAAATTAACAAACTGACTTATAATTTAGGAAAAAAATTGACTACTGTCTAAATTTGCCTTACATAATGAACAGGGATCAATAAAAACATCAACCAACACTGCAACATAGATAATCATAGAATTTTCATTGTTTAAGTACGTACAATCATCATAGATTTCTCACCTGCTAGTGACCAAAAGGAGTAATAGAAAAATTAAAACCTGCTGGGTTGTGTTCCTAGCAAACCTATGAAACCAAAAGGGAACCAAAAATTAAAAACAATCAAGCAATAAAGGGACCAAACGGAAATTTTAAATATATATAATAAAAAATAAAAACCTGATGGAAAAAGGAATGAAAAAAAGGGATGTACCGAAATTTAGAGACAATAAATGGCTGATTTCGCGAACAAAGAGAGATGTAGAGAGAGATAGAGGAAACTGTATCTTTAATCGTCGACATCGAAGGGAAGAAGATATGCTGCTACCGAACTGAGAAAACTGCGGAACAGAAAAACTTTAGAGCTCCGTGGGCTTGTGGGATTCTTAGAGCTCCGTGGGTTTGTGGGATTGATGGCTTGCGAAAATTTTGAAATACAACCGACGTTTTTTTCGCGGGAATTTCAATATAAAATTTTATTCTTTCTTTCAATATAAAATATTTTCAAATGTAAAACTTTTTACATGTAAAAATTATTTCTGTAAAATATTTTCAAGTATTTAAAAGGATAAATCACATGAAAAATGCAAGCCATCAAGTGTTTGGAGCTTGTTGGGGGTGCCTACATTGATTTCATTGATTAAAAATATTTTACTTTTGATTAAATATTTTACTACAAAATAAACACCGTAAAATGTGAAAAAAAAAAAATTCATAGAGAGAGAGAGAGAGGTGAAAACTGAAAAGAGGGAAAGGAAAGAATTGTTGGTCATGGGAGGTGAATTTACAAGAATGAGGGAGAGAGTCATTCTTAGATTTCAGGGGTATTATAGTCATTTTTTATGTTCTAATGGTATTTTGATCATTTTATAGGTTGTAATGGTATTTTTTTTTTTTAAATGTTAGAGGGAATTGAAGGAGTTTTGGTCATTTTTTAGGTTTTGAGGGAATTTCGGCCCTTTCTAAGATTTTCAAGGTCATTTTGGTCATTTTTTAGGTATTAAGGGTAGGGGTGTATAGCGAACCCACCAATGTTTTTTTAAAATACAACCGACGCTTTGAAATACAACCAACGTTTTTTTCGCGGGAATTTCAATATAAAATTTTATTCTTTCTTTCAATATAAAATATTTTCAAATGTAAAACTTTTTACATGTAAAAAGTTTTACTGTAAAATATTTTCAAGTATTTGAAAGGATAAATCACATGAAAAATGCAAGCCATCAAGTGTTTGGAGCTTGTTGGTGGTGCCTACATTGATTTCATTGATTAAAAATATTTTACTTTTGATTAAATATTTTACTACAAAACAAACACCGTAAAATGTGAAAAAAAAAATTCATAGAGAGAGAGAGAGAGAGAGAGAGAGAGAGAGAGAGAGAGAGAGAGGTGAAAACTAAAAAGAGGGAAAGGAAAGAATTGTTGGTCAGAGGAGGTGAATTTACAAGAAACGAGGGAGAGAGTCATTCTTAGATTTCAGGGTATTATAGTCATTTTTTATGTTCTAATGGTATTTTGATCATTTTATAGGTTGTAATGGTATTTTTTTTTTTTTTTTAAATGTTAGAGGGAATTGAAGGAGTTTTGGTCATTTTTTAGGTTTTGAGGGAATTTCGGCCCTTTCTAAGATTTTCAAGGTCATTTTGGTCATTTTTTAGGTATTAAGGGTAGGGGTGTATAGCGAACCCACCAACGTTTTTTTAAAATACAACCGGCGCTTTGAAATACAACCAACGTTTTTTTCGCGGGAATTTCAATATAAAATTTTATTCTTTCTTTCAATATAAAATATTTTTAAATGTAAAACTTTTTACATGTAAAAAGTTTTACTGTAAAATATTTTCAAGTATTTGAACGGATAAATCACATGAAAAATGCAAGCCATCAAGTGTTTGGAGCTTGTTAGTGGTGCCTACATTGATTTCATTGATTAAAAATATTTTACTTTTGACTAAATATTTTACTACAAAACAAACACCGTAAAATGTGAAAAAAAAAATTCATAGAGAGAGAGATGTGAAAACTAAAAAGAGGGAAAGGAAAGAATTGTTGGTCAGAGGAGGTGAATTTACAAGAAATGAGGGAGAGAGTCATTCTTAGATTTCAGGCGCATTATAGTCATTTTTTATGTTCTAATGGTATTTTGATCATTTTCTAGGTTTTAATGGTATATTTTTTTAAATGTTTGAGGGAGTTGAAGGAGTTTTGGTTATTTTTTAGGTTTTGAGGGAATTTAGGTCCTTTCTAAGGTTTTCGAGGTCATTTTGGTCATTTTTTAGGTATTAAGGGTAGGGGTGTATAGGGAACCCACCAAAACCAAACCGACTCGACCCAACCCATTGGGTCATGTTAGGACATATGTAGTTCAAGTCCGTGAACATATGTCGCTATTTTATATAATTGGCTTATCCTTAGACAAAACACACTTTACTTATAATTGGGTAGATTTAGGATGAGTTTAACACTTCAAGAAACAGTGGTTCAAGATTAAGTGTTGAAGCCGTCAAAGTCTGTCCAAGAAACAAGCAAGGAAGTGCAAGTTTTTAAAGCTCGACACATACCTCGACAGATGCATCTATCGAGATTTAAAGAAGCTGTTTTGCCCGAGCCTCGACAGCTTCTCGACACCTCTCGACACCTCTATCTGTCGAGAATTAAAGAAAATAGATTTCCAAGTTTGTTTCAAGTCTAATCCGTGAGTGTGTCTTTGGGACTTCTTTTCTCCTAACCCTAGACATATAAAAGGATTATTTTAAGGGCCGTCAAGCAAGAGCAGAAGATACAAGTTGCACATTCTTTGAGAACTTGTTGTTTATGCAATTTGTGATCAGAAAGACAAAGTTCGTGCCCTAGTTCATCTCTGATGATTTGAAGAACTTTGCAGCCAACTCTCTCTCTCTCTCTATAGTTGGTAATTGAAGTCGCATACTGGGATCCGAGCATTTGGTTAGTTACGTACTTGGGAGCCGTGCATTGAAAGGAGAAACTGTCACTACAGAACAAGTCCAATTGGGTATTGGGGTAAGAGTTCAACTATAGGTTGGTAAGGTACTGGGATTCCTTGCTTGTAACTGCTTGTTGTGATAATAGTGGAGTTTCGGGAGTGGTGACCTTAAATCACCCGGTGGGGTTTTTGCCGTAAGGGTTTTCCCCATTCGTGAACAAATCACCGTGTTATTTATTTTCCGTTGCTTAACTTAGTTTGGTGATTTTTTTGTGCTGCCACGTGATATTGCATGTTAATTTGATTAATTAAAAACTGGGCTAATTAATTAATCTAAGTTATCACAAGGGGTCAACGCATTTATGGCCTGGCAGGTCAGGTCAATTTTTAGGAGATGGTGGTTTGGGTTGGGTCATGATTTTTTTTTTTTTTTTTAAACAGTGAGTTGGGTTAGGTTTGGGTCATGAGATTTACAAACCTGCCTAACCCAACCCGACCCACCTATATTTAATATATTTTTAAATTTAAAAAGATATATTATATAATTTTGATATATATATATTTTTTGCCCCTCTTCCTATATAAACCCTGTACATTACACCACTATAGCATGGGAGAATGCATATGTGGTTGGATTTAGATCCTACACTTGGAATGGCTGTGAGCAAAGGAAGAGGAAGCATTGGCTGAAAGATCCTATTCTTGGTCCGTGCCAAAGGCGTGACTAATTTGGGAAGGAAGTAAGATATGCACTTTGGCATGGTACTTAAGTACTCATAAAAAAGGAGATTACGACTTTTTAAGGTCAGCAACTATGGGGACATCCCTTATTGGTTGAATGCATGTTGGACTACCTTAGAGACACGTGTATTATTCACAATACTCCTGATATCCCTTTCAATGTCCAGGACTTGTTTCCCAAGAAGGGGCAAAGTCACCTACCCACAAGTCTTAGTGCCACGTTGGCACAATCTCTATCCTCTAGTAAACTTTCTATATCACAACTATGGAAAGGTCTTATTTCAGGAAATGATGACTTAACAGATGTCTTTGTACTTAGCCATATTCCTCAAATTATAAGAAGAACATTCAGCTATATTTTAGGGTAAGAACCCAAGTAAATATTTCAAGAAGAGAGTAGAAAGTTGATAAGATAGAAAGGTAGAAAATAATGTCTCTCTTTAAGGAAGAACACCCTTATTGTACAAGAGTGACCTCTTTTCCCCACATAATACAAATTTAAGCAGGGCAAGAACATTCAATTCTTGCTCAAACCATGGTTTTCAGCCCTTTTCCTAGGGTTTTCCACGTACATCTTGTGTCCTTTTTACATTCTTGCTATCACTTTCATCTTCTCTAACATGTGTCATGTCAAAGTTAGCATTTTTGTCACTTAGAAGCTTTTTCATGTAAATGTATTGTTAGATAATTTATTTTATTCCTTTATATAAGCTCAAATCTAACTTGCACGTACAAAACCCAAACCCTAAGTTTTTCTTATATACTTTGTGTTTGTTTGGCGTTATGCTCATGATTATTTGATTATAAATTTGCTTTTAATTGTAGTGGTGTTGTTCTAATCCTCAATTAAACAATAATGAAAAGAAAAATTGTCCAACCCATGAGTCCAACCGACCCAACCTGATCCATATGGGTTGGGTTGGGATGAGTTGAACCCTTATGATGGGTTGGGTTGGATTTTTTTTAACCCACCATGGTGGGTTGGGTTGGGTTGAAAAAACTTCTTAACCCGACCCATGCACACCCCTAACTAAGGGTGTCTCGGTCTTTGTTAAGTTTCTAAGGGTATTTTTAGATGTTCTCTATGTATAGGGACCATTATGGTCATTTTCTTTTGTAAGGGTATTATGGTCAATTTCTTTTCTAAGGGTAGTTTGGTCATATTTTAGTTTCGTGGTTACTTTAGTAATTTTTTTAGATTTTATGGTAGTTTCGGTCATTTTTTAAGTTTCAGGATTATTTGGTCAATTTTGTTTGTTTTAAGGGTGTTTTAGTCAATTTTTAGTTTTTGTGGTTATTTTAGTCATATTTTGAGGTTTTTTTTTTAAGTAGTTTTTATTTATTTAATTTTAATTAATTTAAGATTTAGGGTTATTTTGTCATTTTTTAAGTTCTAAGGGTATTTTGGTCAGTTTTTAGGTATCATTGGTATTATGGTAATTGGTGAAAAAATAAAGGGAACCATCGAATGTGACAAAAGTACCACCGAATGTGACAAAAGTATGGTCAAATATGATGTTGATACTGCCTAATGTGACAATAAAACCATTATTTGCGAGAAAAGAAAAGTTGAATCACCAAACATGACAAAAGAACAGTTACATGTGATTTTAGTGTTTTGATATGTTATAATTTGAATTTGAAGACAAATTTCTAAGTCATACAAAAATTAAGAGATTACTATAACTATGATTGACTTAAGATTTTAAATGATTCACTTGGGCACGTGAAAGCTTTTTTCTACTAACATATGAAGTTTATCTTGCAAAAAAAAAAAAAAAATATATATATATATATATATATATATATATATGTTATTCAACATATCATAGCAAAAATTCCTTCAGAAGTATATTATTGATCCTCTGAAAGGATTTATAGCACACAACAGTTACAAAATAACATATAACACTAGAGGGTTCCACAAAATTACCCAAATCAGTACAATCTCATCCTATAAAAGAATATTGCCAATACTATGGCTTCTACACCATGTATACACGCCACACCACTTAGTTGCAACTTACAAGACAATCCCTAGCTCCTATCTTCACTCAAGTAAAAAATTTTGAAAGTACAAAAGAAGAATAAAAGACAGAACTCTTAGATACTAGCACCAATCATTTCATACACCGTTAGAGAAGCCACTCGTGCAACATATATGTTGGGACAAAGTCACTAATTCTAGGTGGTATTTGCTCGAAGGAGGCCATCTCTAATCTGTGAAGCAATGTCATTCACAACACCTGGTCTATGTGTGATGACAATGCGCCAATTTCTTTCATTGTGTCTAAATATTGAGTCATATAGACCATGTCTAGGCCATCCTTTGCCGTAGTCCCAGGTACATTCACAGAGAAAGCAAGCACACTGTCCCTTAGCCCAACTTCAATGATCTGATGCTGGCATGCTTACCGTGCTCAGTCTCTCTTGGCATGTTTTATTTGCAGGATTTTTTTTGCTTCAGCCTTCTCATTAACCACCACCTTCATTCTTGCAACTAGTCATTGCACGTAAAAGGTCAATGGCAGGTTAATTCGTATTCAAGGAAAAAGAAGTCAAAATTACTCACAGAGAGAGAGAGAGAGAGAGAGAGAGAGAGAGAGAGAAGAAACAATGTTCAATTCAAAATGAACACTAACCGGCATTTGTCTCACTCATAGTCCTCTTCACATGTTCATCAGGTTCAGTGTCCACAATAACCATTTGAACAATCTCAAATCCATAAGCTGACTTGGCCTATGCATGTAAAATTCAAAGATATTAAAAAGAAACAGTTTTACCCTGTAACTTGACTAATACTAAACCAGAGTAGTAGACAGAGAACTTCCTTTTCGAGTTCCTCTTCCACAGCTTTCGCAATCTAATTCTTTTATTCAAAAACAGAATCCAGCACCAACTTAGAAACACTTGCTCAAATAACTAGAAGAATAGGGCTATAAGCCTATTAGTCTCTCCAAACGATAAACAAATGGGTAAAATTGTCTCCAATGAAAACTATGACATAACAAGTATATGCATTGAAAGTGACTAAAAACTTTCCCGAACCTCAAAGACATTATTCTACACAGCAAATTTCATAACTACTATAGGAAATTTTTTTTCCCTCTTTTTCCGTCACTATCCACCATTTGTCCTCTTAATATTCATGTTAGATACATTACCTCCATGGTCCTCTCCACATGAACATTATTGTTGATATAACCACTTTTCCAAGTGCAAGAAAGCATAACATATACATAGTTAATCACGATGCTTTAAGCAAATCATAAAGAACATTAAAGCATTAAATGATTATCCTACATAGTTGTTTCACTAATGTGAGAAATTTCAACTGTTTTGGCATAAACTTCAAAAAATCAACATCAAGTTAGAAAAGAAGTCCATACTTCTCAGCATAAACTTCAAAAGTCAAAATCAAGTTCTTGAAACAACTAGTAAAGTTTTATGTAACAATTTGTGGAAACAAAAACAGTAAAAATCACTAGGAACATATTTTCAATTCATTAAGTTTCTAAGCTTTCCCCACAATCAATATGTACTTTACAAACTTATTGATAGAGTCCTCAACATATAAAAATGTAATGAAAATGCCAGCTCTTTTAAAATCTATTTCTTACATTTTCCCCAAGTTTCATTTAAGCATATCATTATCCACAATCAATCATCAAATCCTAAACCTTAAGCTATTGCCAAAACCATTAGCTGAAAGAACCCTTAATATTAACAAAAAAAAATCTTAAAGAGGTAGAGGACATATGAAAATTAAGGATAGAGAATAGACCAGCATAATCCCATCTTTGGTGGCAATAGAAACAATATCAGCACATGAAACTACCACCTAGCCAAGCCTTTTCAAGCTCTTCCTAGATGAAATCAACATTATCAACACCTCTCAAGATATGATTGGGTATGGAATGATTTTTATAACCTTTGTTGTCATCCAAAGGGACCAAAGCATCACAGCCCTGATCAAGAAAATTTCATAGAACATTAAGGCCAACTAATTAAATCCAACAAATAAATGGCAAGAAATCACAACACCAAGATTAAATCAGAATAACAAATCGATACTCCCAAAAATCAGAATATAAAAATTTCTGTCTTGTTTAATATTTTAATAAAAAAACTTCATACGCATACTAAGAATCACACTACACATAAGAATAGCAATACAAAAATTCACAAAGCCAACATAATTCAATATCAAAAGTCACTTCCTGGGCCATTTATTAGGCAATGTAAAACAAATAAAACACCCACATCAGCAAACAGAAAGCAGCAAATGTACATAAACCCACCCTAATAATGGAACTCAGCTTAATAATGAAACTCTACAAGAAACATGATTGAAACAAAAGGTATCTAATTCAAAATATAGAGGAAATAAAAGGAAGCACTAGAGTAATTAACACCACCATAAAATAAAAAAAAAAAAAAAAAAAAAAAAAAAAAAAAACACCCACTCTTCATGTAATCCAACCAACAAGATCTTTAATCAGTAAAACGAAGGTAATATTACAAGGATGTAATATTACAGGTAGGACTTGAATTCTCACAATCACAAACACATATGTCAGAAAAAGAAAAGGCATCTTCGATTAAATATTCTACATTTCAAAATAATGTATACGAATGGCTCAATCAAATGATATTCAAAACAGTAAAATTCTCAAAAGTTTTATTTAGATTTCCCGAATTATAAAAAAAATGAAGTTGATCAACAACAAATGTAGAAACCAAAAATTATAATTGACACAAACACATATTCCTTCACCATTTACCTTTGTGGTTTGAACATGATTTGAGTTGGATAATTAAGAAAGGCCAAGGACCCCTTTGTTAATCCAAGAGAACCCATAAGAACAGCAGAGAGTTTCACATACGTCTTCCAAGGGTTCACCATTTACTTGGGGGCGAAACCTTGTAAGTATATGAGTATCAAGTACACAAAACCTTGCACAAAGGAGAAATACCAACCATAATTGTAAACCAAAAAAATAAGTAAAAATATTGATAAAATTGACAAATGAACAAATTAAAATGATGCACAAGACTTAAATTTTTATTGAATTGAAGCCGATTATACACATTCTTGAGATCAGTCAAAAAATACATGTTAGTACTGAGACAAGAAAAGAGTTTCATTTCAAGTAATTTGCTATTAATAGAATGAGGTAAATGGGGGAATTCAAACCAATTAAACAGTTAGCCTGAGAACAAAGAGATAACAATACAAAAGGCCTAGCATTGACAAACCTTTACAAAATTTGTAGTACAACCAATGAATTTGACAAATTACACAAAAAGCTGAAGCTTACAGTGCAAATTGCAAAAGCCTTACACCTCTGTTTAGTTACAAAGAAGAGGTGGGAAAAGTGAAGGGAATTCAAACTTTTGGTTCCCAAAATTTCCCATCAATTTAAACCCAAGGAAATAAAAATCAGTAAACCCCCATTCAGATTAATAGTTATCATTTTTTTTCAAATCCAAAACAACACAAAACATTGAAATTTGAGATTCCATTTTAATCTCTTTTCCCAATACATTCTAAGCAACCAAACAGAGGATACCAAAAGTATGAAATGCATGCAAGAGTAATTAACCATAAACAAAACGGTCAATCACCAAAATGATAAATACCCATCAAATCCAAACCCCAAACAAACACAAATCCTCACAAAAAATCAATAAAAATGCGAACTTCATCAAATTCTTCTAACAAAACAAAGGGGAAAAAAAAAAATCAACTTGGAATGAACAATCCTCACAAATGCCATCATCAAGCAATTTTGGTGAAAAAATGAAGCACAAATCCAACAAATTTGGGGAAATTTCAAACCAACTCTGTTAGCTTCTTTCTTCTCTCTCTTCACAGTAGCCTCTGTTAGCTTATCTTTCTCTCTCTCTCTCTCTCTCTCTCTCTCTCTCTCTCTCTCTCTCTCTCTCTCTCTCCCTTTGTGAAAATGTAAACTGAGCAAAGACAAACCCAAATCCAAAAAAACCCAGCAAACCCTCACTTTATTTTGTTCAGAGCGAAGGCCCTTCAATGTCCAATGCCTCCATCTCCTTACCCTCTCAAGCCTCATCACATATCAACCCCTCTCTCTCTCCCTAAATAAAAATTGACCAAAAAGAAAAAAAAAATAAAAAAAACACAGCAAGAGAAAGAGAGAAAAAAAATGAAGCAGAGTTCACCTGAGGCGGTCTTCTCGTCATCCTCTGCATCCGTCCAATCGTTGTCATTCTCTGCCATAACCACCACCTCAGCCAACCACAACCACCACCTCAGCAACAAAACCCAAATCCAAAAAAAGTAAAAGACCCCTAACAAACCCACCACAACACCACCATATCTTAACCCACAGCCACCATTGGCCACAAAACTCAGTCAAATCCACAGCAACAAAACCCAAATCCTTCAACAAAACTTAAATCCAAAAAACTTGTAGTAAACCCACCACTCCATCGGAACCCATAACCACCCCCACTACAAATCGAACTCAGCCCACAAATCCATTACTTGAGACCACAACCACCACTTCACCACCATTGCTACAAACCCCACAACCACAAATTAAAACCATAAACCACCGTAGACCCACGCTTTGTGGAGACCATTGCTGACCATCGCCTTCAAGAATGTCGCTACGGTGTTAAGCTTGATGGAGAGTGGTGTGGACTGTGGAGGACCTAACTTGGTTGAACAAATTTGGAAAATTTGTGAAGGGACGGCGAATAAGAGAGGAGAGGTTGAACGAGAGAGAGAGAGAAATAGAGGGATGAGCGGGAGAAAGAAAAATAAGTAACAGAAGTTAACTCTGTTAGGGTAAAATTGTCCTTAGGGACTAAAGTGGACAATTTTGAAATCTCACGGACTTGGTTGGTATTAGTTCAAGCCTTAAGATGTTAGTGAAATTTACTCAAAAAGTTTTATTATACGAAAGTGTAGAACGGTGGTACTACTGAATGTAAAACTATTAGGGAATGCCATAAAAGTGCAGTGACATGTGATATTGGTGTTGCATAATGTGAGAATAGTACCATCAAATATGAGAAAAAAATAAGGGAACCATCGAATGTGACAAAAGTACAGTCACATGTGATATTGGTACTGTGTAATGTGAGGTTGGTACCATAAAATGTGAGAAAAAAGAAAACAAGGGAATCATTGAATGTGATAACAGTACAATCACATATGATGTTGGTACTCTGCAATGTGAGGATGGTACCATAAAATGTGAGAAAAAAAATAAGAGATCCACCGAATATGACAAAAGTACAGTCACATGTGATGTTGGTACCGCGCAATGTGAAAATGGTACCATAAAATGTGAGGAAAAAAAAGGGAACTATCGATTGTGATAAAAGTACAGGCACATATGATGTTGGTATTGCGTAATGTGAAGATAGTACCATCAAATGTGAAAAAAAAAAAATAAAGGAACCACCGAATGTGACAAAAATACAGTCACATGTGATGTTGGTACTATATAATGTAAGGATGGAACCATCAAATGTGAGAAAAAAAATAAAGGAACCATCGAATGTGACAAAAGTACAGTCATATGTGATGTTGGTACTGCGCAATGTGAGGATGGTACTGAAAAATGTGAGGAAAAAAAAATAAGGGAACCATAGAATGTGACAAAAGTACAGTCACATGTGATGTTGGTACATGCGCAATGTGAAGATAGTACCATCAAATGTGAAAAAAAAAGAAACTACCGAATGTGACAAAAATACAGTCACATGTGATGTTAATACTATACAATGTGAGATGGAATCATCAAATGTGATAAAAAATAAAGGAACCATCGAATGTGACAAAAGTACAGTCACATGTGATGTTGGTACTGCGTAATGTGAGAATGGTACCATCAAATGTGAGAAAAAAAAAGGAAATCGTCAATTGTGACAAAAGTACAGTCACATGTGATATTGGTATTGCATAATGTGAGGATGGTACCATCAAATGTGAGAAAAAATAAGGGAACTACTGAATGTGACAAAAGTACAATTACATGTGATGTTAATACTACACAATATGAGGATGGTACCATCAAATATGATGTTTTGGTAACCTGATATAGCAGGTTGCCTACTAGTGGGTACCATACCCCCCCTCCCCCAAAAAAAGGGGGGAGGGGTACGCTAAAATTACCCTAAGCAGAATAGTAGAGAGGGTATAGGCTCAAATAGCTCAATACAATAAATTTGTAGAGAGTGAGTTCTAAATCTAGTTGTTTGTGGGCTTAGTTAATGACGGTTATGACTCCAAATCATAAAACAATAATGATTGACAAGTTTATATGATGAAAAACCGTCCTTGGACTCAAGCCGAGGAGCTAGATCTTATCCCTCTTTCTTCTTTAAATGAAGATTACAAAAATATTCAATTTACAGTGTTTTCTCTTTTTTCTCTCTGATTCCTTTCCCTGAATGTCACCTCCTCTGTTAGGATTGCAATTTGTTGTGATGGTTTAGCTGAATTCGAGGTCAGCTATGGCCTCCAAGAATTAGGAAAGAATTAGTGAGAGAAAGAAAGAGAAGAGAAAAGAAGAAACTCATATCAGATTAACAAAATGGCTAGCTTCCCTTGTACACTTCTGTGGCTTCTTAAACCACCAACAGCTGTCCCAACCCACTACTCTAACTAACCCTTAACTACCCTTGCACAGTTATTAACCAATGTCACTAACTAACCCCACTAACCCGTGTAGCCTCCCACACTGATATACAAACCTCTAGCCTTTATGTACAGCTGTGCACTCACTTTACTAACACACCACATTATTATACATACAACCATCATACAACAAACTATGCTTAACAATACCTTCCCCTTTAAAGCACCTTGCCCATAAGGTAAGGATATTGTAACTGCAACTGAAACAAATTCTCCCAAGTAGCATTTCCAGGACTTTCTCCTTGCCACTGAATTAAGACTTGAGTAACAGTTCTATTCCTTAACTAGTGGGATCTCTCTTGCAACACAACACTGGGTTCAGGGCTAAGGATACCTTCAGAGTTCATAGGTGGTAGAGTAGGAATTGTTGAGATATGCTGACCCAATTTTGCCTTAAGACAGGAAACATGAAAAGTTGAGTGCAGCTTGGAAGTTGAGGGCAGATCCAACTTATAAGACACCTTACCAACCTTCTTCAAAATTTGGAAGGGTCCATAGTATCTAGGAGATAACTTTCCCATCTTGCTCTGTCTCAGGGACTTTTGCTTGTAAGGAAGCAACCTCAAATACACCCAATCTCCCACATCAAATTCTCTTTCAGTCCTGTGTCTGTCAGCATTGATCTTCATTCTTTCTTGAGCTGCTACTAGGTTCTGCTTAAGCAATGTCAATAACTGTTGTCTGGTTCTCAAGTGTACATCTACACTATCAACCTTAGTAGTACCATGAATGTAGTCCAATAACCTTGGAGGATAACCAAATAGGGCCTCAAAAGGAGATAGTTTGGTGGAGGTATGAAAGTTGGTATTAAACCAAAATTCAGCCAAAGGCAACCAATCCACCCAAGAATGGGGTCTGTCAGCTGCAAAAGCTCTCAAATAGTGTTCCAAACTCTTATTAACCACCTCAGTCTGCCCATCTGTTTGAGGATGGTAAGCTGAGGACATGGCTAGCTGCACTCCTTGTAATTTCATCAATTCTTGCCAAAAATGTGAAGTAAACACGGGGTCCTTGTCACTCACAATGGATGCAGGCATCCCATGCAGCTTAAACATATAGTGCAGGTACAAATGAGCTATCTTGGCAGCAGTGTAAGGGTGGGATAATGGAATGAAGTGAACAAATTTGGTTAGCCTGTCCACCACCACCAAAACCACATCCTTTGACTGTGACTTGGGTAAACCTTCTACAAAATCCATGCTCACATCAATCCATGGTTTCTCAAGTATAGGTAAGGGCTGCAATAATCCAGCTACATTACAAGTTTCAGCTTTGAGTCTTTGACATGCATCACATTCCTTAACATGCTTCTTTACACCTTCTCTCATCCCAGGCCAATAAAAATCCCTCCTAACTCTCTGAAAAGTCTTAAGAAATCCAGAATGCCCTCCCAAGGGGCTGTCATGAACCTGTTGAAGAACAGCCTGTTGTAGAACACCACAAGAACCCAAATAAATTCTTCCTTTATACAGAACTAGCCCATTCTGAATGGCAAACCCTTTAGGAAGTTCCTCACCTAGCTAAGAAGCTTGTAAGATAGCTTGCACCTTCTGATCAGACCCATAACTTGTATTGAGGTCAGTCAACCAAACTGGAATTGGAAAAGAGATCATACATAAAACTCCTTCAGCATCATTACCCTCAAGATTTAAGTCTTTACTCTCAACCTTCCTGGACAAGGCATCAGCCACCACATTATCCTTACCTTTTTTATACTCAACTACAAAGTTATACCCCAACAATTTGGCAAACCATTTCTGCTGGGCTGGAGTGCCAATCTTCTGCTCTAATAGGTACTTTAAACTCTGCTAATCAGTCCTAACAGTAAAGGGTCTTCCTACTAAATAAGCCCTCCACCCCTTGACAGCAATCACCAAGGCCAAAAGTTCCTTCTCATATGTAGACAATGCTAAATTCTTACCCTTAAGGGCCTGACTGTGATAGGCTATAGGTTTTCCTTGTTGCATCAGAACAGCACCTATTCCCCTCCCTGAAGCATCACACTCCACCACAAATGGCAAGTCAAAATTAGGCAAGGTTAGCACAGGTGGGTGGACCATAGCTTCCTTAAGCTGATGGAAAGCTAGTTTAGCTTCCTTGGACCAATAAAAAGAGTCTTTCTTCAATAAGGTAGTCAAAGGAGCTGCAATAGTGCCATACCCTTTTACAAATTTCCTATAATATCCTGTAAGCCCCAGAAATCCCCTTAAAGACTTGATATCCTTAGGAAGAGGCCATTGTTGCATTGTAGCAACCTTCTTTGGATCAGTATGCACCCCTTCAGCAGTGATCACATGCCCCAAATACTCCACTTTAGTGCTAGCAAACATACACTTAGATCTTTTAGCATATAAGTGGTTATTATCTAGAACCTCCAAAACACTTCTAAGATGAATAACATGTTCAGACATAGATTTACTATAAACCAAGATATCATCAAAGAAAACTAACACAAACTTCCTCAAAAAAGGTTTGAATATCTGGTTCATTAAAGATTGGAAGGTGGAAGGAGCATTGGTTAGGCCAAAAGGCATCACCAAAAACTCATAGTAGCCCTCATGAGTCCTAAAGGCTGTCTTGGGTATATCTTCATCCTTCATCCTTATTTGATGGTATCCAGACCTCAAGTCTAGCTTGGAAAAAATAGCAGCCCCATGCAATTCATCCAACAACTCATCAATAATTGGAATTGGAAATTTGTCCTTGACAGTTATGGAGTTCAATGCCCTGTAATCAATACACATCCTCCAAGATCCATCAGCCTTCCTGACCAACAACACAGGGGAAGCAAAAGGACTGTTACTGTTTCTAATTGACCCTACTGATAGCAATTCCTTCACAATATTCTCTATCTCATTTTTCTGATAAAATGGATATCTATAAGGCCTTTGGCATATAGGTTGAGCTCCCTCTTTAAGCACAATTGAATGCTCATGACCCCTTGATGGAGGCAGCTCAGTAGGAGTCTCAAAAACTTGGCTAAACTCTTGCAACAAAGCTTCTACCTCAAAAGGAATACCAGCCTCTAATGTATCTATCTCCACACCAGCAATTTGTAACAACAACCCCCTCTTCACTGGAGCTTTAAAAAATGTCTCACAGTCTACAATAGAAGAACCTGAAATTGAACTCAATCCTTGCAGCAGTATTTGTTTATCCTCATACCAAAAACACATAGTTAAAAGCTTGAAATTCCATTGGATTTCCCCCAAAGTGCTTAACCACTGGGTACCCAAGACTGCATCACAACCTCCTAATGCCAAAACATGGAAATTAATACAAAACTCCACTCCTTGGATAAACACAGGTACAAGACTACAAAATCCTTGTGTTTTGATAATAGAACCATTGGCTACTTTGACTTCCAATTTTCTTGAGACATCCATCCTCAACTGTAAACTCCTGACCAATGATGCATCAACAAAATTATGTGTGCTACCCGTATCTATCAACATTACTAACCCACATCCATTAACTCTACCCTTAACCCTCATTGTGCCAGGTGTAGGTGTTCCTGTGAGAGCATACAAGGTTATCTCAACCTCTTCATTGAAATTAGATTGCAAATTCTTGTCAAATTTATTACCTACCTCACTGTTTACTTCTTCCTCTAATTCAGTTATCTTCATCCCACAATTTTCCCCACAACCCAAATCAATTCCTTCCAACAAAAACAATTTAGCACTCTTACACTTATGTCCTGGTCCCCACTTCTCATCACAATTGTAACAGAGACCCTTCTTCCTCCTTTCATCCATCTGTGCAGGGGTTATCCTTTTAACAGGTATACTAGGTCTAGCTTTTATCATACCACTATTACCATTATTTTTGGGCACCCCTAAGATAGAATTCTTACCTGAATCTTGCTGATATTTGACACTCCTTTTGCAACTCATCACGTACTCTTCTTGAATCTTGGCTAATCCAAAAGCTGCATTCAAGGATTGAGGGTTTAGCATTCTCACAGGTAACCGTATGTCATCCTTCAAACCACTCAAGAAACAACTGAGCTTGTGTAATGGGGAAAGGCCCTTGATTCTGTTTGATATAGCTTCAAACTCTGCTTTATATACGGCCACTGTGGTAGTTTGTCTCAATCTTGTCAACACCTCCATTGGATCATTATAGGCCGTTGATCCAAACGTTACATGTAGAGCTTGTACCAAAGATTCCCAATCCGAAATCACCCCAGCCTCCTCTGCTTCTTGAAACCATATCAACGCCTCCAATTCCATGTGAAAGGAAGCTACCAACAACTTTTCCGTAACTGGGGTTTGATAATAACCAAAATACTGATTAGCTTTATAAACCCAGTTAGCAGGATCAACACCAGAGAATCGTGGGAATTCCAATTTCACAGATTTCGCAAGCGACAAGGTTGAAGAATTAGGATTTGCGTGTACATTTCTTTAAGGTGAGTTTTGACTTACATCGATGGAATTAAGCTTCTGCAAGATGACATTGATATTTTGATTCATCTTGTTCAAGGTTCTGGTATGAATACCTTGAATCTTTTGTATTTCTTGTATCTCCCTGTTATGGTCTTGTATCTCCCTGTTATGGTGATTCGATGTAGTGCGTAGGGAAGCAATCGCGTCATTCACCAGGTTCATGGTGGCGGCTCGCGTTTCAGTCATGGTGGCGCAGGAACGATGCTCTGATACCAATTGTTAGGATTGCAATTTGTTGTGATGGTTTAGCTGAATTCGAGGTCAGCTATGGCCTCCAAGAATTAGGAAAGAATTAGTGAGAGAAAGAAAGAGAAGAGAAAAGAAGAAACTCATATCAGATTAACAAAATGGCTAGCTTCCCTTGTACACTTCTGTGGCTTCTTAAACCACCAACAACTGTCCCAACCCACTACTCTAACTAACCCTTAACTACCCTTGCACAGTTATTAACCAATGTCACTAACTAACCCCACTAACCCGTGTAGCCTCCCACACTGATATACAAACCTCCAGCCTTTATGTACAGTTGTGCACTCACTTTACTAACACACCACATTATTACACATACAACCATCATACAACAAACTATGCTTAACATCCTCCTTTTATATCATCTTTCTTCTTCTCTACGTCCTCCACGTATGGATCAAATTACTGGTTTAGATACCTATCCCATTAGTCTATCCTTGAAGTCTTAGGAGGTAGCTGTAAAGCTGAACACTGATGCTCAAGCATCACGTCCCCATTAATGCAGCCATAGGTTTAGCCGCAGAGCACTTAATGCTGTGGTAGCGGCTTTAACTTGGATATTTCATAGCCTTTCTTCCTATCCTGTACATCCACCGTGCATACTCTTACTTACAGGATCTCCTAGAACATCGCTTTTGGATGTCGAAAAACACTTTCCTACCTCGGCTTTATTTAGCCAAGGACAAACTCCTCCTCGGACCAACTTTCGGGATGACCTTGATCAGCGTTTGCCTTTTGGGTCAATATTCCCCCATCTTTGGACCATTTTATGTCTTTAGATTGGGTCTCTAGCCCAATACATACTCCTGGGCCCATTGACCCTACAAAAATATATATTTCCAAGTATTATGTAATGCACACTTAAATCTAACTCTCTAACAGGAAGTTCTACTAATTTTAACCATATCATGGTGTAATCCCTTGGAGGTGTAATTCAAGGGTGGATTCAAACCATCTAACCCACTAAGGTGTAATTTAAGGGTTAACCGTCTAATATATCCTTGTCATGTGCTCTGCCTCTCAAAGGATGCCCAGGCTACTGGTCTTATTGATCGCAAGGCATATCAATGATGTATGGATTTGATTGAAGAAGCCTTTGACCATTACGAGGCACAGTTGATCTGAAGCATTCCCATGAGTTACTGGCTACCAAGGGAGACATTGATTTGGATTGGCACGGCGAACAAAATGTTTGTCATTAAGAGTGCTTAATATTTTATGATAGAGGAAAGGTAGCATGGACTGTAAATTAATTGTGGGCATTGTGAAACAATAATTTTCTGGGGGACTTCTACCATATTGACAGTCGAGATATATGGTTGAAAGAGAGTATCACTTATTTTAGTTATTTATACCAAAACGTATTGTTGTAAATGTTCCATGATGACTACCTTTTACTAGCTACCATGATGAGTCACCAAAGTTAAAAAAAAAAAAATAGTTTGTTTGTGAAGCTATATTTGTTATAATAAAATGTGTGATATGAATAATTTATAAGATATTTATCTATATAATAAAAGCGCCAATGCGCGTAGCTACAGTGCCCTTTAGTTTGTTCAATTGGCACTGTAGCTACAGTACAGTACCATTTATTTATTTATTTATTTTTTATTTTTATTTTTTCAGTCATCTATTCGTGTTTTTTTTTTTCTTTAAAATATTTATATTATGAGCTGGAAATGGCATATATGTTGTTATACTAACACAATAAATTTTGCAATATTTTTACAATTATTGAGGTGTCAATTTTTTATAAGTCAAATTAAAATAATAAAATATGAGATTGTGATCAACCACAATAGAAAATAAATGTTTTGTGAAAATGTTGATACTTGTTGTGTGAGTGTATAAAAGCTACAATACTTTTTGGTTTGTTCAATATGTACTGTTCATCACTTCCTTGGCTTTTTATTTTTTATTTTTTTTTATTTTTAAAGTATTTATATGTTTTGGCGCGCGCGCGCGCGCACACACACACACACACACACATATATATATTGTTATTCTGACACAACAAAATTTTTTTTTTAGTCATTGGTTTGTGCTTTTTTTTTTCTTTTGAATATTTATATGGGCTAGCATATAAATTGTTATACTGATATAACAAATTTCACAATTATTGAGATGTCAATTTCTTATAGGTCGAAATAAAATATGAGATTGTGATCAACCACAACTAAAAATAATTTTTTTTTTTGTGAAAATATTGTAACACTTATGGTGTAAATGTGTAAAAACTACCATTCTTTTTGGTTTGTTCAAATAGTGCCTTTCACCACCTCATTGCTTTTTTTTTTTTTTAAATTTATGAGCTAACATATATATTGTTATACTAACACAACAAATTTTTTTTAGTCATCGGTTTGTGCTTTTTTTTTTTTTTCCTTTTAAATGTTTATATGAGTTGACATATATATTGGCATACTAACACAACAAATTTCACAATTATTGAGGTGTCAGTTTCTTATAAGTCGAAATAAAATAATAAAATATAAGACTTTGACCAATCACAATTGAAAATAAAAGTTTTGTGAAAATGTTATAATACTTGTGTGTGAATGTGTAAAAGCTACCATACTTTTTGATTTGTTCAATATGTACTGTTCATCACTTCATTAGCTTTTTATTTATTTATTTTTTTAGTCATTGGTTTGTGCAATTTTTTTTTTTAATATTTATATGAGCTGACATATATATTGTTATACTGATACAACAAATTTCACAATATTTTCACAATTATTAAGGTGTCAATTAGTTATAGGTCGAAATAAAATAATATAATATGAAATTGTGACGAACCACAACTGAAAATAAATGTTTTGTGAATATGTTGTGAATATGTTGTAACACTTTTTGTGATCACAATATTTTCATAATTTTTGAGATCTCAGTTTCTTATATATCAAATCAAAAAAATGCTAAGTTCACAACATTTTCTCATTAATTTCACAACCAATAATAGGTAAGCTACTATTGATGGATAAAAAATTGATATTAGTTGTGGGTCCATTTTAAAATCAGCAACAATTTGCCATCTAGAATTTGTTACGAAAATATTATGGAGATAAAATTTCTATAAAATAAATAATAATATATCAAACCGAGACTTACCATGGTTGAAAATAAAGGTATTGTGAAAAAATTGTGACAGTTTTGTGTTCCTAAACTTCTTTTTTGGTTTAGTCAAATTTGGTGAGCAAAAATTCGCTATTTCAGGCACAATTTTCTTCTATTGGTTTGTTGTCTGTTGTTGTTGTTGTTGTTGTTGTTTTTATTTTTATTTTTTTTTAATGCATAGTTTAAAGTAGTTGTCCCAATTAAAACCAATAACAATTTACCACCTTAGATTTTTTGGAAAAATGTTGTGGATGTAGCATTACTCTAAAATAAAATTATAAAATATCATACTAGAGCCCACCATATGTCATAGTAAAATTATAAAATTATAAAATAATTGTAGGTATTTAATTTGATGAAGAGTTTCAATTGTATCATATTTCATTATTTATTGTGAAAATTTAAATATTATGATAATATTTTATTAAAACTTAGTTATTTATTCTTGAAAGATGATGAAATTTGTTACCATTCTTAGTAGATTTTTTTTTTTTTTTTTTTTTTTTTGTGAGTAGGTACTATTTTTGGTAAATAGGTTCTAAGAAATGAAAAAGTATTTTAAATCAAATGATACATCGTCATCTATATCAAATCCAATGAACAAGAGACATGTGTGCAAAAAAAGAAAAACTACCCACTAACACATGTCTTTCAATTGTTAGCGTGTTAATTATTTTTTATTGACATATCTCGCATTTATTAGATTTTGATTCCGCTGACATGATGTTTTATTTGATACCAAATACATTTTCCTATGAAATTATTATACTAAATAGATAGTTATATGTTAAATAACTATCTTAAATTTGGTATCAAATTCTATCTTAAATTTTCTCACTCAAGAGGCAGCACGTGCAACCCTTGCTAGTATATATACATACACACATAAAATAAAAAAGGTTTTAACCTTTTATTGGCATCTTTTAATGTTGTCACATAATTCTTTTGAAAATTCACATTTTTTTTTTAATGTCATCATCATTTAAAAAAAAAAAAAAAACTCTCACTTTTAACTTTTAAAATTACAAACAGTGCAAAACTGTATTAGTTTAAACTAATCAGATTTCATCTTCTCTTTAAATATAGCAATCTCACACTAAACAAATTTAATAAAAAAATCTAACTATAAAAATATTTTAAAAAAATTTATCAAGAAAAATCCTTCCTTCAAGGTCAAGGGGGGATAAATTTCTATGTGAAAATGGCTTTTCTTGAACAAATTGCATGATCTTCTACCACATATTCTTTCAATAAGTACTTATCAGCAAACTTTTTGAATATTGATTACTATTATTTTCCTTAATAACTCCCCTCCCCCTGGGCAAAAAAAAAAAATAAATAAATAAATAAAAATAATAATAATAATAATAATAATAATAATAATAATAATAATAATAATAATAATAATAATAGGTTTTTTAGGGTTTGTTATTACTCCGTATTAACATATTTGCTTCTTTTTGTTGTGTGATTAATTAAAATGATGTGGAATATAAATTAGAAAAATGCAATTTGAATAAAAACGTGTCCTAGAATTTCTGTAAGTTGATCATGTGCCCATCACTTGACAAATTTTCCCTCATAAAAATAACAAAATCTCTCTTTCTCTCTCTCCTAAACCCAATTATTGCCACCATAGCCAATCGGAGCCTGTAGCTTTGAAAGAAAATCTATATCCTTCCCTTCTCAATTTTTTCTCTATTCGCTGTATATCTCTCTGCCATTGTTGTTGTAAATGATTCCACCAGTTACTTTTCTTTGTTATGGTTTTTCTTTTGAGAAGAACCATGACCACACTCAAACTCATGCTCAATTTCAAAATTTACTTGGGTGTCATTTTGTGATTGGATTTTAGCACTTACTCATGAAACCTACATAGGAACTTAATAATAATAAATCTTAGGTGTATCAATCATAAGGTGAAACTTAAGCATGTTGTGAATTTGGGTATGAAGCTGGGTGTGTCTGGTGTCCCTAAACTTTCTCTTTTCTTTTCCTTCTTCCTTTCAAACCAAACCATGGCTTTGGATAGTACCAACATTGATCAATCCCACAAGTCATATTACTCTCGTCAATTCCGTCCAAAAGAAAAAATATATAAGGCAGATAAGAAGAAGAAGAATCACAATTTTCTAAGAATTACAAGAAGACTAGCACTTGAGGCATTAATGGCTTGAGACAAGTCTACCAAAGTGGAGAGAAATTTGATTAAATTTGATAGTCTGCAAATTTTGTTTGTGAGGCTTGATTCATTTCAAAGGCAAGGTGGAGATTTATCAAGTATGACTTGAATTGCACGCCTCTATTAGATGCAAGATCAGATTTGTTTCTCCACACTTGTGTTGCACACCTCTATAAAATGCAAGATTAAATTTTTATGTTCAGACTTAAGGTTAAATGCTTGACTTTCTTGCATGGATCATTTTGCTGACATTGGTTAGCTTGTTATTCTGAGCATGTGTAGAGAGCTGAGAATTAATTTGTATTTAACTTGGTTTGTTGGTTGAGTCAGAGAAAAATTATTTGGGTATATCTTTGAAATTTGGTAGAGTGGCTTTACATCATTTTGTAGTCTTTAAATTTGCTAGTGAAATTTCTTCTTATTCTCGTTGCTATCCATGCAGGTAGGCTAAAAGCAAACCACGTAAATCTTTGGTGCTTTGTTGTGTGTGTTTCTAATTTATTTTGAAGTTCTCTTTGTTTTTATTATTTGTTTGGAGGTTTTTCTAAAGCCATAATATTTTCACAATCAATCTCATGCAAGAGTGACATCCAAAGGTATTTTTCTACCACAACTTTTTTTTTTTTTTCTTTTTTTGAGAAGGAAAACTGAAGTATATTCCATTAAGGCATGTCTGCCTGATAAACATTCAAACAATAGCCTAGAACATCCTCCATCCATACATGATAACCTGTGATATGTCGTGCATATCTAGCAAGTTTGTGAGCTACTTTGTTGCTTTCTCTACCAGCATATTGGAACCTAACCCCCCAAAACCGATTAGCCAAATTTTGTGCTTCTCAGATCAGCAAGCCATATGTTGCGAATGGTTGTGAAGGATCTACTAATGCGTTCATGACTGTTTGACAATCGCCCTCAAAGACAACTCTGTCAAAACCCAGCTCGGATGAGAGTTCAATGGCTCTGATGGCAGCCAAAGCTTCCATTTCCACCACTGAAGATGTGAGCTGGATGTTCTGTGAAGCTGACGCCATTACCAATCCCCTACTATCGCGCCAAATGACTCCAATTCCTGCTCTTCCCTCTTCTTGGAATGTGGCCGCATCAAAGTTAGCTTTGAACCAATCATCATGAAGGGGTGACCACCTGACATCTGTTTGAACAGAGGGCCTAGTGTTGCGTGACTTTTGCTAAGCTGCTCTATACTCCATCAATGCCTCACTTGCTCTCTGTGCTACCAAATTCAGAGGGAAACTCGGACGATCTTTTCTAACTTTATTTCTCCTGAACCACACCGTCCAAGCTTGCATAGCAAAAAGTTTTCCACTGTAATTCGACTGAAGGACATGTTGGAGCAATTGTGGGAAGTTATCAAATGTAGTTTGGCTTCTGAAACTCCACTGAATATTTTCATTCCACACCTGTGCTAGCTCCGGACAAGACCAAAGTGCATGGAGCACGGTCTCTTCATGTTGTGAATAGAGGGGACAGACTAGGTCATTTACTATACACCGACGCTACAGGTTCTTCTTCGTTGGAATGGCATTCCAGCAAGCCCTCCACAAAAAGTTTTGGACTTTGCAAGGTAGGGGCATTTTCCAGATTTTTTTCCACAATGGTTTCATCAAGTCGGAGTTGTTTTGTCACAAAGGAAGGTCTGATTTTGCTTCAGTTTTGAGAAAGAAATACCCAGGCCTGATCGAGTACTCACCAGATTGCACGTAAGGCCAGAAAAGAGTGTCGTTTGCATTAATTCGGCTGAGTGGGATTTTCTGTATCAGCTCAGCTTCTTCTGCAGTAAAAGAATTTTGCAGCAACAACTTTTCCATTATCTTGTAACTAGATTAATGAGTGACCTCACCTTTGCTTCTTGCAAGTTTGTCGTGAGGGGTCCATGGACTGTCAGAGTTTGTAAAGAGGGCAACCATTTGTCGCCCCATACTTTGATACTCTCCCTATCACCAACTCTCCACCTTGTACCCTTTCGGATCACCTCCCTACCCTTCAAAATACTCCTCCATGCATATGAGCCTCCATTTCCTTTTTTAGCTTCTAAAATTGAACAATTGGGAAAGAACCTTGATTTAAATACTTTGTAGAACAGAGAATCATGGTTATGGAGCAACCTCCAAGTTTGTTTAGCCAAAAAATCATCATTGAACAAAGCTAACTCCTTGAATTCCATACCCCCTTCGGATTTTGGTTCACACATTTCCTCCCATTTAACCTAATGAATCTTCCTTCGATCACCCCTTTGGCCCCATCAAAACCTTCAAATGAGCTTTTCAATCTCATCACAAAGGCCTTTTGGGAGCTTGAAACAACTCATTGTGAAAGTGGGAATCGCTTGCACCACTGCCTTTATTAACACCTCCCTCCCTGCTTGAGAAAGCACTTTTTCTTCTCAACCTTGTAGCTTCCTCCACACCCTCTCTTTTATATAATCAAAACTTGCTTTTTTTGTCTCCCCACTAGTGATGGTAAACCAAGATATTTGTCATAATGCAAAATTTTCGACACCCCCAAAGCTTCCTTTATTTCTATCCTCATGGCCTTGGTAATGGACTTGCTAAAAAAGATGGAGGTTTTTCCTCAGTTAATTTTTTGCCCCGACAAACTTTCATAGTGAGCCAAAATATCCAGCAATTGTTGACATTCACTCCTATTAAACCTGCAAAATAATAAGCTATCATCTATAAAGAGCAAATGGGTTGGTTTAGGACCTCCCCTGTTAAGGGAAAATCCATGGATAAGACCCTCCCTTTCTGCCTTCACAATTAGACTGTTGAGTCCTTCCGTGCATAATAAAAATAAGAAGGGAGATAGGGGGTGTCCTTGATGAATACCCCTTGAAGGTTGAATCATCCCTTGTGGCTCCCCATTTATAAGCACAGAATAAGATACTGTTTTTACACAAATCATCATAAGAGTAATCCATTGTTCATTGAAACCCATCCTCCTTATCACTTCCTCCAAAAAACTCCATTCCACTCTATCATAGGCCTTACACATATTTAATTTAACTGCCATATAACCTGAATTTCTTGATTTATGGCTACTCATGCTATGCAAGGTTTCAAATGCTACAAGAATATTATCTGAAATCAAGCGGTTTTTGGTAAAAGCACTTTGGTGTTCGGTTATTATGGATGGTAAGACTTTCTTTAACCTATTTGCGAGGACTTTAGAAAAAATTTTGTAAAGAACATTGCATAGGCTAATAGGAAGGTAATCAGAAGTAGCCAAGGGGTTCTTTTTTTTTTTTGGGATTAAAGCTATAAAGGTATGATTTAGGGGATGGGGTATAGTGGCTGAATTTAGCATTGACAAAATAGTTTTTGAGACATCATCACTAGCAAGACGCCAAAAATTTTGATAGAAGAAAGGGGGCATACCATCGGGTCCAGGGGCTTTGAGGGGAGCCATTTGTTTAAGTGCTTCTTCCACCTCCAATTCCGTAAATTCTTGCATCAGCATGGCATTCATTTCATCAGTAACACATCTTTCTATGTGGTTCAAGGCTGCCTCCCCAATTATTGGGTTTGAAGAGGTAAAGAGTTGCTGGTAGGACTCAATGAATGCTTCGGCAATGTCATGGGGTTGAGTTACCCAATCCCCCAATGAGTTTTGAATACCCAAAATTTGATTCCTCTAGTACCTTTGGGTTGCTCGACTATGATAATATTTAAAGTTCATATCCCCACCCACCAACAAAAAAGATTTAGCCCGCTGCCTCCACATTATATTTTCTTTAACCAACAATTCATTAACCTCTAATTTCATCTCTCTAACCCGAAAATTACACCCCGAATGTCTTGCCTCCAATTCTACCTTAGCCAACCTCTTCCTTTTCTCCACAATTTCCTTTCTAACATGTCCGAAGTTCCTCCTACTCCATTGTGTAAGTTCTGTTCCACACCTCTCAATTTTTTCCAACACTTGCGCGTCGGCCTCATTCCTTGAATTATTTCTCCACACCACTTCAATTACTCGACCACATCCTTTATCTGACAACCACATTTCTTCAAACCGGAAAGGCCTAGACATAGGGGGGGTGGTATGTCACTTGGAGTGATCCATAGAGGAGAATGATCCGATGTAGTACATGTGAGATGAGTAACCTTTGTACCAGCAAATTGGGTGTGCCACTGTAGAGTGCATAGAGCTCTATCTAGCCTTTCCCATATTGAATACCCATTACTGTAATGTTTGCTCCATGTAAATTTTGAACCCCAGTATCCAAGATTAATAAAACCACAAGCATCGGTTGCATCCCAGAAGAGTTGCATTTGATTATTACTCCTATTCCCACCCAATTTTTCATCACTTCGAACCAACTCATTAAAATCCCCCGCACATAGCCATGGTAATCTAAATTTTTTATTTAAATTTCTAAGCAAGTCCCACAATTCCACCCTCTTTTGCCTGTCCGGTTCACCATAGAAACCAGTGAATCTCCACTCATTATCTTTATTTTTATTGATAATGGTATCGATATGGTTCTTGTCAAAACCCTCCACTGTAGCATCCACTGTCTCCCTCCAAAAAAGTACTAAACCTCCACCTCTATTATTCCTCGGTGACACAAACATAGTTTCAAACTAAATCCTTCTCTTCACATCTTTTAGCCTTACTTCATCTACCCATGTTTCGGCTAAAAACACGACAGAGAGATCTTTCGCTCGCACCATTTCAGCAAGCTTATTCCCTGTACATAGGTTCTCAAGCCTACGACAGTTCCATACTAAGCAACTCATTGTGATTGGTAGGGCTGATTCTCAGCCTCCACCATTTAATAAATTGATTCACCCTCATCTTTTGAAATCCGTTGATGTTTACTTGGTAACTCTAGATGAGACTTTCCCTTCCGCTTACCACAATTTTTGTTTTCCATTGCCAATCCAGCCCCTGACCTCACCTGAACCTCCTGCTTGTTATTTTTTTCACCTTTAGATGCTATGTTGAATTTACTTCCCCGTGTTGCCCTAGTGCTTGCTAGCCGTGCCTTCCCCTTCCCTGCAGACATGAATTGCCTAACTGGAGATGTTGACTGAACATTAATTGCCTCAAATTGAAAGCCCTTAATTTCAACATTATTCCCTTGCGCCTTTAATGTCTCATTAACCTCCCTTATTTGTATTTCAATTAAATCAGCTTCTAAGACCGAATTATGTATTGAAATTTCGGTTTCCATATTAACTTCCCCACCATTAGGAGCATTAATAGGAGAGGATAATGATGATAAAGAGTCCTCCATCTGTTGAATTCCTTGAGTCGGTAGCAATGTATCTTCCACATGCTCATAATTATTTACCATCGCCTCCCCCTCTTTAATACCATCAACGGACTATAATGCCTCCCCATTAATGCTTCTCCGTGACCGCCACCCTCTGTTAACCCCTTTGCTAACTGTTCACCGCCGAACCTCCCTCCCCTGCTTTCACCGATGAGTTTGGTTGCGATTGTCTTCCATGGAACTCAGCACGGGCTTTAGGCTTCACACACTCATAGAATCCAGGGACGTAAATTACATCCCTTCCTGCAGAAGAATAAAGAGCTGCCCTTAGAGTAGAGTTGAATTGTTGTTGATCTGGTGTAAGAGTGCCTTTGCTCTCTATCCACAATTCACAATTTTTGTCGCTATGATCCAAATGCCCACACCAAAAACAAAAATTCGGCAGTCTCTCATATTTAAAACTAATCTAGATTTTCTTTCCATGCTCTGTTGTGATCAACCTCCCCCAACACAGTGGCAAGGAGATATCAATGAGAACACAAACCCTTATAAAATGTCCACCCTCCTCATCAACTGCCCCTGTGGACTTCTGGACCTCCCCAATTGTATCACAAATCTCTTCTGCAACCTTTCTTGTCATGAAACGCACCAAAATGTCATGGACCTGAACCCAAAACAGCGTTGGCTTGAAAACTAAACACGTATTGGAATATTTGAATTGTACCTCTGTAGCATTACTAAGTGCTTGTCAAAACTCCAAGGCTGATTCTTCAGTATCTGATCCACATCACCCAAATTATCAAACACAAATAGCACTCGGTTCTCCTTATGATTTCGTATCCTAAATCCATTCGTGGACCTCCAAGTTGTTTGAAAGTTCTTGCCATGGCTTCGATGTTAAGGAATCGTGGTGTCAAGAATTGTGCTGCTATGATGAACTCCCCCGTTTGGTGGTCTCTTTGAAGAGCAAAACCAGTATTCTCCCTTTCTGATAGAGTTAAGTGACTCCATTTTTCTACTAATTCCTCCATACCCATGATATGTGAAGAACAGAACCTACTGTGTTTCCCTAAACCCCAAAAAAACCAAAAAAAAAAAAACAAAACCCCACTAGCTCTAAGATAATCTTGTTACCTTAGAGAGATAGACACTCCTTCGCTTGAAGGGACAAAACACATCTGCTGCCTGAGAGAAGAGAGAAAGCTCACTTCCTGAGACAGAGAGACTTTTAAAACATATTGTTCTTCTAAATGTTTGTTTTTCTACCGCAACTGGTACAAAAATAAATACATATATAATAAAGAACTCTAAAAAATGTATATATTGTAGAATATATGATAGATTGACTCGGTAATTAGCTAACTAGCTTGAACCATTTTCCTGCATTTATGGAGGGGTGGCATCGGATCATATATACACCTGCCTATGTTACAGCACTTGTCAATTAATTAATTATAAAATTGCTCATAGTTGCTCAAACATTTGATAATCAAAATTATTCTTATCAAACAATCACACTGAGTCAATAGAATTTAAATAGTCTTACAAGGAACGGTTTGAAAAATAAATCAAAGCGTGAGGATGCAATAACTGAACACGGTTGTACCAAGTTCGTAACAGTCTCCGGATACTACGCTGGTTCGCCAGCACGTGGAATTGAAAAAACTAATTCCGTCTACAGCGATTAAAAACATCGGGAATACAATCCCAAATGTCCTTGCAAAAAAAGACAATATCGAAAAGAGCTTTGACAATTCACCCAAATCTCCACACAAAAAAGGACAATACACGAAAGAGCATTCACAAGGAAATACAAGAAATCTCTCGACCTGTCAAAAATCCAAATCGAACCCACTCTCAATATTTCGAGGAGATAATTTAAACATCCGATACTTACGAAAAAGACCGGGACGAAGAAGAACAATCCGATGACAGAATTGGCAATGGCAAGACCCAATAAATGCATTAACACAGCGTATGTGCCCGTAACAAATGCCAGCACCATTGCTCCCATGGCAGATATGGAAAGGCAAAAGGCCAGTGAGGCCAGTAGGAAAGAAAAGTCTCCAGGATCTTTGTCGAGAAACAATAGTGGCATGAATAATTGGATAAAGGCAGCAGAACAAGATTGCACCATGGCTATGGTATTTGTAATAATAAATGCTTTGAAGGCAGTGTTTCTCATTAGAACTGGAGAGCCTGAGTGTGGGCCTTCTTTATCTCCTATGAAACCCCCAGGCATGGTAATACCTGCTGTAAAAGCCACGGTTGCAATGAGCGTGTCCACTACCAAATGATATTGGGATGTTTTTTCCATGATAGAAACAAATCGGTCTTTACGGGCTTTCCATTCAGCTTTACGGGGTTGGATATCATCTTCTAAGGGTCTTCGAAATTCCGAAAGACAATTATTGTTGTAAAATGCACGTGTAATCTGCATAAACTGTGCAACATGTAGAACACTAAGAATTAGGATTTGAGAAAGCGAACAGGCAGCAAGGCACAGGAATGCACACATTTTGAAAGGATGAGGTTTGACTGCTGCTGCATGTGAGTGGCAGAATTATTCTTGCAGCCCCTAGCGTGGCAGCAACTCAGTGCTCCACCTTAATATTGGCATACAGGGTCACATAGTTTTAACATTTTTTAATCTCTCTTTGCTAAATTACAAATGACACCATTCAACATTAATCTATTTATAATTTAGACTTTAAAAAAAATTATTTTTCTCATTTTAATTTTTTTTAACTTCAATTTATTTTCAAGTTATTCTTTCCATTTAGTGTTCTGTCAAATCTTCCCATTAATTTTAGGATCTTATACTTTGCAAAATAACATAGTTTTGGTGAACTTAACAATACATATTGATATTGAATGAAAGTAAATGGAAGGGTTACATTTAACATTTGTGAAAATTAAAAATATAAGACTGAATTGAAAACAAGTCAAAGTCAAAATGAGTCATTTGTAATTTATATTTATCTTATATAATATCTTAATTGATTTTTTTAATAAATATAAATAAAAAATAAAGATGCAACATCGGAAAGGACAAAGAGATACAATGTCCTCATAGCTATATCCCATGAAATAAAGTAAAATTTTTCTTTACCTTTTTGTCAGATAATTCTTCACTAGTTAAAGCGACGTCGTAAGCACTGAGGTTTTGTTTGTTGAAGGCCATCTTATCAACGCTATTGTGACACATGACATCCTTTATATAATGCAACGATTTGGAATGGTGATGGATAGGTGTGTTCCCTTGGGCATCCTTTTCATTTAAAAGGTTGTTGAGTGGTGATTTCTTTAGGATGTTCCCCGGTCCATACTTAGCCCAAACACTACTATCATCATACTCTGGTAACTCTGCCCAATAACTGCTAGATGAGTTCACAACAAAATGGAGTACATTCCAGCCTCTCTCATCAACTAGTTCGCAACAATCAGGATAACATTCTAAAATATAATCCATTAGCCAATGATGGCCTCGATGAGCTGCAATGTGAAGAGCCGTCATGCCCTTTGCATCTTTCATGTATGCTATAGATCTATCAACTTTCAACAACTCTATTGTGCTTTCTACACAATTGAAGTATGCAGCACAATGAAGCGGAGTCCAATGTTGTTTGTCAACTTGTTTAATCAAAGAACTTTTTTCTTGTTCTTTTTTCCCTCCCAGAATTTTTTGTATCATAGCTAAGAAAATTTAAATATGTTAGAGAATAATTTTCTAAAAGATACAAGGAAGACGTTTAGAAGATAGAAAAAGCATTCATAAGGATAATTGAGTGAGTTTATTATATTGAATGAAAATCCATTTATGCTCTACGTACTAATCGTAGTCTGCCACATGTTTATTTATTTTTTCTTATAAAAGTAGCAAAATTTTAAAATCACAAAGAAAAACCCATACATGATATACTATAATTAGAGCATAAAGTGTAACTTTAAAAATGAGTCAGACAATTTTATTTTGGTTTCACTACTTTCTTTGTATAAGTGAGTAAAACTATTTACAAGTAAAAGTATTCGAATTTCCTTTAGTATTGTACATATTGTACATGAGTTTAACTGCTTAAGTGCAAAGGGAATATGCATAGCAAGATGACATAAAGTTTAACTTAAGCCATAATTTAGTTGATAAATAAGATTAGTAGAATGGCATATAACATCGTCTTTTTACTTATCAGTATCCACTCATCACATTAGAAATTTGTAACCTTAGCATTTTCTATTATTATATTGTTACTAGTATTATCATCATCCGTTATTGAGTGGGTAGATATGATGATTTGTATTTTTAAGGAAATAACTATTTTTCTTTTACTTACTAATTTGTAATCAGTGGAGCTGTTTTATCCATTTTGGGAATGATGTTATTTTTCTTTCTACTCTCTTTTTTTCCAAGAACTTTTGGGAAGGACTCTATGTTAAATAGATTCAAACTCAAATAATAGTTAGTCTTGATCATTAATTAGGACTTTTTTAAGTTTTTCCAAAGACTTTTAAGTCAAGGAACACTATCTTTTTAACGAATTAGACATTCAAAATTTAAATTCTCCCTCAACTTTTCAATTAGAATGTATCCAAGAAAGAGAACATGTAGGTTAGAATTTGAACCGATGACGTCTAGTCCATGATAATTTCCCTTATCACCAAGGCAAAAGGCCTAAGAGACATATGAGATTTTTTTGGTTATCGGCAAGAAAAATTAGTTAAGAATTTAAGGCCTAAAAGGGGATTCATTTCGAATTAAGAAGGAGACATTTTTAATTGCACCTGTAATAGTGAAATAATTTAAAGAGAGAGTCGTAGTCCATTGTTGTCATTTTATTAGAAACAGAAATTCTTGTACCCCACACACACAAATATATATATATATATATATATATATATATATATATTTATTTATTTAAAGAGAGAATTGAATCATGTCAGTCTCCATCAGTGGCAAAACTATTATTAGACTAACGGGACCATGGTCCCTAGAGTTTGAAAAAAAAAAAATCTCATCAAGCTTAAATGTATGGTTGGTTCCTAAAATTAGTCTATGAGTAATTTTATTCCCTGATATTTAAGTGATCACTTTTAGTTACTTAGATGACATGATCAAAACAAAAAGAAATAATTGACAAATCACCACTCCATTATGAAATTTGACTAGTTCTCATATATTTAGCAAGTTCCTTAGGGGGGTTATTCCCCTTGGTGAACACAAAAATCAGGCTTGATCAACAAATTACCCGAAATAATCATTAAAACAACTAATCTTATTATCCGACTAAGAGCAAAGCTCAAGGTTGCCATTTTTCTAAACATCTAACAAACCAAAGCTTTGATTTTTATGAAGAGATGGAAAATAAGTTCATCCCTAATATGTTAGAAATCCCAAAACATGGAATCAAAGAGGGAGAATTCAATTCAACTCTCAAGTCTTGAAATTAACTCAATAACCAAAATTACTACCTTGACTTAGGGTAAATATAGCAGCCCAAGAAAATAGTGCTTGTGTGTGTGTGGTGGTACACTTAGTGTCTACTCATCACCTCCCTCATTCTCCCCACTTTGTTATGTAGCATAAAGGCAATTATATGTACCATTTGCTCAATACTTTAATGGATATTCTTTTTGCCTTTATTATGAACCTATATCCTTGCATTTATTTCCTTTGCACCACTAGCCTCTACTTAATACTAGAGTGAGTTGTGAGCTTAAATCCCCTTTATTTTGATCCCGGGTTAATACGCCCAAACAATAGCGATTATATTGTATTTTTATAAGCGATTTTGTAGGCTTAACATGAATAATTTTATTTTTTATAAAAACTAAAATCACTCTGGGGTTAAAATTTAGGAACTAACATTGTTTTTTCCCCAAAATTTTAATCGTATGTTTATGTTGTGTTTGTGTATGTGTGTGTGTGTATATATATATATATAACATATGAAAGTTTGGATGTAAAAAAATTATATTTGACCCTCCAAAAATTGAAAACTAGCATTTTTAATTAGAATGAAATTCAACCCAAAAATCCCAAATTTAAAATAGCCAAATGACAACTTAATTATATTTATGCTTGACAGAACACTTTGACATTTAATTTGTTTGTTGTTTGGAACCCAAAATTAAAATAGTTTAGGACTTTGCCATTTGGGTGTTATCGAGTTGTCTAATTCTACGTACCTAAAGAATTGTTTGACGCTTCTATTTTTTTTTAATAGTTATCTTTTATGTATTTAGATTTTTTAACAATTTTTATTTTAGATTATCTACAAGACTTCAGAAATCATGAGAAAAATACTTATGACAATAAAACTTCACTATTATAAGGTTCAACATTTGAACTTCAAAAAAATTTCAAAGATTTTTTAATTGTGCTAATGTCTGTTAGGATCATAAAACTTCACTATTATAAGGTTCAAAAATTGAACTTCAAAAAATTTTCAAAGATTTTTAATTGTGCTAATGTCTGCTAGGATTGGAAAAATCAATAGTTTTTCAACTTGTTTATATTATGGTTATACTTGTACTTACTGTTTTTATTTCTACAAAACTACAAAATGAAAATTTTTGTTATATATGAATATTGTCTAATTAAACTAGGATTCATGAGAAAATCTAAGATGATTTTTAACAGAAGTTTTGAGTTTGTACATTGAATAGAAAATTTCCACGAAATACAATCCAAAATCAATCATAATATATTTTAGAGTTTCAAAAAACATCAAATTTTATTTTGATCGAACATCAGCGATTGAATTGAAGTGTATTATGACAAAGTATTTTGGTGCTTTTTTTTATTTGTTTTATATTTTGTTATTACTGAATTGATGTTAGCTTTATTTTGAACATATTAATTTGATTTTCAATTTTAGTATATTTCTTATTTTTGAATAGTCAATTCTTTTTTTCGTGATTTAACGTGTCAAACTAAAATTCTTGTTTTTTTTTTTTTTTTTGAGGAAGAACTAAAATTCTAGTTCAATCCCATTCTTCACTTCACTTCTATAATCACATAAGGATTAATTGTAAACTTTCACTTTTTTTTTTTTTGAAACCACTGTAAACTTTCACTTTGATCATTATTAATAAATAGTCATAACGTTACTGAGTGTACAAAAATTGAGTAATTCATAACCTTAATATGTAAATATATATTAAAATTTTTTTATGGATATATGATCGATATAAGATTACTCTATAACTCAGTTACAAATTTATTTAATTTTTGAATTGTCATTTAGAAGATATTACACATTCTTATATTTTAGATCTGAAAGATTAAATACATAATCTTTGGGTGTTGTATTCATTATAAAAATATGATAAATCTTTGGTTGTCGCCTGTCCCATATCACGATTTGGTTCCACTAGTTTTTATTAATCTTATAATTTATATATAACTTTATATTTATATATATAGTTTCTATAAAAAAACTTTATATCTATATAATAATATAAAATAAAAAGTTTGATTTTTATTGATTTGTCCTAATGTTTGTCAGATAAAATTTTGGAAACCAATATTTATTCACATCATCAATCTATTAAATATATTTTTTTTAGAATTACAAATAATAATAAATTATATTAATTTAAATTAGTCAGCACACATTTTTTTTAGGGGGATGGAAACAAAAAAATCAATACTTACTAAATTCTTGTTAAGTTAGGTTTTATCATTAAATAAATTTTAATTAAATTGAGTGTGATATTTTTTTATAAATTTTCAACTTGATTTTATTTATTTATTAATACTTTATAAATAAATATATTTCACAGAAAAATATATGTTATCAAACTTCTTGTATATTAAATAGGCGATTATTGACAGCAAAATTTATGGCGTTGCTTTCTACTCGAATCCAAATTTTCTGTTCCATTTTTCTTGTTCTACTCTATACTCTACTAATAAAAACTTACCACGTGTTCACCTAATTAATTAAATACTATCATTATTGACTTTTTAATGCTACCGTTATTAATTAATAGTAGTATTTAATTAATTAAATGAACACATGACAACTTTTTATTTTTTTATTTCTACAAAACTAAAAAATGAGAAAAATTTTGTTTTACTCAACCATGCATGCTGGAGTACTGAAAAAACTTAATACACATTACCTCCATTTTCTACAATTACTGCAGCATGCAACATTGTTATATATCTATATATATATACATATATATATATATATATATATATATATATTTTGCTTTGCACATTGAATGGAAATTACTACAAAATTATTAAATAAAATATTTTAGGATTTAACAAAACACCAAATTTTATTTTGATAGAAAATTTGTGGTTGAATTGAAATGTAACTACAATTTTTTTTAAATTTTCTTAATAATGAATCAACCTTAATTAATTTTATTTTTCACATATTAATTAATTTAGTTTTCTTATTCTTGAATTAAAATGATTTAACCCCCCAAGATAGAAGTCTTCCATCCCCATTCTTCACATCTATAATCTTATAAACATTACTCGCAAAGTTTCACTTCGATCATTAATAGTTATACTGTACGTTACTGAGCATTCGAAAGTTGAGTAAATAGTCCATAACCTCAAAATTCAAATTTATATTAAAAAAAGTTGTTATAGATATTAGAAGATTACTACTATAATTTATTTAAAAATTCATTGGGTCTTAATTTTTTTAGAAACAATCTATTTGGTTTTTTTTAGGCAAATTTGAATAAGTTTATTTGGTTGTTGAATTGTCATGTAGTATATATATTACACATCCGTTGTAATTTTTGGGTATCTTATTCATTATAAAAATATGATAAATCTTTGGGTGTCGCATATAGCATTTGATTCCTCTAGTTTTATTTTATATAATATCTTTATAATATAATGTATATCTAAATCTATTTTTATACAATAATATAAAATTAAATTATGATTTTTATTAATTTATTTAATGTTTGTCACATAGATCTTGGAAGCCAACGTTTTTTCACACATCATTCTAATATATATATATATATATATATATATTAGAATTACAAGTAACAATAAATTATATTAATTTAAATTCATTAGTATACAAGCTTTCTTTTTTGGATGAGACAATCCAACACTTCATAAATTCTTATTAAATTTGGTTTGATTCTCTATAAAAAAAATTAAATCGAGTGTGTTATTTTTTATAAATTTTCAATTTGATTTGATTTATTTATTTATTTACTAATACTTTATAAATAAATATATTTCACAGGAAAATATATGTTATCAAACTTCTTGTATATTAAAGAGGCGATTATTGACAGCAAAATTTATGGCGTTACTTTCTACTCAACCATGCATGCTGGAGTATTGAAAAAATAAATAGAAATTACCTCTATTGTCTACAATTACTGCAGCATGCAACGTTGTTCTAGCAAGGGGACCATCATGAGCCGGTGATGTACAGGTTTCCAAAATGTGAAATGCCACTTCTTCATAATTTCTCTCAACAGCGATGTAAAGTGGAGTCTCACCAGCTTCATTCTGAGAATATGAAAAATCGTTGCCCTCTTTAATCAACCGTTCCACTACCTTAAGATGATTACCACGTACAGCCTCATGCAACGCGGTGTCCTTTTCTTTATTCGTCATCTCCAGCATCTTTTGGACCGGATTATTATCCCCATTTTCGAGGTCTTCTTGGGGAACTGTTTCTCTTGCACGTTTAATTAAAACATCTACGATGGCAGCATGCCCATACCTTGCTGCGATGTGAAAGGGAGTTTCGCCTTTGACATTAGCTTGCTGCAGCAGTGGTGGACACATTTTGAGAATTTCTTTAACAAAGGCTGTTGATAATTCTGAATCTTCTGGTTCTGAATCTTTTGATTTTGAATATTTTGATTTTGAGTCTTTTGATTCTGACTCTTTTAGACTTGAGAGGTAAATATGAAGGACTGTGTTTCTATTTGGGGTTAGTAGTTGGTCAAGAGGCTCTGGAATATCTTTGAAGACCTCGATATTACCATTTGCTGCACTGTAGTAGTAATCAGCCTTCATGCCAATGTTGACCTCTGCTTGAGCAGACTCACCAGATTCTGATTTTGAATCTTCTGATATTTTAATTGGGCTAGTGAGGTGAATTTGAAGGACTGTGTTTCTATTTGGGGTTAGAAGTTGGTTAAGAGGCTTCGGAATATCTTTTAAGACCCCGATTTCAATTTTTACTGCAGCGTTGTAATAAACAGGCTCCATGCCAATGTTGTCCTTTGCTTGCGAAGACTGACCGGATGCTTGATCAGCTCCAAACGAACTGGAAGGATCCATTCTTTCTCAGTAGCTCCAATATTTCTCTCTCTAAACAATGACACTCCCTTATTTTGATATTTTTGAATGAGAGGAGAAAGTAAAGATAAAGGCAACTTAACGCGTAAAAACAAAGGGGCATTATAAATTCGAGGAGCCAATTAAATCATGCCACGTACCAACTCCTGTCTATGTTAGCACAAGTAACAGCTACCTTGGCTTTAGCTTCAATGATGCTATGGGGGCCACCGGCCATGGCCCCCTGTTTTGAAACTTTCGTTAACAGAGAGAATAAATCATAAATGAGCCTTGAGTTTACTTACTGCCCCTCCTAAGATTTTGGGAAAAATTAATTCCTCTCTAAATTTATTTTGGGCTTCCTCATATTTGAAAATTGATTAAAAAAAGTAACCCAAAAGAAAATTTTGATACAAAGAATCCAATTAAAAAATTAGCATATACCCATAGTCCATCCAAATACATACCGCAAATCAATTTTTATTTTTTATTTTTTTGAATTTCCGTATACAGAAAAATCCCTCCAAAAGCAAATCCTTATTCAATATAAATATATAACTCATAACTTTCCTTTATTAAAAGTCACGTTCAAACTCTTATCTATATTTCTATGCCGTAAAAGTCACATTCAAACTATTAAAAGTCACGTTCAAACTCTTATCTATATTTCTATGCCGTAAAAGTCACGTTCAAACTATTAAAAGTCACGTTCAAACTAGCTTGGCTTTAGATTCAATAATTTCAATGGAACCAGGGCAGCCCAACACAATTTGGGGTCTAAGGCGAAAAATTTATGCGAGGCCTTTAATATGTAAATATTAATTAAATAAAATTATTTAATACTAATCAAATTAATGTTAATTTGATACATTAAATACGTAAATAATACTAACTAGACTATTGTTAATTTCATAAGAGCAATATCCATAGTTCAACTATAAATATAATAAAAAGAAATAAAAATATATTCATTGAAAAATATCCTTTATTTTGGATATAAAACGATGCATAGTTAAATAAAGTTGTAATCTAATTTTTAATTTTATATTTTGATTTCAAGTAAGAGAGATAGATATTATTTGGTGTGTGGCTTTCAATATTAGTTTAAAAATCAAGTTCAAACTATAGCAGGAGATTAATCTATAATTGATGATTTAATACATTTGCAACATTTTTTTGAAATATTTTAGGATTTCAATTAAAGTTCTATTGGTCTCGTACTTTGAGAGTCTTAATAGAAATGAAAAAAAATGTGCTAATTAAAAACACAATAGAATGTTCAAAATATAATGTGACATTGTCTCTCATTGATGAACTTCATCAATTTAACTAATGAATGTTTATATAACTTTTTTGTGATTAATAACATGGAAATTTGTAAGCCAATAGTAAAATTTGTAGTATCTTTAACATCACTAATAAAAAAAAATGTACAACCTTTAGAAAATATATATAATTTTATAAAAATTTGGGCCTTTAAATATGAAAAGTGGGGCCTTTTTTCTTAAGCAAAATTTTATTTTTTGGTGAGGCCTTAGGCCTAGGCCTAACTTGCCTAGGCCTTGGGCCGACACTGAATGGAACACTGCCTGTTTGGAAGTTTAGAGAGGGAGGGGAAAATAGAAGGAAGAGACTAAACACCAGAGGGAAATTAATAATTTACCTTATTTGGAACTTTTAAAATTAAGTAAGGGAGACAAACAAATTAGTCTTTTCATTTGTAATTTTGTTAATATAGTAGGGCAAATTTGGTAATTCAATGAAACATTTTTACACTCAATCCAACAAATCTCTCCAATTTGGGAGAATTAAGTGTCCATTTGGATAGAGCGTTTTGCTGAAAACTGAAAGCTGAAAACGTTGTAGCAAAATAATTTTTAAATGTGTGAATAGTACTGCGAAACTCATTTTTAATAAAAAATTGCTAAAAAAGTACATGTACAGTGCATGAACAGTGCGCGCACAGTGCCCGCACAGTACGCGCACTGCGCACTGCCCCCCCGGCAGCAGAAACGAAAAAAAAAAAAAAAAGTCTAAAACATAGACTCCAAAACGTGAACACAAAACCCACTATCCAAACACAGCTTAAAAATGAGGGGTTAGAGGGAGTTGAAACCCCTCCAAATCACTCCCCCTCCTTTCTTAAAAAACTTCCAAATAAGGGTATTAAATTACTCTCCCTCCCTCTACTCTACTCTCCCTCCATTTTTAAACATCCAAATAGGCCATTAGGTCCACACGGTTTTCTTTCGGTGCATAATGGACCCAGTGCCCCCTACCCACGTTGTGCTCAGAATAATATCAATGGAACGCTTAGGTCCACACGGTTTTCTTTTGGTGCATAACGGACCCAGTGCCCCTTACCCACGTTGTGCTCAGAAAAACTATTAGGTACTCTTAGAGTATTATAAATATGTATTTCTTCCTCTCACATAAATGGTAGGTCTCACCATGAATTTAATTAGTGGGACCTACTATTTAAATGAGAGGAGAGAGTATGCATTTATGGTACTTCGGGAGTACACAATAATTTTCCTACAATGGATGAGTGAATTTAAATTTGAAAAGGAATCTTCTGATTCCTATTTTGCAAAATGCAAATAGTCAAATTCCCACTATACTAATTTATTTCCTAATAAAATTAAGTCTATAGTTGAGTTTTTTTACTTTAATCTTTTTTTTTTAATAATAAATATCATCATCTCTCCTCTTATTTGGATTTAAAAAAAAAACAATATAGCTGATTCATTAATTTATATAATTTAGGTATAATAAGAATAAATAATAAAATTTATTAATTTTAAAGTTTGTTTCAATTTTTAAAAATATTTTAGTCAATTTTACTAATATTTATGAATTTAAAAAAATGTTGTGTACTAGAAGTGGTCCGATGTTAAATATATGGACCTAAGTGTTCCATTGGCATTATTAAATCTAAAGTCAAGCTAGTTGTTACAGCGTAGTAATATAGATAAGAGTTTGAATGTAACATGATTTAATTGGTATGCCAATAAAATGATTATAATAGTGGTCTAGATGACAATGATGTTGTTACCAATTATATTCTGCCAACTCAATAAGGTGCTAAAAAAATTGTGAAATTTACTAAAAACCTCAAACAGAAACATCAAGTGAGTTAAAAAACCTCATTTCACGTAAAGATGTTATAATTGGTGCCACGTTTTTCATGCCAAAGTGATTTACTAGTGCAAGCCAACCAATCATCAATTCGTCACTTTCCAGTTTCCACTCAACCGGCATTGAGTCTTGGTCATCATTTATTTATTGAGTCTTGGTCATCATTTAATAGTCGTCATCCTTACGAGTAAAAATAACGATAGGTTTATTTTTACTAAATTGAAAATTGAAACTGAAAACACTGTAGTAAAATAATTTTTTAATGTGTGAATAGTACTGAAGACCAATGCTTCTTGATGTCGCACTCGCACCAAGTCTTTTGGCATAGAAAATTTCGCACTGTTAAAATTTAAAAACGGGATTCACTACATGCTAGGCAGCCAAGTTGGAAATTTGAATTGATTATGGGAATGAATGACGCAGGAGCAAATTAATTTCGTCCTAGGCATAGGCTACTATTTTATCTTAACTCTGTTTGGAATTCACTTATTTTGTTGAAATTAAAAACTTTTTGTTGAAAGTACTATAGATAAAAATAAAAATTAGCTGAAATAATACAGTGAGATCTATGAATAGTATCAAAAAGTGCAATGACCTATAAATAATAGCAAAAATAAGCTGAATAGTAAAATAAGTTGATAAAAATAATTTTTGCTAAACGGACATTGAAAGGTGTAAAATAGGTAAAATAAAACATACCGAATTTGATGGTTATTTAATTGGTGAGTGAGTGCTCATCAACATCAAGTGATGCTTTTATAGAGAGATGAATGATCTATGACTATGAGATCCTTCTACTTTTATTTAGACATAGACCACTTTCCCAAACAATAAAATATTTGTTGGTATGAGATTTACTTTTATTTGGATTGCTATATATATCATACAGTCATAAATTTTCTTGAACCGATTTTTGATATTTTAGAACCTAGTCTAAATGTGGAAGGAATTTTTTTTTTTGGTTATTATTTGTTAATTTTTATTAATACCGTAATGCATTAGGGAAGGAATTTTTTTTGTTATTATTTGTTAAGTTTTATTAATTAATACCGCAATACATTAGGGATTTTTTTTTCTTTTACTGAACGTGAAAGAATGGTACCTTTATACTTTTCCTTTTTATTTATTGACAAGAAAGAGAATTTATTTATTAACTAAGAAACACTGTTACAAGTATTGTCTATTAGGCACTCGCGAGGAGTGCCTAGTTGTAAAATATCATGTGCATATTTTACATAAACAAAAAATTGGACATTTATTATATTCTCTGAAACTGCATTAGTATTCCTATCCCATCTTTGCTAGTTCACCTGCTATGCCATTTTCTTCACGAAATACATGATGTGGAAGTATGATCCATTCTTGTCCAAGCAACACCCTACAATCCAAAATCAAAACAGAAAGTTCTAATGCCAGAACACCATATGTTGTTAGCCAATTGAGGACAATTTGAGAGTTGATTTCTAGGTTTATTTGTTCATATCCTAACTCCCAAGTCATTCTCAAACCATATCTAATACACCTCCACCTCTTGCATTACCAAGGTTATTTTTAGAACTAACATATGTATTTAAAGTAATAAAAGAGGGTTGTGAAGGACACCAAGATATTATTTTAGTGACTTTTGCTCCTTTTGTTTTTCTATTGTATGCAAGATGATAAAATTTTGCAACTAAATGTAAAGTTTTCTACACTAGCTAGTTTAGTGTTTGAGAAGGAGGATTGAATATTGTATTATTCCTATATAGCCAAAGTTGTCAAATTCCTTAAGCAAATATAATATTCCAAGGCATCATTTGAAAAGAGTTAAGGCATTTTTTTTTTTTTTTTTCGAGAATCCATCCAGCAATTTTATTCAAACTTCAGCAAAACTGCTGTCAAAAACTACAAGAGAGTTAACATCACTTGGAACATTGTCCAACCAGACTTTAGGTACATTAAAATGCTTAGCTAATCAATATATCTATATATATATAAAAGCAGAGACCTCGTACTGTAGTGTATAAGGTCTTGCCAAGTGGCACTCTAACTTTGTATTTAGTAATTTTTTTTTACCTCTTTCATTAAGTTTTTCTATATTAATATGTATTGTGGTGGTCCTAAGCATTTTCACCTTTTAGATTTCTATTAAAAAGTGAGAATACACAATTTGATCGATTCGCTAATATTTCATACTTTCTTTTTTCTTTTTTGATGAAGTTTCATACTTTTCTCACAACCCATAATTTTGAGAAAAGTTTGTGTCCTAGCACAATCCTTCAGATAGTCCCATTATTTTTTCAAAGAAGACCTTTCTTTTGAAGAAATTGTTTTATGCAATCCCTCTATGTACAAATCTCTCTTCTTCCCTTTCCCTTCCCCTTACTTTTTCCTCCCTTCTTTCCTTTTCATCTCCCTTACAACCAAACAGGATATTAGTTTCCAAATTCAGCTAATAAAAAAAAGTGTTTTAAGGATATTAATAAAAAGAGTTTGAATTTGGTAAGAATGAGGTGTAAAATTCATGTTTTACACCATCCAATAAGAGATATTACATCAACTTTTTACTTAAAACGCAGTACATAATACCACACTGAATAACATCTTAATAAACTCCTAATTTGGTTGAATTTTCAGATGAGCATTATAATTGATTAAGTGTGGCTGTTCTTATTCTTTAATACAAGATAAGATGGTGTGGCATGTTGGAATTGGATTGTGTAAAATTTGGGTTTTAAACCACATCCTTATAGAATTTAATTTTTAATAAAAATATGTAAAAACATGTTTAATTACCTTTTTAGTCTTTAACACTTGTACTATGTATCCAAATGGTTTTTAACATCTTAAACGTGTCAAAGATTAATATCAAGATTAATATCAAGATTAATATCAAAATAATAGTAAGCAGTACATGAAAAGAATTGATGTATCTAAGATTAATATCAAAATAATATTTTTAAACCATCTAAGCTATCCTTTGAATTATCACATGTCCTTAATTAGAAAATAAAGTAAAATATTTGAAAATATATTAATTGCATGTCCATAAATAAATGAGATGTCATTTTATTAGAAGAAATTAGAAATTTCTTTTATTTTCTTTTCCTTTGCTTTCTCGGCAACCAAATGAGGTCTAAGTCTTGACTTTTTAGTTAAAGTTCTCATGAACATCATCTAAAAAAAAAAAAAAAAAAAATACTATTTACCTAATTTTAAAATGAAAATTAAAAAAAAACAAAACAAAATTAGGTATACGATGTCAAATTCCATAGTGTCCTATTATATCAAATTAGTGTTTAATTTTTCTCGCAAAGTATTGAATGGTAAAGCTTCTGGGCCATAATCTCAATTACAACTCTCAATCATGTTGGACTTGGATGACACCAATCAACAATGTATCATTAGAGATGCAGAAAAAATTTGGTGTGTACACAACGTTTAGAGTGAATGGGAAGAAATTTCATAATATTTTAATTGGTTAGGCTAGTAAGGGACCTATTCCAATTTAATGATCTTGGATTTTTTTTATACAAGTAATAATCAAGGAAACTTCCACCTAAAATGAGTTGGACTTTTGGCAAGAGAGAAAATTGATGTTTAGACAAATCAAGCTAAGGCTGGCCAAAATGGACTAGGTAATGAATATAATTAGTGTCATGTCAATGAGGTAAGAAATCAATTTCCTAATTATTTTTCTATTTTGTGTTTAAAAATTGATACATTCATTTAATAAAAGTAGTGTGTAACCTTGTGTATATGCACATGTACACTTAAAAACAATTACAATATATATATATATATATATATATATGTGATTTAGAATTTAATTGGATCTAGACTCCACACTTCCATCGCAACTGCTTTAGCTCAAGGAAAACAATATATATCTCTATATATATTTTTTCATTTAGAAATAATTACAATATGCTACTAACTTCGCAATTTGAACCTTTTTTTTTTCTGACTCCCGCAATTTGAACATTTTCTCCCTTAAACCCCATACACTTTGTGTATGGAGAGGTGCTAATTCACCTACATGACCCTCGACATACATATATATATATATATATATATATATATATATATATATATATATCATTTAATAAATATAAAACTTCTTTTAAAAAAAATTAATATGTTTATCATAATTAAGGAAAATCCTAATGGGCACTTCAGGTGAGCATATCTGAAAAAAGGCATATACATACCACAAATGATAAAGGAGAAAGAAAAAGTTGCTAATCCCTTTTAATATGGTTAATTGTTTTGCCTCAATTAGTCGCCCAAACAACATACCGCTTATTCATACTACAACCACAAATGACAATGCAACATTAGCCATCTGTAATTGCTAATCTGAAAGTACAGATTTCTTTAATAGCTCTACCTTCGTTTCTTTTGGCTAATATGTCTTTACTAAATCAAAACCAAACCACAAAAATAATATAAAAATCACCAAATTAGAGTTTAAAATTATAATTAAATTTCTTAAAGAAATCTAGCCACATTTGCACAAAAATTCCATGCAACTAAGTCACATTTAGGAATATTGGATCCTTTTTCCTTTGTATAAATAGGGGGCTCCCAATGGGATGAGGGGATTAACAATTTTCTCTCCAAAACATTTATTATAGGAACACAAAAGTTTTACATTGTAGACTTTTCAGGACTAAGGAACATGACTTGCCAACTAAACAAACTAGAGTTTTTAGTACTTATAGCAATTTCACAATATCAAGAACAAACCCCAGTGTATACAATGTCAAATATCATAGTCTCCTATTACATCAAATGAGTGTTTAATTTTTCTCGCAAAGCATTGAATAGTAAAGCTTCTGGGCCATATTCTCAATTACAACTCTAACACGCATAACACCTATCAACAACGTAGCATTATGAGATATAGAAACAGTTTGAAGTGTATACAACGTTTAGTGTGGATGGAAAGAAATTTCATATTATTCCAATTGGTTAGGTTAGTAAGGGACCTATTCCAATTTAATGATCCTAGAATTTTGTATATAGTAATCATCAAGGAAACTTCCACCTAAATTAAATAAGTTGAGCTTTTGGCAAGAGAGAAAATTGATATCTAGACAAATCAAGCTAAGGCCGACCAAAATGGACTAGGTAATGAATATAATTAGGGTCATGTCAATAATGTAAGAAATCAATTTCCTAATCATTTTTCTATTTTGTGTTTAAAAATTGATACGTTCATTTAATAAGAGTGGTGTGTAACCCAATGCATATGCACATGCACATGTACATTTAAAAACAATCATAGTTATATATATGTGTGTGTGTGTGTGTGTGTGTGTGTGTGATTGTTTTATAAATGATTTAGAATCTAATTGGATCTAGACTCTTCGGTTTTTGTATGAAATAATTCACTTGCTCCAAAAATCAAAATATTAAATGGGATACATGGCGTAAAATTGAACTCCATTTAAAATCAATTTGAATTTAGACTCTTTGATTTTTGCACCTAATAATTCACTTGACACACAAATTTAAAAATTAGATGAGATACGTGGTGCAAAATTAGAGTCCAATTTAGAATTTAATTAAATTTTCACTTAGTTTTGGCTAAATATATATATATATATATATATATGTGTGTGTGTGTGTGTGTGTGTGTGTGTGTGTATTTATAGCGACCTACCATCAGTCTATTTAAAATTACATGTTGTTCATGAAATCACAGTCCCATATATGACCCTTTTTTAGGAGCCACTATCTCATCAAAAAAACGATCTCATTAAAAAAAAAAAGTTAGTATATTGAAATGTATTTGGAATGGTAAGTCTATCGATATTTGGAATCAATGTTTTAAAAAAAAAAAAAAAAAATCCTTAAATTGGACACATAACACAAAATTTGACAACAATTGGAATCTACTGTAGAATCTAATTAGATTTTCTCTCAGTTTTGGCTTTAATTATATATATACACTGGTTATTGGCTATGCATTGCACGATTTTTTTTGGTATTTTGTTTTTGGTAAATATTATGGCTGGAGAAGTTTTTTTGGGAAAAAAATTTCTTTCATTTTCATGTAGTGATTTTAAAAAATACAATGAAGTGTTTTATGATAATTTTTGTTAATTTTATGAAATACATTTATATAAAATAAAACTCATAAAATGTAGAAGATATACGTAAAGATATAACTCATGACTACGCATGAAAGTTTTTGTATTTTTTAAATTTCTATTAGCTAGATCACATTTCTTAAATAAACTGAACAACCATTTCATCACCCTGTTATACACGTAATGATTTTAATGTTGTTAGTTAGCACTTAATTGCTTGATAAATAATATTGAGTAAAAATTATTTTAATTATATTTAAGGAATTTTTTGTGAAATTTTCATTTTCATGTCCATTTTTTTAATCTAATATATTTAATTTTTCACGTTAGTTTAATTAAATAGTATTGTGTTTATACTTATTTTTCTTAACTACAATTGCTAATTCACAAAATGAGTAAACAACTTATTGAGTATTGCAAAAGATACAAATATGAACATTAACATGAGCATGAACATGAAGGGAGATTTCTATTCATTTTTTTGAAGAAAAAATTTACTTACAGAAACTTTCAAACTTTATTAGGTAAAGAAGAATCAAAGTTATAGATGGCGAAATCAATAAACCAAAAAATTTAGGAGCCTAAGAGGAGCCATTACTCATTTGAAACAATCCAAAATACTCAAGGACTTAAAAAAAAAAAAAAAACTATCCACTCCACACTTCCATTGCAACTACTTTAGCTCAAGGAAAACAATATATATCTCTATATCTTTTTTTTTTTATTTAGAAATAATTACAATATGCTGCTAATCCCTCAACTTGAACATTTTTTCCCTGACTCCTGCAATTTGAACATTTTCTCCCTTAAACCTCAGATACTTTGTGTATGGAGAGGTGCCAATTTAGCTACATGACCCTCGACATATATATATATATATATATATATATATATATATCTAATTTAATAAATATAAAATTCTTTTTAAAAAGATTAATATGTTTATCATAATTAAGGGAAATCCTAATGGGAGCTTCAGTTAAGCATATGTGAAAAAAACATATACATACCACAAATGTTAAACAATATACCACTTATTTATACCATAACCACAAATGAAAATGCAGCATTAGCCATCTGTAATTGGTAATCTAAAATTACAGATTTCTTTAATAGCTCTACCTTCGTTTCTTTTGGCTAATATGTCTTTACTAAATCAAAACCAAACCACAAAAATCATATAAAAATCACCAAATTAGAGTTTAAAATTATAATTAAATTTTTAAAAGAAATCTAGACACATTTGCACAAAAATTTCATGTAACTTAGTCACACTTAGGAATATTTGACTATTTTTCCTTCGTATAAATAGGAAGTCCCAATGGGATGAGGGCACTAACAATTTTCTCTCCAAAACATTTATTGTAGAAACGCAAAAGTTTTTTATTGTAAACTTTTCATGATTAAAGAACATGACTTGCCAATTAATCAAAGTAGAGTTTTTAGTATCTACAACAATTTCATAGCATCAAGAATAGACCCCAGTGTATACAATGTCAAATTCAATAGTCTCCTATTACATCAAATGAGTGTTTAATTTTTCTTGCAAAATATTGAATAGCATAGCTTTTGGGCCATAGTCTCTATTACAACTCTCAATCATGTTGAATTTGGATGACACCTATCAACAACATATCATTATAAGATGCAGAAAAAATTTGGAATGTACACAACGTTTAGTGTGGATGGAAAGAAATTTCATCCTATTCGAATTAGTTAGGTTAGTAAGAGACCTATTCCAATTTAATGATCCTGGAATTTTGTATACAAGTAATAATCAAGGACACTTCCACCTAAAATAAGTCGGACTTTTGACAAGAGAGAAAATTGATGTCTGGACAAATCAAGCTAATGCCAACCAAAATGAATCATATTCTTAATTTCTTATCTTTATTTGTTCCATGTACAAGACTTATAGTCAATGCTTGGCGTATAAAAGGTGAACATCTTGTCTAAAGTCCATCCTTTGAAAGCTGGAGAAAAAATTCATTTAAACCAACACAATATGTAAATTATAAAGGAATCAAAGAAAAATTGTCAAAAATAAGGAAAATTTAATCTATGCTTAAATTCTTATAAGGATGAATACAATAGCAATATCCTTTAAAAAAAAAAAAAAAAAGGATAAGCAAATCTATACTGATTTTGTACGTATGATAAAATCCTGTCACAAATTTTTTTGAGACTCATGTCGATTAGTGATTTGGAATTATAAAGGAATAATCATCAATATATATATATATATATATATATATATATATATATATATATAAGCAGAGATCTAATGTAGGAACGCGTGAGGTCTTGCCAAGTGACGCTCTAATTTTGCATTTAGTATTTTTTTTACCTCTTTCATTAATTTTTTTTTTTTTTTACTGTTACCCAAAAGTTTACACTAGCTTATTTTACTGTTATCTCATTAGTCTCTCATTAATTGCCTAAGCTTACATCACACATTTCTCTCTTTTTCATGTCTTTTAGCACACCCACCATAATATTAAATATGTGAACACAACACAAATATGTGAGAGAGTTGGACATACTTTTATTTCATAGTATTAAATGTGTGAACAAAACACAAATTATTTGATTTTCACGGTCCTGTTACTCTTTTGCATTTATTTTTGGTTTCATGACTTAAAAAATAATAATCTTAACTTTTTTTTTTTAGGGTGAAAAATTAATCTTACCTTGAGAAGGCTATAAATATGTAGTGAAATAACAATTATAAATTGCACACGCATAAATATTATAATTATTTAGTTCAAAAAATGAGTAAAAACAAAAAATATTTGGAGGAATATTGTAGAATAAAAGTTGTTACAAAATGTCTCTCTTTTAGAGACCTCATGCGAGAGTGCATAAGATCCTGTCAAGTGGCACTCTAATTTTGCATTTAGCATTTTTTTTTACCTCTTTCATTAATTTTTTGTTTATTGTTACCCAAAAGTTTACATTATCTTATTTTACTGTTATCTCATGACCTTATGCGAGAGTGCAAATCACTGTACAGTACTGTAGCGGCAACAGTGTTTTGATTTAGTGATTTTTTTTTCTCGGTTTGGGTAATGCGTGCACAGTGCCTTGACACTGTGCAACCAGTGCAATAAACTGTGCAGTACTATAGCTGCAACAGTGTTTTGGTTTGGTTTGGTTTTTTTTTTTTTTTTTTTTTTCGTAATTGGTTTGTGTTTTTTTTTTTTTTTTAAATATTGATATAAGCTTATATTTATATTGTTATACTGACATAAAAAATTTCACAATATTTTCACAATTATTGACTTGTCAATTTCTTACAAGTCAAAATAAAATAATAAAATAAAATATGAGATTGGTTTTTTTTTTTTGTTTTTTTTTTTTTTTTTTTTTTCCAGTAATCGCCTATCGGTTTGTGTTTTTTTTTTTTTCCTTTTAAATATTGATGTAAGCTAACATTTATATTGTTATACTAACACAACAAATTTCACAATTACCAATTTCTTACAAGTCGAAATAAAATAATAAAATATGAGACTATAGCCAACCATAATTGAAAATAAATGTTTTAAAAAAATGTTACAACGCGTATTGTTATCACAGTACACTATAGCACTATATCTACAATAGTGCTTTGGTTTAGTTTTCACAATTATTGACGTGTCAATTTCTTACAAATCAAAATAAAATAACAAAATATGAGACTGTAGCCAACTAAAACTAAAAATAAATGTTTTAAAAAACTGTTACAACACTTATTATTATCACAATACACTGTAGCACTATTGCTACAACAGTGCTTTGGTTTAATTAGTCATTTTTTTTCCTAGTAATCAGTTTGTGTTTTTTTTTTTCTTTTTAAATATTTATGTAAGTTAGCATATATATTGTTATACTGACACAACAAATTTTACAATATTTTTACAAATATTTAAATATCAATTTCTTACAAGTTGAAATAAAATAATAAAATATAAAACTGTGACCAACCATAACTAAAAATAAATGTTTTGAGAATAACAATAACAATGTTATCAGTTTAAAACTAATAATAACTGATCATTTAGAATTTATTCTAAAAATATTATGAATATAGCATTTTTCTTAAATAAAATAAAAAAAATATCTATTCTGATCTTAAAAATGAAGATATTGTGAAAATATTGTGATATTTTATTATAACCTTAGACTTTTTTTTAATATAATCAAATTAGGTAAGCCAAAATTCACGATTTTACACATAAAATATGTATTAATTTTTTTACTACTTGGACAACACGTGCCTTGCACGTGCAACCAACACTAGTTTTGCTAACTTATCAGCCACCGCATTTCCCTTGCGACGAACATGGGAGAACGAGTAATGACTGAATTGAGAGGCCAAGATGATGGAATCCTCAATAATGTTTCCATAAGGTGCCATGCAAGGCAAGCCCCCCTTAATGCTGTTTAGTACAGTAGCCGAGTCTCCTTCTAAGACAACCTGATGCAATCCTTTCTCCAGTGCAAACTCCATTGCTCTCCTGTAGGCCAGCGCTTCAACATCTTCGACAGTTTTTGGTAAGGATATCCTCTCTAACATGGCCCCAATAACCTTCCCCGCTGAATCCCTTATCACTACACCGATACCTGCCTTAAACGAGTCCATAAACAGAGCTCCATCAAAGTTTACTTTAAGCAGAGGAGCTGGAGGTGGACACCACCGGGTTTGTTCAACAGATTGTGCTGATTGGGGCTGCTCAAGCTGCACTGAATGGAATTCTTGCAGTCTATCCATTGCTTCCACATAAATTTTCTGGTATGGCGTGGATGTTTGTCCCATTCTTGCTGTGTTTCTCTTCGTCCAAATTCCCCAGGCCACATATACGAAACTTTCTGCTTGGTTTGGTTCTGTGACTTGAAAAATTCCAGTAAGGAGGTCTCTGAAGCAAGTGAATTGGGTGAATAAGTTTCTTCGACAAATCTCCATCCCCCACCAGATTTCTTTAAGGACTTGGCACTCCCATAATGCATGTATGGTGTCTTCTGCTTCCTCTCCACAACTCTCACATACATCATTACCGATAACTTTTCTTCTGCATAAATTCTTCTTCGTAGGTAATGCTTCGCAACACGCTTGCCACAGAAAATGTTTAATTTTGTTAGGGACGTTAAGGCTCCATATTTGCCTCCAAATTCCATTATTTGCTGCTGGATCTGACTGACCTGGTTTGGACAAGGTATCTAACTTTGCTAGCATACGGTAGGCGCTTCTAGTAGAGTACACTCCATTCTTCGTCTTCTGCCAAATAAGAGAGTCTTCAGGTCTGCATTTGCTGAGGGGAATACTGATGACAGCTTCAGCTTCATGAGGCAGTAGCTCATCTCGGACTCTATCTTCCAACCAACACGGGACTGTTTCATCTATTAATGCACAGACATGAGTGCAGTTTGGAACATTTTTTTGGGGAGCTATGACTTGCCTTGAGAACGGGTCAGGAAGCCAATTGTCACCTCTGATGCGGACTTTTTCCCCATTACCAATTCGCCAAGTTGATCCTCTTCGAGCAATGCTTCTAGCTGACAGAATTCTGTGCCAAGCATATGATCCCTTCCTTTAACCTCCTCATCCAGAATTTGAACAATTGGGAAAATATTTGGCATTGAATACTTTGTAAAAAAGGGAGTCAGTATTATGAGTCAACCGCCAAACCTGCTTTCCAAGGAGAGCAAGATTGAACCGCTCCAAATCCTTAAAACTCAAACCTCCATGATTCTTTGGTAAGCATAATTTATTCCAGCTAACCCAATGAATTTTGCACACTTCCCCTTTATATCCCCACTAGAATTTGTTAATTAAAGCTTCTATGTCTTTGCATAAACCCTTGGGCAACTTGAAACAATTCATGGTAAAAGTTGACATGGCCTGAATCACTGCCTTGATTAGGATTTCTTTTCCAGCTTGTGATAATAGCTTTTCCTTCCATCCTTGAATTTTGTGCCAAATTCTTTCCCGAATATAGCTAAAACTCTGCTTCTTACCTTGACCCACAAATGAAGGAAGTCCCAAATATTTTTCGTATTGGGTTATAGCCGCAACTCCAAGCAGCCCTTTTATATTTTCTTGCATTGTTGGTGCTGTGTTTGAGCAAAAAAAAATCTAGGTTTTATCTCGATTAATTTGTGGCCCCGAAGCTTGTTCATACTTCTCAAGAACCTCCAAAACAGCTTGGCATTCATGCTCATTTGCTCGACAGAAGAGAAGGCTATCATCTGCAAAGAATAAGTGAGAGACTTTGGGGCCATCTTTGCAAAGAGAGACACCTCTGATGGAGCCAGCATTTTTTGCTTGTTTGATAAGGAAGTGAAGACCTTCTGTATATAAAAGAAACAAATAAGGTGATAAAGGGTCTCCTTGGCAGAGGCCTCTGTTAGGTTGAAATAAACCATGAGGTTCCCCATTTACCAACATGAGAAAGAAACAGTTCTAATACATATGCTAATCAAAGCTATCCATTTCTTATCAAACCCCAATTTTGCCATAAGTTTTTCCAAAAAATTCCACTCAACCCTATCATAGGCTTTGCTCATGTCAAGTTTTAGAGACATGAATCCAGTTTTTCCTTGTCGTTTATTTTTTAAGTGGTGTAGTGTTTCAAAGGCAACAAGGATATTGTTTGAAATTAAGCGATTTGACATAAAAGCGCTTTGGGATTTAGACAACAGTTTTGGGAGGATTATTTTGAGGCGATTGGCTATGGTTTTGGATATGATATTATATATGACATTACATAGGCTAATGGGGCGGAAGTCTTTGGCTTTTTTCGGGTTCTTTATTTTTGGGATTAGGGAAATAAAAGTGTGGTTGATATGAGGAGGCATGGTACCTGTATTTAGGATTGAAAGAGCAGCATTAATGACATCAAAACTCACAGTATCCCAATAAGATTTATAAAAAAAAGGTGGCATACCATCTGGACCAGGCGCGGTCATAGATTTCATCTGTTTGAGTGCTTGCTTCACCTCTTTGGCCTTGAAGTTTTTAGTGAGTTCAGCATTCATTGTTGAAGTGACCTTGGGCTCAATTCCTTGCAGGATGGTATCAAAATTTGAAGGATTAGCCAAAGTAAAAATGCTTTTGAAATAGTCAACCAACACCTCTCCATTTTCTACTCATCCTCCACACTTGCACCATCATCTAGTACTAGTTGGGAAATAAAATTCCACCGGTTTCTGTGGGTTGCACGACTGTGAAAATAGCTTGTATTAAGGTCCCCAGACTTTAACCATTCTACCCATTGATCTTTGCTGCCACAAAAAATTCTCTTTAACCATTAGCTCATAAACTTCACCTCTTAAAATCTTTACTTGTTCATGATTTCCTCCCATCTTTGAGATCGCCTCTGCCTAAGCAAGAAGTTTTTTCTCTTCTGTGAAAGTGACCTACGTATATTACCAAAATGCATACTACTCCAAGCTTGTAATTTGGTTCGGCACCCATCTATTTTCTGAATAAGATTTTCCATTGGCGTACCTACTGTGTTGCTCTCCCAAGCACTTTGAATAACTCCGTTGCAACTTTCATCTCTCATCCATACCGCTTCAAATCTGAAAGGCAGCCGTTTTTTATAAAAGCGAGTGTTTTCATCATCTGAACACACCCATAAAGGTGAGTGATCTGATATGGAGCCAGCAATATGGTGTACTCGAACAGTTGGAAAAAGCTGAATCCATGATGGTGTTGCTACTCCCCTATCAAGCCTAATCCACGTTACTACCCCATCAAATTGATTATTGCACCAAGTAAATGGAGACCCTACAAAACCAAGGTCCCTTAATCCACAAAAATCCAGTGCTTCCCTGAACGCAACCACTTGTCTCTCCGATCTGCTTGCACCACCTATCTTTTCTTCGGCTTTGACGATTTCATTGAAATCGCCCACACATAACCAAGGGAGCTCTCTTTGTAGGCAGAGGTGTTTAAGTAGTGCCTAAGAATGTTCCCGGTTGGCGATTATAGGGTTCCCATAAAATCCATTAAATCGCCAAGCGTCATCCTAACCTGGGTTAACTACTACGTCGATGAATGTCAGAGTGGAGTCGAATACATGAAGGTCAATCTCATTTTTCCAAAACAGAGCAAGGCCGCCCCCTGTGTTAATCCTTGGTACAATAAACCAATTGTCAAAATGAAGCTTTGAGTAAAGCCTCTTCAGAAAGTCATCCTTAACTCTGGTTTTCCATGAGAAAGACAATTGTTGAGGCGTGTTTTTTCACCAACTCGGTGAGTTCGAGAACTGCACGTGTTTGCCCCAACCCACAACAGTTCCAACTTATGCAATTCATTGGGTTCGGTGGGGCTGATAAATAGCCACCACCGTTGGAGGGAGAGGGTAGTCATCATTGGCAACCAAGGCTTGACGTTTTGTTGGTCGAAGGTCCTCTGCTTCAGTATGTTCTCTGCGAGAGGCTGCTTCTGTCATGTGCACTTCTTGGTGTCCTATTTCTGGGTTACGGATCAATCTTTTCCATGTTGCTTGTGGGCCTCTTAGTTCACTACTAATGGAGTCACTTTTCTCAGTTTGGGTGGATGGGTTTGTAGGGATAATTTCTAAGGTAGGTCCTTGTGTGGAGTGAGTGGAGGTTTTGTTTTGGGCTTTTAAGATGGGCTTTGGCTAACTTGATCTTTGTTTTGCATGGAATTTCGGTTTGTGGTTGTTATTCTCATTGAATAGGGCTATCCCGATACGGAAAGTGGAATCAATGACTAACAGACTGGAAGATTTGTAACCGTCTTCCTCATCAATTGCTTTGATGATTGCTGAAAATCCAAGTTTGGACGTTACCTTTGTCACCTTCCTTTTCAGAGTTTGCCGTCGTCGGAAGTGGTGTTGTCGCCGTCATCATTCGTTCAATCTTGGATTGAAGAGCACCAAATAGCTCTGTTTCTTGCGATAAAACCCGACTATGATTCCCTTTGGGCGGGCTAGCATTTTTTAGGCTCGATCCATTGACGATCAAGGATGTTTTTTGATACGACAGACTGGCTTCCACTCTCATCCACGCACTAAACTGTTGGTCTTCCCTCTTCAGAGTTCGTTTACTGCGAAGCCACATATTGTAGTCCCGTTCGTCGTGGGTCACCTTGCCGCACCAATAACAGAAGTTTGGTAGTCTTTCATACTTCAGTGCAGCCCATCCTACCACTCTACCATCAGACCAAATTTTTCGCACACGACTCGGGGGTTTTGAAATGTCTAGAAGTACTCACACCTTTAAGTAGTTACCTCTTCCTTCTTCTTCTTCAAAGTCCGTCATTGGAAGAACCGTCCCTAGTGAGTTTCCAATGGAATCACGAATTGTTGGATTTATGCAGTGCACTAGGAGGTCATGGATCTAGATCCAAAAGGTAGTAAACTTGAAAGGTGGGGCTGAGATGGGAACATTCTCCAACACCCTCTCAAAGATCACCAGGTGCTTATCATATGTCCATGGTTCATGTTCCAGAACTCGTTCAAGATCACATTCATCCTCAAACTCGAAAAACACCAAAATTTCCCCCATATCTTTCATTTGAAAATCCCTCTGTGTTCTCCATAGGGGTTTGAAAGTGCGAGCAACGGCTTCAATATTTGTCATCCTCTTCGTTAAGAGTTTGGTAGCAAGTAAGAGACGAGGCTCTAAAGAGTCTTCAGTACATTGTACCCCATCTTCTTCTGAATCCAAAAGTGAGAGTTTGTTCCACATATTTTCAAGGTTGTCCATGACATGATTTAATTGATTTTGCATAAAGTGATTGTAATAGTGAAAGAATGTTTTTCACCTGCAAACTTAATTGATGGGACAGACAAGACAAAACGCAGACGAGGAAACCAATACTGACGAAGGAAAGGTGAGGCAGGTGTACACGAAGACAGCGGGGTCATTCAATGCCGCCAGTAACGCCCTAGACTGGCAGAACTAGCTGTACAACTTGTTGGAGGTGAGTTAAAGCCCCATTATTAAGCAGGAAGTGTTACTAAAAGAGACATTCAAGCCATAATAACTGCCACAACGGCTAGGGGCTGGAGAAGCATATATAAAGCCCCAACAAGCGCGAGTCAGGGGTAAGAGATATACTATAACAAACTTATTTTTTGTCATTTTCATTCTGTAAAAGTCTTCCGAGAACTAACTTAAGCATCGAAGGTGTTTTGGTAGGCACCACACCGGTGGCCACCCCGAGAGATCTTCCCCACCATTTTTGTACCTACAAGAACGAAGGAAAGAAGGTTTGGTTCCGTTTGAACCCATTTATTCTTAACTGACGAACTCTTGCTTCATCAGTTTGGCGCCGTCTGTGGGAATCGACATTTTTACATTCATATTTGGAGAAGTGGTTTCCATCAACTCCTACATTTAGATGGAATCTAATCAAGATCTCACAACCTTGGCCCAGCAAATCCAAGCCCTTGCAGCCACCGTCGAGGAGCTCACCAGACAGAATTAGGAAATGAAGATGCGACTTCAACAAGTTCAACAGGAAGAGAGTCGATCTAAGGGCAACCCAGAGGGTGAAGGAGACAGCCACGGAAGAACTAATACTCCCAGACCATTCACTCCTGACGAGCAAAATTCGAAAGTTTTACGAGAAATGAGGAAAGAAATGAACGAGCTACAGAATGCCATCAGGGAGAAAATGGACCGAAGCGTGGATAAAATGATAAGGGCCACAGACTCGCCTTTCACTACAGCAGTCCTCGAGCATCCAGTGCCGTCCAAATTTCTTTTGCCTCAACTCGAGCAGTTCAACGAGTTGAAAGATCCCCAAGATCACCTCAACACATTCAAAATGACGCTGGGTCTTTAGCTGCCCCCTGATGAGATACTATGTCGCTCCTTCCCCACCACTCTCAAGGGAGCAGCTAGGGAATGGTTTACCAAGTTGCCAACATCGTCAATTGACAACTTTGAGCAGCTGATTGCGTCATTTTATTGGGGGGCAACGTCCAAAGAGGCCAGTAGATTACTTACTCACTGTTAGATAGGGCGAGAAGGAAACATTGAGGTCGTACGTAAGACGCTTCACCCGGGAGACCTTAAAGGTAGATGAAGCAAACGACAAAGTACAATTGACGTCTTTCAAGGCGGGGTTGAGATCCAGGGAGCTTGTAGCTTCACTTGCGAAGAACCCCCCACAGACGATGGCAAAGATGCTCTTAAAAGCTCAGAAGTACATGAAATCCGAAGATGCACTAGCAGCCATAGGGGATTCGGAGAGGCCTGGAAGCATAGGAAGGAAGGACAACGAACATAGGGGATAAAAGAGGGAACGTCAGGATCGTCGAGCCGGTGACGGTAATAGAATAAGAGATGATAAAAGCCCTCGAACGGTAAGGTTTACCCCTCTAGTTATGCCCGTTGACAAAACACTATCGCAGATTAAGGATGAGCACTACCTAAAATGGCCAAGACCATTGCATTCGTCACCCAACGTTCGTGACAAAAATAAGTATTGTCGATTTCATAAAGATCATGGCCACTATACAGAGGATTGCCGGGATCTCAAGGAGCAAATTGAGGAGCTGATACGGATAGGGAAGCTGCAGAAATATGTGAAGAAGGGAGAATACGGTAAATTCAGAGACGAAAACAAGAACCAGCAAGAATCCTCGTTAAGAAAAGACAAACGTCATCCCCAACCTGCACAGGATGTGATCGGGGAGATAGAGACGATTGCAGGAGGGTCTTTCACGGGAGGATCATTCAAGTCACTTAAGAAAGCATGCCAGAGACAGGTGAACAGTGTCTATACGATGCCTCCAATCAAGTAAAGATAGACAGGCCAGGATATGTCCTTCAATGAGGCGGATGCCAGAGGGGTGAAAGAGCCACACAATGACCCTTTGGTTATAATGTTAACCATAGAGGGATTCAACACCAGGAGGATCCTCGTGGACAATGGCAGTTCAGCAGACATTATCTACCTTCTTGCTTTCTAGCAGCTAAAGCTAGATCCAAAAAGGTTGTGCCCTTTTAACTTCCCACTTGTTAGTTTCAGTGGAGATCGGGTATATCCCAAAGGCATAGTAACGCTAACAGTGACAGTTGGAACCTACCCAAGGCAATTAACTCGTCAGCTAGACTTCTTGGTGGTAGACTGTCCTTCATCCTACAACGCCATTATTGGAAGGCCTACACTCAACAAATGGAAGGCAGCCACGTCGACTTATTGCCTAAAAGTGAAATTCCCGACGGATGATGGGACCAGTGAAGTAAGAGGAGATCAAGTCTTAGCCCGAGAGTGCTACCAAGCCGTTTTAGCTGCAAGAGAAAACCATACATGGATGATATGAGAAAAAGAAGAAGAGAAGGTAGAAGCCCTGGAAACAGTAGAGTTAGCTGAAGGGGAGACAACCAAAATGACGAGGATAGGGAAAAAGCTAATTCCTGAGATGAAAGCTAAGCTCGTCCAATTACTAAAATAAAACTTAGATGTATTTGCTTGGAGTCACGAGGACATGCATGGCATATCCCTGGAGGTTATTCAGCATGAATTAAGAGTGAACCCCGAAAGAAAGCCCGTCCAGCAGAGACACAGAACCCTTGCTGCGGAACGGGATCAAGCACTAGCTGACGAGGTCACTAAGCTCTTGGCAGCAGGTTTCATTCGGGAAGTATATTATCCGGATTGGCTCGTAAACGTCGTTCTAGTGAAAAAGGCAAATGGGACGTGGAGGATGTGCGTGGACTTCACAGATTTAAACAAGGCATGCCCGAAGGATAGTTTCCCCTTACTAAGGATAGACCAGCTGGTGGACTCAACTGCTGGAAATAAGTTGTTGACATTCATGGACGCCTTCTCAGGATACAACCAAATAAAAATGGCCGAAGAAGATCAGGAGAAAACTGCATTTGTCACAAGCCAAGGACTCTATTGTTATAAGGTAATGCCTTTTGGCTTGAAGAATGCAGGAGCCATTTATCAAAGGTTAGTGAACAAGATGTTCAGAAAACAGATTGGCAGGAATATAAAGGTATACGTGGATTACATGCTTGTCAAGAGTAAGGAAGAGTTTTTCCATCTAGAAGATTTGAAGGAGACATTTGTCACCCTTAGACAATACCAGATGAAGCTGAATCCAAGCAAGTGTGTCTTTGGTGTAGCTTCGGGGAAATTCTTGGGATTCATTATGTCCCAGAGAGGAATAGAAGCAAACTCGGAGAAGGTACAAGCCATAATAAATATGGAGTCACCCAGAACAGTCAAAGAAGTTCAGAAGCTGACAAGAAGGATAGCGGCACTAAATAGGTTCGTCTCTAGAGTGACGGATAAATGCCAACCCTTTTTCAAAACCTTGAAGCAGGCTTTCAAATGGACGGACGAATGTGAGGCAGCATTTTAGGAACTTAAGCATTACTTGAGTAATCCACCCCTCTTAAGCCCAACCGAAGAGGGGGAAACTCTATAACTGTATTTGGCGGTATTAGTCACGGTAGTGAGTACCGCCCTGATTCGTGAAGAAGACAAGAAACAGCTTCCAGTTTATTACGTCAGTCAAGCATTCCAAGGAGCTGAGTTTAAATATCCGAGGAGCGAAAAAATCGTGGTCCCATTAATAATGGCCTCGCGCAAACTAAGACAATATTTTTAGGCGAATCCCATCTTGGTCATGACTGACCAGCCTATCAGAAAGTCCATGGGCAAACCTGAAGCAGCCGGGAGAATGATCCAGTGGGCAATTGAACTCAGCCAATTTGACATCGAGTACTAACCCAGGACAGCGGTTAAGGCATAAGTCCTGGCAGACTTCGTTGCCGAACTTACTTTTGCAAATGAAGAAGATCCCACAAGCGACAATGATATGTGGATGATACAGACTGACGGTTCGTCAGCATAAAAAAGGGGCAGAGTTAAGGTAGTCATAATCACCCCTGACAGAGAAATGCTCAAGTACGGAGTTCAGTTGCAATTTCCAGCAACCAACAATGAGGCTGAATACGAGGGGATATTGTCGGAGTTGAGACTTGGAAAAATTCTTGGAGTCAATAACCTACTGGTACAAAGTGATTCGAAATTAGTGACCAAGCAGATAAGGGGAGAGTATGAGGCGAAAGAAGAAAGAATGCAAAAATACCTCAGGTTGACGAAGTGTCTGACTCAGAAATTTGACGAAGTAAAATTTGAGTAGATACCTCGAAGCCAGAACACAATAGCAGACGAGTTCTTGAAGATAGCATCGTCAGAAGAAGGGTCGTCAAGCAGTGGATTGGCAATAGAAATCCAGAAGCACCCCAGCATTGAGGAAGCCTCAACGTTTCTAATCCAAAATGCAAACAGTTGGATTACTTCTATTATGTATTTTTTACAAGATGGACACCTCCCTCAAAATGCCGAGGAGGCCAAGAAGGTCAAGAAAAGAGCAGCCAGATTTATGATCCTAAATGACACTCTATACAAGAGAGGCTTCTCTATGCCTTACCTGAAGTGTGTCGATGAAGAAGAAGCCGAATACATCCTGAGGGAAGTCCATGAAGGAATTTGCGGGGACCATGTCGGTCCCAGATCTTTGGTAGCAAGATCATTCGAACAGGTTATTTCTGGCCTACTATGCAGGTTGACGTAGTTGAACTCGTCAAGAAATGTGACAAGTGTCAGAGGTTCAGGAACATCAAACGACTTCCAGCGGAGCAACTGACGACAATATCATCCCCATGGCCATTCGCACAATGGGGAATCGACATCGTCGGCCCATTACCCCCAAGTAAAGGTCAGGTAAAATTCCTACTGGTTGCAATTGATTATTTCACTAAGTGGGTTGAAGTAGAGGCAATAGCAACAATCACCGAAGCACAAGTCCGGAACTTCGTCTGGAAGAATATAGTTTGCAGGTTCGGGATCCCAAGGACGATTGTATTAGACAATGGTCGACAATTCAATAGCCAAGGCTTCAAGGACTTCTGTTCAGGCCTAGGCATCAAGAACCATTTCTCATCCCCGGACATCCGCAGGCCAACGGCCAGACAAAAGTGACGAATTGACCGTTGCTAAAGATCAGTAAAGCCAAGCTGGACAACGCGAAAGGTGCCTAGCTAGACGAACTCCCCAATGTATTGTGGGCTTACAGGACTACAACAAGAACCCCGACAGGGGAAACCCCGTTCAGGCTTACTTACGGAACTGAAACTGTAATCCCAGTCGAAATAGGAGCCATCAGCACTAGGCAGGAAGTATTCCGTGAAGAGGACAATGACGATCAACTCTGAGTCAACCTAGACTGCCTGGATGAAGTAAGAGACAAAGCTTCCAACAAGATGACGAAGTACAAGCAGAAGATGAGAGAATATTACAACAAAAGGGTAAAGCTCAGACGACTTGAAATAGGTGACCTCGTCTTACGCAAGGTCAGTTCGGCCACGAGAGATTTTGTCCAAGGAAAGCTGGGCCCTATATGAGAAGGACCCTACCGAGTTGTTCATTACTCTAGACAAGGGAGTTATCATTTGGAAACCTTAGAGGGACAGAGACTCCCACGGCTATGGAACATTGAGCACTTAAAGAAGTACCACCAATAGATGTAACCAGTAATGTATTCATGTTCAAGTTAATAAAGGAATTGTTCAACTAAGTCTCTCCGTCCACAGGTTTAGTTAGTTGCATGGCAAGAGATAGCTAATGGCTAAGTAACAAGATTCTGCTCAGACGGATGTAAGTTACTGACAAAGCTAAAAGATGTCCAATCTAAAAAATGGCTAAGTAACAAGATTCCGCCTAGACGAATGTAAGTTACTAACGAAGACAAAGAGATGTGAAATCTCAAAAATGGCTAAGTAACAAGATTCCGCCCCAGACGGATGTAAGTTACTGACGAAACCAAGAAATGTCCAATCTCAAAAATGGCTAAGTAACAAGATTCCGCTTAGACGGATATAAGTTACTGACGAATCCAAGAGATGTCCAATCTCAAAAATGGCTAAGTAACAAGATTCCGCCTAGACGGATGTAAGTTACTGATGAAGACAAAGAGATGTGAAATCTCAAAAGTGGCTAAGTAACAAGATTTCGCCTAAACGGATGTAAGTTATTGGTAAACAATGATTGTACAACAATGAAGTACCTAAAGGAGCTATGGATTCTTAAACAACAAAGCACAGTTTACTGATGCATGAAAAAGGCAATAGGTGTGCAAATTACAGAAAAAAAGTAAGTGCATTTAATTAAAAGCCCAAAAACAATGGGCAGGTTCTACTGTTTTCACAACTAAAAACCCATAAACACTGGGCCAAACCGATGTTCTTGAAACAGAAGTTCTTACAAAATTAGAACTAAAAGAAATAATAATAATAATAATAATAATAATAATAATAATAATAATAATAATAATAATAATAACGAACATATAAATAAAAAAGAGGAGAAATCTTTCAAAGCTTAACAGTCAGCGGTAGAGCAGCATCATCGGGAGCATCGTCGACGTGTGCATTTCTGGGGCGTCAGTCTGGACAAAAGAGGATTGAGCAGCCTTGTCAGCAGCCATCTCTTGGTCGACCTCCTCAAGATCAGGGCTATCCAGTTCTACTCTAGAAGAATGCTTGACGAGGTACCTCCTTAAGAGTTTGAACCATTTAAAATACCAGCTGAACAGGATCATGTTATACTCATCCGTGGTCTGGAAGGCTTCCACGGACTTGCAACAATGGTCTTCAGCTTCCCTTTGGAGGCTAGGAGCTACTCATCCTTCTCCAAGGTTAGCTAACACTCTACCCTGAGATCGTCATTCAAACCCTTCACCTTTTCTTTCAAGTCGTTGGCCTCGCCCATTGATTCAATTAGATCCTTTCTTAAGGTGGAGTTCTTTGCCTCCAAGACCTCCACCCTTGATGCAAGAGAGGCCGCCTTAGCCTCCTGCGTTAAGTACTCTGAGGCGATATGAAGGCTTTCCCCCAATACCTAAAGCAAAAATCAAAGTCGTCAGTAGGCAAAAGAAGAAAAAGGAACCAAAGGCTGCCATACCTAAATACCTCACCTGAACCAACTTCTGGACGTGGCGACTCGCGACGCTATTAAAAGGCACTCCAGAAAGGGCCTTCAAATCTTCAGCTGCCATGGCCCCGTGCGCCCTATCAATCGCTAGCCTCTCGTCATCCCATATAGTAGATGAACGAGGAACAACCTTCTCCTTTTCCCTCTCCGACAAGCGTGGCCTCTTGGAGGCAGGAGTAGGGAGTTCCTCGATCGATGTCGAAGGAGAGGTTGTCCTCGTCACCTCTGTGCCCGAGGTGACGAGAGTAGAGTGGACGGCTGGAGAAACGGGGGCACCCTTCCCGGTGACTCGTACTGTTTTCTTCCCTAAATTAGATAGAGGCTCGCCCTTCTTCAACCTCATTTTTGCATACATGTCCTTGTTAAACTTAGTCGTCATCTCTGCAAGGGAAAAACATGTTTAAAAAAGAAAAAAAAAAAAAAAAAAAAAGAAGAAGTAAGGTTTAAAAAAAAAAAAAAAAAAGTGGGGGGCATTACACCCGAATCTAACACTTACTTTTCTTTTCTTCAATCTCAATATTCCGGAGGATGAAGGAAGAAGGTTCTGGTCCCAGGCAATGGAAAGCAAGAGTCCTGGGATCTACAAAGTCGTCCTAGTTCTCAATTGTCTATGCGTACTCGATGGCTTTCCGCACCCTCTCCTTGTACCTACTCTTAAGTTTTGGTCGTCTCTTAACTGTAAAGAACAGGAAGCAAAGACATTAGTTGTAATAATGCCGCACACATAAAAAAGACTGAAATAACGAGGAAAGATGTTGACGCACCTAAAGTAGGGGTTTCCTACCGACGATGCAACCTCGGGAGATCACCCCAAGTCTCACTCGAGGGGGTCTCAAACTCATCACTAGACACAAAGAAAAATCTGGACTTCCAATACCTGAAAGACGATGGTAAACCTTTGACAATCCTAGTTTTTCTCTCCCAGGGCACCAGTTCATAGTACCTGTGCTCCTTTGATGCTTTTAAACGATATAAATGGACAAGCTCATCAACCTTGAGCATATCCCCATCCACAGCTACTAGCCATATCTCCATACAGCTAATCACGATCCTTCAAGAGTTAGGCATAAGTGCCCAGGAGTGATACCAAAATGATTCAACAACTCCATCAAGAAGGGATGGACAAGAAACCTCAATCCACAGCTGAAGGCCGCCTCATAGAAGCAAACCTCCCCTGGGAAGAAGTTGCAAGCTCGATCATTCCCACCAGGCAAACGGAGTCTCACTCGCTCCAAGAATTGAAACCTATCTCTAAATCTCCCCAGCGTCTCAGCGTCTAGACTGCACTCCTCCTCGAGGGCATGAAAAGCCCAAACCTCTCTAAGGGTCGAAACAGCGGTATCCCCCCCCCCCCCACTGGATCATCACTAGACGATAATCCAGTCTCGAGCTTACTAGATCTAACCTCAGACATCGTCCCTCGCACTCTTTCTTGAGCTTTAAACCAATCAATTGATTGATGAAGCAGAGGCAATAGGTCAGCCAATATGACACCTAAACATTTACCCTCAAAAATAAAACCTTCAAAGTTTAGGGAACTACCTAAAAACCCCCCTAAGCGCGCAAACAAAAAAGAAATTATGGGCAAACTATCCTAACCTTAGAGCTACTAATAATGGAAACCTAGGAATTATGTGAAAATTGGGAGAAAGAAGAAAAAGATGAGGAAATCAAAAAGCTGCGAAAAGAACGAAAAAAAAAAAGCAGAACCAGAGATAGAAAAGATAAGTACCTTGAAAATGGCAGAGAAGCACCACCTCACAACGCACCAGTCCAAAAAAGAAATTGCAGAGTGAGGTTCTAGCAAAGGAAGAAGAAGAGGTTTTAAAGTGATAAGAGTCCTTTTGAGAAGGGTAAAAGACAAGGAGGGGGGGTTAAAACCAAGATACATAGAAACTGAAAAAACAGCGAGAAAAATGAAGAGTCGCATGATGAGGATATTAACTTCACCAATTGGAATGCGCCACGTGGCCACGATCAGCATGACACCACCACTACGCAGTTAATGTGACACGGAACTCCAAGAGTCGCCTGCCAAACTTTTCATCTTCCATGGTTGTCGTGATATGTCATGACGACCATAGAATCTATGGGCAACTGATGGGATAGACGAGACAAAACGCAGACGAGGAAACCAATACTAACGAAGGAAAGGTGAGGCAGGTGTACACGAAGACAGCGGGGTCATTCAATGTCGCCAGTAACGCCCTAGACTGGCAGAACCAACTGTACAACCCGTTGGAGGTGAGTTAAAGCCCCATTATTAAGCAGGAAGCGTTACTAAAAGAGGCATTCAAGCCACAATAACTGCCACAACGGCTAGGGGCTGGAGAAGCATATATAAAGCCCCAACAAGCGTGAGTCAGGGGTAAGAGATATACTATAACACACTTATTCTTTGTCATTTCCATTCTGTAAAAGTCTTCCGAGAATTGACTTAAGCATCGGAGGTGTTTTGGCAGGCACCACACCGGTGGCCACCCCGAGAGATCTTTCCCACCATTTTTGTACCTACAAGAACGAAGGAAAGAAGGTTTGGTTTTGTCCGAACCCATTTATTCTCAACTAAAGAACTCTTGCTTCATCATCAATAACCCTATATTAAGAGAAAATATAAGATTAGGTTTGTTTGTTTAGATCCCTTAAAGAAGATTTTTAATCTAAGATACTAGCTAAGTGATTACTTAGATTAATAAGGAGATCTAGGTTAAACTGTGAAAGATCATATCATGCATACAGTGGAAAAGTAAATAAAACATAGATATGATCACCCAAGAAAACTAATGAAACGAACCATTTCAAGGTAAAAAACCTGGGGAGGATTAGACCTAACTATCCTCAAGGTAAACAAATCCACTAATAGAGAATTGAAGTTTTTACAAAATATTTAACCCTAAATCTATTACTACCTCTAGTAGTAACTTATTAAAATGACCGCGTGCAAGCTTTGAATCCACAGACTCTTCTCTCTTGGATTTGCAACTACAAGCTCCCATGCTTATGACTTTGAGATCCCACTCAAAGGTTTCAAATCACCACTTGTTGATCTTGCAGCAACTAGATTCCACTAGCACTTGAATGTAGATCTTGTTCTGGCAGATACTTGTAGAGTTAGAAGGTACAGATTCTCTTAGAACTCACAAGAGTAACTCATAAGTCTTCCAAGAGTCCTCAAAAAGTAGTTACGGTTTTCATTTTATACTTAAGAGTGTTGGATTGAAACCCTAAATGTTTTCACGGGCTTGGGCCTGATTTAAAATTTTGTAGAATCTGATTTTCTACGATTTTCGATCGGTCGAATGTAATTTTCAATCAGTTGAGCTTCACTGAAGTTGAATTCTTTTTCCTACAACTTGAATGTTCTTGAGACCTGAATTAAATAACCTTGAGCAATGTCTAACACTTATTCTAGACATGTTTTTATTCTTGATTTGCCAACATAAACAAATTAGGACTCTAAACATTTAATCCCAAATCTTTAGAACCTAACAATCTCACCCTTTAACAATCCATGACAAAACACACATATATATTAATTGCTCAACTCAAGAACTAGCCCAATTTACGAAGTGTTGCCCTAATGCAATTCTATCATAATCCATTAACTATTAGTTGCTAGAATGGATAGCAGTTGAGAAAGAATTAACCTCTAAATTCCTGAAACACTGAAAACAAATCATAAACACAAGTGTGGAAAATACAATATAAATCCAAAATCTAATAACTGAACTTGAATTCACAAAACATAAATATAGACAGATATCAAGTGAATAATCATCAAATAACCCATCATAGTCAATCATAAACCATTAATATTTGTGAAACAAGAACAAAAATAAGTACATCACATAAGAATATCTCCCCCTAAGTACATCAGTACAAAAAAGAAAAAAAGAAAAAAAAAACTACCTTCTTTCATATGCACTCCCCCTAAGTACAAGAGCTACACATCCTACTCCCCCTTTTTGTTACTCATTACCAAAGTAACACTTAACTGTCTGAAGGTGAAGGAGGTGAGAAAGCACTCCTATACTCATCAAAATCTATCCTCAAGGAAGAAATCCCTATAAGAAGCTCATCAAGAAGCTATCCATGAGTTGTCTCTACAGTCATGAACGTCTCCTTCATAGATCTAAGTGAGAGACGTGGAGGAACAGAAGGATCAACGGTCTGAGCACCATCACCATCAAGATCTACCTCATCCACACCATCATCAGCTACTGCAGCCATAGGGTTAAAATGTCTCTCCTCAGGTGGTTGAGAAGGATCAACAGTTTGAGTCTCAACTCTAGGTCTCTTGGATGAACCAGCACTTAGCTCAACCGTCTTCAATTGTGCACTTTGCTACCTAAGAAAAGAGGCTCTTATGGGTGCAGTGAGGTGTACAGGATCAAAGGCAGGAAAATCCTCAAGTTGAAGATATTCTAAGATCCTATGTATGAAAACTAGGAAGTAGAGAGCATGTTCTTAGATTTGCTCCTATGTGCTTCTACGATTGTTTGAATGAAGTGAGAGGAAAAACAGATAGAACCATTGGTATTAAGAGTATACACAAAAACACATCTATCTATAAGAATAGTGTGTATATGGGAGATAGGAAAGATGTTATAACATGCTATCCTAAGGAGCATATAACAATACTCAGTTATCTCACAAGAATGAATTCTCGATTCTAAACCCCACATGTCAGGTTTGCCACAAAGAAGAGACATGACATCATCAGTATGAGAATGATTGTATGGGTAGGTAGGATCACGAACAATGGGTACATTAAGAGCCTCAGATACTATTTTCATAGTTATCCTAAACTCCTCACCTCAAATCCAAGTAGACAAAATATGACTACCTGAATAATTAGACTCAATAGAGAGATTCGCATAGAATTTTATAATTTGAAGAGTAGGAGGGGAAACAAGATTTTGACACAAAGGTAACCAAACCCTAGACTCAAGGTTCCTACGAATAAGAGCTTCTAACTCATCTAAATGTATTTACCTTTCACCCTAAATCGATCTGAACTTAATTAGTTTCTCATACTTCTCAAAGGATGCTCTAGTTTGGAACCTAGTTAGCTCTGTTAGGGACATATTTTATGTAATTGGCTAATCTTTTGACAAAATGCACTTTACTTGTAATTGGGTAGATCTAGGATGGGTTTAAGACTTCAAGAAACATGTTGTTCAAGTCAAGTGTTAAAGTCATGAAGATCTGACTAAGAAACAAGTGAAGAAGAACTGTTCATTAAAGCTCGACAGAATCCTTTCTATCAAGATTTAATGTTGAAGCTCGATAGAAGCTTAACACAAGCTGTTTTTGTCGAGACTTACGAAATCAGAAAGTCCATATTTGATTTTTCGGCCATGTTGAAATATTTGTATAGGGTTTCTTCTCTCACAACCCTATATATATAAGGCTTATTTTAAAGGTCATCACGCATGCAGATAGCGACCTAGTTCATCATTCTTTCTGAAGAAGCTACTGCGTCTTTATGCCAAGGGTTTTGTAACCAAAAAACTTCTTGATCTTCATTATTGATAAAGTGAAGAATTTTTGAGCCAACATCTTCTTCAAGTTGGTGGAGTTGGTCACGTATGAGGATCCGTGCATCATTGGTTAGTCACATATTGAGATTTATGCATTGAACAGAAAGATTGCCACTATAATACAATTCCAATTGGGTATTAGGGTAAGGGTTCAACTGTAGGTTGGTATTTTGGGATAGGCCAAATGGTTTGGTAAGATTCCTTATACTTGTAACTGCTTATGATTAATAACAGTGGATTCTTGGGAGTGGTGACTTTAAAATCACTTGGTGGAGTTTTGCCTTAATGTTTTTCTCTATTCGTAAACAAATCACCTGTATCAAATTTAATTTCCATAGCATTTAATTTAGTTGGTGATTTGTTTGTGTTACCACACTATAGTATGTAATTGAACCTAATTAATTAACTTGGGTAATTAATTAATTAATTAATTGCAAGGGATCATTTCATTTTAACCCAACAAGCTCACACTCAATAGGTTGAGATGAAGAACCAGAGATACGTTTTGCTTTTGTCTTAATGTTTCTAGATTTCTTAGGAGCCATAGAAACTAAGGAATGAGAAACAAAACAAAACACAGAACCAAGGACAGACTGCATAACAGAGAGTTAAATCACAAAATAGAGATAATTTTCAAAATCTACATGATGCATGATACATATACACATATGATGCATGATCTAATGCACAAAACACTCCAATTATTTTATAATTTTTTTTTTTAAAAAATTGACCTAGAAAATCAAAATTTATGCAAAATCCCCAATGAGGGTCGTCTATCAAGAAGGCTTCTGAACAACCCCCTAACACTTAGGACATTCCCAAGTGTGGATTTGCCTACAAGAGCTAGCGATGGAACCCCATGCTATTGTTCCAAGGCATGAGTGAGATCTAGGTTCATTGCTACAACTCTTTATTAAATACTTAACTTCCAATGACAGTTATATAAAAAACTATAACTCCTATAATGGTTATGGAAGTTATCCATGAACCCGTTGACCTCCTAAAACACAGGAAAAGTTACAAATCTAATAACCGTTTTTGGGATGTACTATATAAACACCCATTTGGGCCAAATAAATGCATGTTTTTACAATTCCTGAAAATTTGGAACTCTAGAACTTAAGAGAGAAACTAACTTTGGCATCGGAAGGTTCTTGGCTGGTCCACCCCGGTCACCTTTGATCATTTGTTTTTTCTTTTTCAGGCCTTCAAAACAATCGCTAGCCCTTTGAAGCCCAAAGCATCCAGTCTACTAATTTTCTTTGTATCATGAATTGGTGCCGTCTGTGGGGAAGTTTCGATTACTTGTGTTTGGCAATCCGCCTTTCCCCGACAAAAGGTTGTATGGTTCGAACAAGATTAAGGCCTACCCAACTAGGCCACCAGGAGAGTAGGGATGCTCTAGTAATTCCCATCGTGATTGTCAGTCAGCACCTGTTATGCAACCACCTTCCATTCAACATATACAGTCCATGGCTGTCGCTATGGCGAAACTAACCTGATAGAACCAAGAGTTAACTAGGGAGATTATTCTAAGGAGGTAACACCATGAAAAACATGCGGAAGGACAAACCTAAAGTCAAGAAGGTAGAGGATAAAATGTTAAGCCCAAGAACCAGTCAAAGGGTACTGCTTCAAGAAGGGTACCACACTTGGAGAGGGAGATGGACCAAATGAGGAAAGCTATGGACGAAATGAGGGAGAACATGAGAAAAAGAACCCTGCAGATGACTTAGTTCACCAAACAAACTCTCCTTGCACGGCTTCTATCAATAGTCATCCTTTACCCCCAAAGTTCAAGATGCCTTCCTTGGATTCATATGATGGAACGTGTGACCCGTGTGATTATATTGCCACCTTCAAGACTACTATGGACCTTTAGAGGGTTCTAGACGAGATTATGTGCAGGGCATTCCCTACCACCCTCAAGGGGCCAGCGCGAGTGTGGTTCAGTAAGATACCCTCAAACATTGTGGGCTTATTCGAAAAGTTGAGTAAGTTGTTTGTCAACAATTTTATCGGAGGACAACACCACAAGCATTCCCATCCAGTTTGTTAACTATAGAACAAGGGAAAAATGAGAGTTTACGGTCCTTCATTACCCGGTTTAACAAAGAAGCCTTGATGGTGGACGAGATGGACAACAAGTTGCTATTGGCTGCCTTCCACAATGGGATCAACTCTAATTTATTCATTCATAAGCTTTACGAGCAAGAGCCACAAACCATGGTTGAACTCGTTCATTCAGCCCAAAATTTCATGAATGTAGAGGATGCAATCATAGCCAAGAAAAGGAAGAGAGCAGAGTGCATGGAAGCAAATCTCCCGCGTCATTCTGAGTAGGGCCCTCATACAAAAAAGGCTTGGGCGGGAGAGAAAAAAGACAAAGATAGCAAGAAGGTGAGTTCTTCAACGAGGAATCGGCAATATACTTTCTTGAATATGCCATTTGAGCAAGTGCTTATGCAAATCAAGGATGACCCATCCTTGAAGTGGTCAGAGAAAATAAAAGGAGATCCCAACAAGCGCAATAAGAACAAGTATTGCCGCTTCCATAGAGATCATGGGCATGACATGGACGAGTGTTTTGATTTGAAGCAACATATAGAGAATCTCATCATGCAAGGAAAGTTGAGGAATTTTCTTAGACGAGAACACAAGGACGAGAAGTTGATGGCAAAGGTGGAGGAGTCATCATGACCCCCACTTGGAGAGATAAGAGTTATTATAGGGGGAATCTAAAGGTGGTGCAAAACATCCAATTGTTTGAACGATCTCCAAGGACGAAGGGAGTTGACGAGCAAGCCATTACATTCATGGACGAGGATGCTGAAATACCACCCACATGATGACGTGATCGTCATTACCCTACTCATTGCCAATTATACGACTAGAAGGGTGTTGGTAGATAATGGTAGCTCAACGGACATCTTGTATTAACCCGCCTTCCAACAAATGAGGCTAGGACGAGATCAGCTCCGTCCAGTGAATTCACCCTTGGTAGGATTTGGAGGAATGATAGTGTAACCTGTGGGTACCATTACATTACCTGTGGTAGTCGGAGTGTAACTGCAACAAATAACCAAAGAGGTAAACTTTCTTGTCGTTGATTGCTCATCATTATACAGTGTCATCATTGGAAGGTCAACTTTAAATAGTTGGAAGGCGGTAACGTCTACCTACCATTACTCTATCAAGTTCCTGACTGAGTATGGAGTAGGTAACTACAGGGAGATCAATTAGCTGGTAGAGAGTGCTATCTAGCCATGTTGGCTATAGACGAGCACGTATAGGCGATGAGCATAAATGAGAGAAGGATTATTGTGGAGCCCATTGAAGTACTAGAAGATATTCCTTTGGACGAGAACAACCCCAGGAAGTTTACTAGAATTAAGGCGAGTATGGAAAATAAGACAAAGAAGGCTAGTGGTAAGTGGAGGATGTGCGTGGACTTCACTGATTTGAATAAGACTTGCCCTAAAGATAGTTATCTGTTGCCATGCATTGACTAGCTGGTGTATTCAACAGCGGGTCATAAACTGCTAAGTTTTATGGACGCCTTTTCAAGTTACAATCAAATAAGGATGGACGAGGTAGATCAAGAGAAGACTTTCTTCATTACTAGCTGAAGGTTATTTTGCTACAAGGTGATGCCTTTTGGTTTAAAAAACGTAGGAGCGACTTACCAAAGACTGGTTAACCATATGTTTCGTCCACAAATTGGACGAAATGTGGAGGTTTACGTAGTTGACAAGCTGGTAAAGAGTTTGGACAAGGAGAAGCATTTGGACAACTTTCAAGAAACCTTTGATACACTTAGGCAGTATAACATGAAGTTAAATCCAAGCAAGTGTACTTTTGGAGTTTCGTTAGGGAAGTTTCTGGGGTTCATGGTTTCACATAGAGGAATTGAGGCAAATCCCGACAAAATCCCGACGATACTAAATATGGACCCACCGAAGAATATCAAAGAAGTCCAATCTCTAATTGGACGAGTTGTCGCCCTTAACAGGTTCGTCTTGAAAGCTACTGATAAGTGTTTACCATTTTTTAAGGTTTTCAAAAAGGCATTTGAGTGGATGGACGAGTGTCAAAAGGCCTTTCAAGACTTCAAGACTTACCTCACCACAACACCTCTGCTGAGCCCGTCCGTACCTGGTGAAGAATTATATTTGTACTTGGCAGTGTCCCCACATGCAGTGAGCTCGACATTGATTAGAGAAGAAGGGCGGATTCAGAAGCCGGTTTATTATACAAGCTAAGCGCAAAAAGGAGCGGAATGCTGATACCCAATGATGGAGAAGCTAGCCTTTTCTTTGGTCATGGCTTCTAGGAAGCTGAGGCATTATTTTCAAGCTCATATTATCAACGTCCTAACAGATCATCCCCTAAAGAAGGCAATGAACAAGTTGGAAGCCATAGGACGAATAATCCAATGGGCTGTGGAGTTTAGTAATTTTGATGTCAAGTACCAACCAAGGAGCGCGGTAAAAGTACAAGCATTGGCAGATTTCATTGCGAAGTTCACTCCCAGTCAAGATGAGATAGATAAAGAAGTAGGGGCTCAAAGGTGGGTTATCAATGTAGATGGATCGTCTATGCTATACGCAGGAAGGATTAGAGTCATACTAAAGTCCCCTGAAGTAGATAGGTTGGAATATGCAGCCCATCTACAATACCAAACCACCAACAACGAAGTTGAATATGAAGCTCTCCTTAAAGGGCTAGAATTGGCTAAGTTTTTAGGGGCGAAGTTAGTGATAGTTAAAGGAGACTTTCAATTGGTTATTAATCAAGTGAATGGAATGTGTGAAGCTAAGGAGGATCGAATGAAGAAATACCTTAACAAAGTAAAGCGGTTCGCCTAGAAGTTTAAAAAAGCCAGTTTTGTTCAACTCCCGAGGGTAGAAAACATGGAAGCAGATGCTTTGGCAAAAGCAACTTCGGCTAGAGGAATTATGGATGAGTATGACAAAGTCTAGTACATGCCGAGCATAGACCTTCTAGAGATACAACAGATAAGAGGGGGAGAAGATTGGATGAGTCCAATAATAGTCTATATGAAGGATGGAAAGCTTCTAAAAGACAAGGACAAGGCTAGGAAGTTGAGGGTCAAGGCTGCCAAGTACGTCTTCATAGATGAAGTACTATATAAACGAGGCTTCTCTTAGCCATACCTAAGGTGCCTAGCTCCGAATAAGTCAAACAATGTATTGAGGGAGATCTATGAAGGAGCATGTGGGAATCACTCGGGAGCGAGATCACTAGTCCATAGGTCGTCCGTGTAGGGTACTACTGGCCAACTATTTAAGCAGATGCTAAGGCTTACGTCAAGGTGTGTGACTAGTGTCAACGCTTTAGCAACGCTCCTAGATAGCCCTCAGAGTACCTGACCCCAATGATTGCCCCATGACCCTTTGTGCAATGGGGACTGGATATCCTAGGTCATTTCCCATTAAGAACCAGACCGATAAAAGTTTTGGTAGTAGGAATTGACTACTTTACCATGTGGATGGAAGCCGAATCTTTAGCAAAAATTACTCAGCAAAATGTTCAAAACTTTATTTGGAAGAACATTGTATGCAGGTTTGAGGTACCTAGAGTACTAGTATATGATAATGGACGACAATTTGACAACTCACCTTTCAGAGATTTTTGTGAGTAATTTGGAATCAAGAATCACTATTCCTCACCCTCTCACTCACAAGCGAATGGACAAGCAGAAGTAGTAAACCGATCTTTACTGAAAATCATCAAAACTCGGCTCGAGGGGGCAAATGGGGTATGGCCAGATGAGCTATTAGGTGTTCTTTGGGCTTACAGGACGACTGTGAGGACTCCAACAAGAGGAACCCTTTTCAAGCTAGCCTACGGAAGCAAAGCAGTCATATCTGCGGAAGTTCATATGGCTAATCATCGAGTGATGAAGTACCAAGAGAAGGAAAATGAAGAACAATTTCGTCTTAACCTCGATCTTAATGACGAGGTAAGGATGGATGCAGAGCAGATGACAGCTAGATACAAAAATCTTATGACTAGGCAATATGATGCCATGGTAAAACCCTGATGTTTCAGCATTGGGGACCTCATCCTTAAAATGGTAACCTTGGCAACTAGGAGTTCGGCTCATGGAAAACTAGTGCCTAATTGGGAAGGACCTTATAGGGTTATCAACTATAAGAGGCAGGGGTCATACTACTTGGAAGCTCTAGACGGATGGAAGCTAGAACACTCTTGGAACGTTGAGCATTTGAGAAAGTACTATCAGTGAAGGGTGAGCTTGGACGAGAATTATCATGGACGAACATCATGGACAAAGTTGCAGTTATGTGGTCTACTATTATTACATGTTTTTACTAATACTATTACGTGTTTTTAAGAAAAAATAAAAAGTGCACTATTACAAGCATTTTAATTTCCTAAGGCACTAGCTTCTAAGCGTGTGCCATATTTGTGGATGATGTTTATATCATAAATATGATTTGGATTTCCAATGTATTTGATGTTTGAATCTAATCTCCATAACTTCACCCACAAGAAGGCTAAGGCTTAGGACGAACAAAAATCTCTTGACGGGGAGATGTTACATTTATAAGCTTTCCTCGAAATGACGATAAAACAAAGAAAAAATATGCTAAGGCATACTCATCTAGTCAATGGACGAGAAAATATATACTCGTCCAAAGAATGGGATTAAACCTTAAGCATGAACGCCCAAGAAATGGACGAAGGAATGCATCCATATAAAAATATATTTAAATATTTAAATCCATGGATAGACATACCTAGCCAAGAAAATCCAACATTCTGGACGAGTTGAATGCTAAAGACGTCTTATCTAAAGACGGAGGTAAACTTTCTAGCCCATGGACAACGAAAAGAACTGGTAAACCAGTCATTCATAGGACGAGCTATACTTATGAAAATTAAAGAATGACAAACATGTTAAACATAAAAAGGAACGAGTGGATGGACCACTTCAAAACCAGTGTAACATGAATGGTGTAAGCAAAGGATGAACTCGTCCATACAACAACAATCAATAATGTATAAAAATAATCATTCATTCATTAAAGTTTAAAAAGGGTAGACGACCACGGTCCATAAACCCTTATAAAGTAAAAGCCTAAAAAGGCAATTATTTGGAAACTCATTCTAAGTGTTTTGGACAAGTGAAATGTACTTAAATAAATTTTAAATGGTCCTAAACAGTGGACCTCATAAAAAAGAAAAAGAAAAGAAGAAAGTAAGTTGATTAAATTTTTATACTTTTCCTGATGGATCCTCTCCAGTCTTGGATTCTTCTTGGGCTGGCTGGGTGGTAGCATCGTCCTCGATATTGACGTCTTTAGAACTCATTTGGAGGAAAGAGCTAGCAGCACCATCAAGTTGAAGTTTGATAGAGCTAAAGTTGACTTCAGGAAACTTTTCCTTAGCATCTGTATGAAAATCTTCAAACCCAGTTGCATAGTTGGCGTCTAGCAAATCAGTAAATTGCTTGGAAGCTCTAAACTCCTCCACTGCACATTCTTTGGCTTTCTTAAAAGAACTGCTCAGCTCATCATTCTTTTTATGAAGGTGATCAAGATGAGTGCTCTTTTCAATAATATCAGTTCTTAGCTCTTCGACGAGATTTCCTAGCTCCTTGGCTTCGTCCCTAGCCATAGTTGCTACTTCAGCCTAGCCTTTACAATCGTTCTTGACTTCCTTGATCCTTTTTTCAATCAAGATTCTCGTCTTATCTAGCTTTGTGGCCTGCCTAGACACGACGATGAACTTCGCCATAGCCTGCACAAGTGATTAGAAAGTTTTGTTAAAAAAAAAAAAAAACGTATGTATATACTGTGACAACAAGGACGGGATAAAAAAAAAAAAGTTTTTTTACTTACCTTGAAAATATCGTGAACACATGAGTGCTTAAATTCTCTCAAGGACATGTCATAGCATGCAACCACATCCTTGCCAGTCACAGCCTTTTCAAATCTCTCCTAAGCCAAATCCTCATTTTCAACAATGTTCGTAAGGACCTTCTGAGGAGGTTGAAACGAGGTAGGCATGGTAGTCTTGGACGAGGGAATGTGAGCAGGCTCAAACAAGTCTACGTCTTGGATTTGAATGGACGGTTGCTGAGAAGAAGGGGGAATAGGGAGACCAGGAGTGACAACTCCAGTCTTGGACGCCTTATGTTTTGCCCTTTTTTCCTTATGATGACTTGGAAGATTTCCAAGTCAATAGCTTTTGATAAATTCCTTTTATCATTAACCGCTGGACGAGGCTAATTTTCAACCTCTTGCTTGGTTGCCTCGTCCACCACTTCCTTACCTTTGTTCTCTTTCATGGTTGCCATCCCTGGAGGCAAAGACTTAGTCATCCAAGAGGTAATAAAAGTATAAACTCTAAAAAAAAGAAAAAAGAAAAAAAGAAAAAAGAGGAGGGATAGAAAACTTACGTTTGCGGATAGTGAGCTCATGAGCTAAGGCTTCTTTGGAAGGCTCGGGACCAAGTCCCCAGATGGTAAAACGCTGAAGGCTTACCAATGAGTGAAAAGCCCTGTCAGTATATAGACGAGCCTTCTAGACGCGGTCAAGGTAGAACCTGTTTAAGATTGGTCGTCTAACACCTATAAAAAAAGAGAGAAAAAGAAAGAAGAATGAAAAATTGTCAAACGACTGTAGAAAAAAAAAAGATATATATTTCAGATAATAAAATAATCCTAATAAGCATACCTTTAGGATGAAGGTTCCCTAACTCTCTAGTATAAGGGACAAAAGGATCCCTGCCAACCTCGATAGGGTGTCCAACCCAAAAACCAAAGATGAAGAAAAATTCCGTCTTCCAGTTCCTATCTGATATGACCAAAAATTCCGTCTTCCAGTTCCCTCTGGCTGTAAATTGGTAAAAACCAAGCGATTGGTTAATTTTTGAGAATTTGTAATAGTAAAGGAACTCATCCATAGTGAGAGTACGATTTCCTTCAAACATTTCCCTCCACAAAATTTGCATAGAGACGACAAGTCTCCACGCATTAGGGTTAAATTGGCAAACTCCTAAACCTAATCTAGTAAGTAATTCTCTAGCAAAAACATTCAAAGGTAACCTAAGACCCCCTAGAAGGTAAGCCTCGTAAATGCCTATCCCAAAACAAAGTTGGCAACACCATTCCCCATGGACGGCTAACCTAGGGTTAAGGTCGTCAGAGATTTGGTACCAACTCCTAAGGGCAGCTAATCTCTTCTTGTCTATGTTGGATGGAATACCTACAGTGCAGCTGTATATAGTCTCTATCTTGTTTACAGGAGTGGACAGAGGAACACTTGTTGAAGTACTAGCCAAAGACCCTGAGGCTGCCATTGTCCTAAGGTGTTCTTGAAAGACCTTTAAGGGAATCCCAAGGACCCCAGACGTGTATTCCTCGGTATCCTCACTACTGCTACTACTGCTATCGCTACTAGAACCACTATAACTAGAGTCATGATACTCGTCTATAACTTTCTCTACACTATTGCTAGACCAGGAAACAATAACCTCAGACATACCAAAATTTGAAGGAAAACCTAAGAAGGGGGATGAAGAGATTACTTGGCTCTAGACGAAGGAATACTAAGGACGCTGGAATTCTTTTAGATGAGGCAATGGACGAGGAATGTCAAAGAAGAAAATTTGAGAAATGTAAAGGGTGCGAGAGGAATCCTACTATTTATAGGCATTGAAAATTGGTATCTGAAACAACGTGACCAACCAAGAAGCACCACGTGGCATTTTCCTTGAAAACTTAAATTGACGTGACAAGTTGCCAATTAAACTATGACACGTAGCACAATCCGAGACAATAAAATTCAACCATTGAAATTGTGACACATGGAATGACATCTGACTACAAATATGAAGACACACGTCCAAAGAACAACAGTATATCCTCCAGTGCTCTGGACGACCCTGGGACAAAGGGGCAACTGATGGTGAACTAAAAAATTGAACCAACTCCAATTCGTCCATAAAAGGCGTCAAAAGCAGAAAGGACATCCCACATAAGAAGGTCGTCCATAGTAGGACGGCGGTCCGTGGGAATGAGGGTCGTCTATCAGGAAGGCTCCTGGATGACCCTTTAACACTTAGGAAATTCCCAAGTGTGGGTTTGCTTACAAAAGCTGGCGATGGAACCACATGCTATTGTTCCAAGGCGTGAGTGAGATCTAGGTTCATTGCTACAATTCCTTATTAAATACTTAACTTCCAATGACAGTTATATAAAAAATATAATTCCTATAGCGGTTGTGGAAGTTATCCTTAAACCCTCTGACCTCCTCAAACACAGGGGAAGTTACAATTCTAATAACTGTTTTTGGGGTGCACTATATAAACACCCATTCGGACCAAATAAAGGTACGTTTTTACAATTCTTGAAAAGTTAGAATTCTTTCCAGAAATTAAGCTAACCCTTTGAAGAGAAACTAAATTTTTTGCATCATCGGAAGTATTACTTAATTTGGCTACAGTTAAAGTGTAATTTTAGGAACTTTAAGGACCAAAATGTAAATTTGAGAGAGTTTTGGGGTTTGAAATGTGATTTAGTTAAAGTTTGGGATTTAAAATATTGGTAAAGAAAAATTTCAGGTTAAAGATGTAATTTTGGAAAAAGTTGAGGGTTTGAGCGTGATTTAAAAATTGTTATTGTTTTTCTAATTTTAATTTCTTGGATTTTGGATTTTAATTTGAGTTGGACTTTACCGTCCATTAGTTTACGATACGATCGATGGAAGTGGATTAATTTCAATACGGGTAGGTTGAAGGTGTTGGGTGGGTCTGCTGTATATATGTTGGGCTGAGATCTTAAGGTTGGGCTTCGGCTTTTATGAATTTCAAAGTGAAATTGTTTTGTTTCAACGCTGGTTTAAGCAATTGGGGGGGTGGGGGAAGACAGAATAATAGTATGCATTTGGTCTTCCTTCGGATATATTTTGATTGAACCATATGCTTGTTTGCATTCTGCAACGTTCGTCCTTTTTTGGTTCTTCATTCTCGTACCCAAACAGATTTTGCCCGAAGACTGGGCTTCATTTTTCTCTCAGCAAAAGGTCAGTTTGAATTAATAATTTCAGCCTTTCTGTTTTTGTTCAAGTCTTTATAGTAGAAAAGGTTTTTGTGAGTTCCACTGGTCTCTTGACTCTAATGCTGTTGTAAACTCTGGCAAATTAAGATGATTAATTATCCATAATGTGTTTCTTAAGTTTTATTTAATGGAGGCTATGTATAGACTATAGAGCCTAAAGCATACTTGATGAGGTTCCCATATTAGTTAATTATGTCTTTGGATGGTTATAATAGTATTAGTGGTTACTACAAAAGAAAATGGTGCAAAGTGTCATAATATGTCTTTTTTAGGGTTTAGATTATATATATTTATGGTTAAGTGTCATTTGAGTAAGATCTTGCCCATACTTTTCAAAAAAAGAGTAAGATCTTATTTGAAGTGTTGAGTTTAGTCTGTTTGTTTGGACCTTAATGCCTGTTATGTTACAATGTTGTTATCGCAAGAACCTAGCAATTAGCATTATTACTAATTGAACGGCATGTGATTTTTGTTCTCTTTATGAATGGCATGTGAATTTGGACTTCATTATTATTTTCATTGTTGATAAAATTCATGTGAAGTTGAAACTTTTATTTTCTTTATGATTCTAAATATTTTCAGTACATACAGATACTCTGGCCAAGAAAACCATAAACCAAAGGTCACAAGCATTAAGGGACTCGATTTTTTTATAAGTATTAAATTTTATTAGACAAACTAGGGGTAACCAAGTACATTGATCATAGGAGGTATACTAGATGGACATCAAAACTAAGTATTAAGAGTACAATGGTAAAAAAACTCTAATAAGTTGGAGAAGTATAAACTTCATTACATCGACGACCATTCAGATAAAGTTTTAAGGAAATGCAACTTCAGATCTAGAGTTGTCCTCTTTCACACTTAAAAGTTTCTAGAATTTCATTCTTTCCAGATGCACCACATCAAGCCATGGTGAATGAACTTCCATAACCTACTGTTCCAACGTTGCCCAACACGGATTAGCCATCATGCTAGTTAGTTGAAAACCCTCTCAGGCATCACCCACTGAACCACAAAAAGGGCTAGGACCATATCCCAGAACTCACTAGCAATGGGACAATGCAGCCACAAGTGGTCCATTGTCTCTCCATCCCCCTTGCACATACAACACCAGCTCACCAAATAGTGTTTCACTTCCTCAGGTTATCCGCTGTTAGGATTTCCCTGAAGAGGCAACTCAAAGAAAAAATGCCACTTTTGTTGGGAGTTTAGGCTTCTAAATTCTTTTGTAAGGGAAGTTTGCAACTCCCATAGGGGCTAGTGCTCTGTAATAGGATCTGACATTCTGTATATACAGCCTCCAACACAGCTTATCCTCTTTACAACCTCGGACCTCTGTGGAATACAATCAATTCCAAATGACAAGTTCTCTTGATGGTTCTTTTTTCTTTTGCTTTGGACCTGTTTGGGTTTGAGACGTGACATAAACTGCCCCCAAAAAAATCTGTTTACTGCTTTTTCAAGTTTATTAGCTATTACATTAGGCTAACTAGCTAAGCTATCACATTACGAACTAAGTTGACCAGGACAATCTCACACTTAACCAAATTAATTTGAGGCCTAATACTGCCTCAAAACATAGCATAACACATTAGAGGTGGAAAAACTCTTCCGGATTAATGATTGATGGAATTGATTAGGGGCTTGATGTTGGTGAAGAAAGGTTAGAGTTTCTCTACCAATGTCAAAATAGTAGTGGCATGATATATTTATTGATTGTCTATTGTAAAATTAATTATTTGTGGCTAACGTGATGTACTACACACCATCATAAACTTTAATTGTCTATTGTCTATATTGAAAACTCCTTTCAACATTGAATGTCATTTTGTTTCCATCCTTCTAATCATTTAATCATTGAGCCACATCATCCACTTATTTTCTACTTCTTTTTTTCTCTTTTAAACTTTTCTTCTCACTACTCTTAAAAAAGAAAAAAAAAAAAAAAAAAAAAAAAACAAAAACAAAAACAAAAACCTCTTCTTCTCCCTATTATTCAACACCTATGATTACACTTTCTTCAACTTTTTCCTTCTCTCTTTGCCTCTTTACCTCCCCCATTACTCTCTACTTCACCGCTACAGACCCTTCATCCTTTTCTATTTCTTATAAATTGACTCTTCTTCCCATTTTATTTTGCATAAATTTGATATCATTTCTTCCATTCAATTCATATTTTTCTCACACAAAAATTGAATACTCTCTCCCTCTCTCTCTCTCTCTCTCTCTCTCTTTACTTTCTTTTTGTGAATTTTTGTTCTTTCATTAAGGTTGATGGTTTTGTTTTCAAATATGTATTTTGGTATTGTGTTTTTTCAATTTCCCATTACAAAATCTTTTCTCTTCCTTTATAGCTTTGGTTGAATTTTGGTTTGGGTTAATACTAAGTTTTTTTTTTTTCCTTGGAAATAAGAATTTGAGTTTATATAAAAACTCAATCTACATGGCTATGAATTTGAACATGCCTACCAATTTTTTGATAATAAATTATTATAAAGTATATCTTTTATTCCTTTGGTTTCATTTTAATTTTGGTTAAGATAACATTGTAATTTTGTGATGAGTTTTGATTATCATGATAATCTCCTTATTCCTTAAAAGATGAGAAACTCAAATAATTAAATTGAAACTTATAAAGTATAGTTGTATATTAGGCAAATATAACACACTACAACAGAAATTAGAAGGATATGGTTCACCTTAAAAAAAATTTAAACAAATAAAAATAAATAATATAATGATATATTTGTATAGATGAAAAGATAAAAAATACTTGTAATTTTTTTTTTAAATGGAGATACTTAAAGTAAGTGTTTTTTTTTTTTTTTTTTTTTATATATATTACACCTCATTGCATGTATATATATATATATATATATATATATATATATTTATATTTATTCTCACGCGTCACGTGAGTCTGTGGCTAGTTACTCTTAATAATAAACACCTTTTTTAGCACATATTTGCTTCTTGACAAAGTTACAATTATAGATTGTGCAGTGCCATGAAGAGTAATGAGTAGAGTGCTTCTTGACAAAGCTACAATTATAGATTGTGTAGTGCCATGAAGAGTAATGAGTAGAGTCTGTTTTTATGTGTCAAGAGTACGTTATCTAGTCTTCCCACTTATTTTCTTTCGCTTTTCATCATTCCTACTTATATGGCCAATAAAATCGAAAAGTTGCAAAGGGACTTCCTATGGGGTGTTAGCAAGTCTCATCTGGTAGGTTGGGATAAAGTTTGTGCGCCTATAGCCAATGGCGGTTTGGGGATAAGGAAGCTCACTACTTTTAATAAGGCTTTGCTGGGGAAATGGTTGTGGCGGTTTGGTAAGGAGGAAGATCGGTTATGGAGGAGGGTGGTAGCCTTAAAGTTTGGAGAAGATTGGGGGGGTTGGACCTCAAAACTCGGTAGAGGAGTTCATGGGTGTGGTTTGTGGAGAGGTATTCGTATGGGTTGGGAGGTTTTCAGCATAAATTGTCAATTTGTTGTTGGGATGGGGAATAGAGTGAGGTTTTGGCAGGATGGGTGGTATGAGGATCAATCCTTTCAGCTGGCTTTCCCAAGGTTGTATGGTATTGCCATGGATAAGGGGGTTTCTGTAGAAGTTTCTTTGTCTAGGCAGGGGGCGGAGGAGAGGAGAATTTGGGATGTTAGGTTTATTAGAGATTTTGAGGATTGGGAGATGGATGAACGGCTGCATTTCCTTTGTTTATTGGGAGCTAATACTCCTCCAATAGATGTTGGAGACCGGATGAGATGGAAGTTAAAGCCTAATGGGGAATTTGATGTTCGGTCGTTTTATAACAAGTTAAGGGATTCTCCCTCTATTGTCTTTACTTGGAAAACTATATGGAAAGAAAAAGCCCCTAGGCGAGTTTCCTTCTTTGTTTGGTGTGCAGCTTGGAATAAGATCCTAACGGGAGATAATTTGAGATTGAGGAGATTGGAGTTTGTGGATTGGTGCATTATGTGTCGTCATTGTGGAGAGACGGTAGATCACTTACTTATTCATTGTGAGTTGGCCTATCGGTTATGGAGTTTTGCCTTTAGAACTTTTGGTGTGTCTTGGGTTACTCCTAGTTTGATTCCTGATGTGCTGATAGGCTGGTGGAATTGGTTGGGGAAGCACTTTTCTCAGATTTGGAACTTAGTTCCGTTGGGTATCCTTTGGTGTGTTTGGAAGGAGCGTAATCGGCGGACTTTTGATGATATGGAAAGCACCGGTGATCAGCTGCTTGCTTCTTTTAGCAGGACTCTTTTTGATTGGTCTAGGGCTTGGAGACTCACGACTAGTGACTCTCTCCCTTCTTTTCTTAGCTCCCTTTCTCTTTTGTAATTTTCTGTTGTTTGGTTCTCCTTCCTTTTTTGGTTTTGGTTTCTTTCTCTTGTATTTTCTTGGGTTGCTCTATGTTCTTCATGCATAGAGTAGCCTTTTGTATATATTTAAGTCTTACTTATCAAAAAAAAAAAAAAAATGGAGTGAAGTTGACAACGCCTTCAATTGCTTGGATTTGGCTTCATGAATCATTTATTTTTTAAATTTTAAACTATTTTTGTTAATTTTCCCCCCTCATTCTGTGCATGGAAGGCCTTGTTAGTTGTATTGCTGGACAGCATATTGTTCTTAAGGGCTTCAACCATGTTTTTGGGCTTCTTGTAGTACCCGTAAACTACTGAGTTTCCTGTATTCTATGAATGTCTTTATATAACTACTTCAAATTTGTAAGTCTACTTAAAGATCAACTTAGCCCTATCCTTGCTCTTTCCTATGTTGGTCTGAGTCTCTGAGAACTTCTATTTGTAGCTAGATCATATGTTGTAGCAGGGTTCAAGTTTTATGTTACTACAACAAACTTGAGTTTTTTCAACATTTTTTTATCTACGGTCACTAAAAAATGTTAATAAAAGACTTAATTTTCTATAGTTGTACTCAACTGTTGAGCAAAGCAAAGAAATTCATAAATTTATTTCTACAGTTGGCATAAGTGTTGAATTAAGTGTTAAAAAAATAATTTAAATAAAGAAAAGTTATATCAACAGTTGGATGAACGTGGAAAAAATAAATAAATTATTTTATCAACGGTTATAAAATAAAAACATGGAACTTACATGTACTCTACAATAAAATCAAAGGTTTATATAGACTAGAATTTCTTGGATACAATACGCTAGCTGTTTTCTTCTCTCTCTTAGCTTACATCTCTCCCTTTATATTTCTCTATCATTTTCCAGGCAACCAAACAGACTTCTCTACTCAATTAATATCTTTATTTTTTATTTTTTATGGTTTTCATTTTGATTCCCTCACAAAGATCATCGCCATCAAATTGATTTCACCAAGTTATTACTATTATTTGACGAATTGTTAATATATCTGATGGATTTGATAGATGTGGATTTGATGAGACGTTAGGGCTTCTTGATCTGAAACCATCCCTAACTCCTTGTGCTCTACTATTTCATTTTTTTTTTCAACCACTGCCTCGTCAATTAGGGTTACCTCCATCATTGCCTAATTTTTTCACTTTTTTGTTTCTGTTTATTGCTCATATACTCCAGATCAAAGCATGTCTTTTTATTTCATTTTTTGAATTTGGTTATTTGATTGATTTACTATTTTTAAATTTTGCATGTATTGCATATAATTTTGTTTTGAAATTGTGGATAAAGATTGTTTCGTTTTCACTTCATTTCAGTTTAATTTACTAGAAATGGCATTCATTTTATGCTCATGATTTATTGAACTCGTAATAATGGTTAATTTGGGAGCGTGGTTATTGATTTAGCTTTCATATTCTAGAGCTATGAAATTTTTTTGTATAGTGCTTGGTTTCCAGTGCCCAATTCAGCTCTTTTAAAGTGTTTTGCTAGCTATTTTTTCTCTCTAATGGATTGGTCTTATGCTGAAGTTTGTTTGTTATAAGTTGATTTAAAAAAATTACTTGTGTGAGTTTTATCTAGTGGTGCAGATGTTTTGCTTATGTGGGTTTTTGTAAATATCAATCAGTATGAGTTGTATAGATATGAAAACTAAGGAACGACATTGGGAGAGTTACTATAACCACATAGATACATTAAAATATAGGACTGGTTTACTTGTTTAGATATAAAATTATATTATATATTAGGTATATATGCTCATATATTTATTTGGTTTTGGCAATTGGCATTAAGAGTGCAGGATCATTGTCACCAGGTCTGTACGTTTTTTTTTTAAACTAAATCAGCATTTCTTTGATTTGAATTTTGAACATATTCTACTTCGTATTAATGGATCATTCTACTGATAGGTATGTGGAGGAGTGGGAGAATATTGTGTGGAGGATGGGACAGTGAATTGGCTACAAGGATGAGTATAGGCCCATGGACTTGATCTTCATGGAGAGTGTTTGGTGGGTCTTTGTGAAGGGCCTTGTTTATAAGGATTTCAAGGTCTGTATTTTTGTGAATCGGTTAATGAAACTTGTTTGTTATTATTATAAGTTCTTTTTTTAGTGAATTGGATAGTGAATTGATAAACGACCTTTGTTGGTTAATGAATTATTTTATGATTTTGATTTTGAATTTCATTCTGATTTCCTTTCAATGTGATATGATGGTTTCACTCTGTTGCTGATAGTTCATTTTAATGGCTGCTAAAAAGTTTTAGGACAAGAAGAAATGAATTTTTTTTTTTTTTGGTTTTGTTGTTTTGTCATTTTCATTTTGAGTGAACTATATATTCAACTCAAATGCATCTAAGGTTGTTAGGTAGAGATTTATGTTGGCAGTCCATGATACTTGAAGGTGATAATATCCTATTTTGTCTCATACGCCAATGAAATCTAGTAAGTGACATCTCTTGAGCAAGGTGGTCACAATTTTGGATTCAAAGCCCATCATTTGTGTGTATTGTGTTCACTAACTGATAAAAATATAATTTTTCATTCTTTATATAATTTTTCAAGCTTTCTTACATTTTCTAGGCTCTAAACAAGATATTTTGAGTTGAATTTTTTTAAGATTATAATTATTTTGGTTTTTGAAGATATTTTGTATTATAAAGATTTGTATTCATATACAGAGAACTATTGCTCTCCTATCTTATAAAGATTATAATTAATGTGGGTGTTTATTGATTATCAATGCCATTTTTAATGTATATTGATTTTTGGACTTCTTTGGTCATGTTATTTTGATTACGACAGTGATTCAGAGGACAGATTCACACCTAGACCTGTACTAGCAAGGTTTGCATCTAGCTCTTTTGACTTACAATTTGATCTAAGATACTCTTAGTCTCTTAACATAGTCAATTGAGAGAGTTTTTATTTTGGTTTTTTACTTACCTTTTCATCAGAATAAAATGCTTACATCTTATTTTTTTTTTTACAATAGGACACCGGAGGAAGTTCTAGAGATGAATGGTCATGGTCAAGGTGCTCATTGGAAACAATAAAATGCTTACATCTTATTTTTATCTTTTCTACTATTCTACTATTTTGTCACTCTTAATATGGTTACTAAGAGCATGATTAGACTTTCATTCCATATGAGGATTTTCCTTTGTTGATTTAGACAGTAATAATAATGTGTTCTAGCTCTTCATTTGCAAATGTTAGTGTTCATGGAGAGATCAACATGACATTTGGCATAGATCATTTGTTCTTAAATGGTTGCAATATTGACATGTTTCGGTGTGTTTTGGCAAGATTGATGGGAAAGTCTAGTCATATTTTATTCCTTTTTTATTATTATTGCATGTGTGTGTGCTATGCTGACTTTTTTAAGATTATCTTATTGAAAGTGCAGTCGTTCATTTCCAAAATTCAATTACAAAGGATCTAAATAAATTGATAGACTTTTCTGACAATTGTGTTGTACGCAGATGCTCTCTTATATGGGGGAGAACAGAATTGAAGTTCAGGAGTACGGTGCAGTGGGCTCAAATGCAATATGAGGATTAGGATGATGAGAGTTTAAAGAGATGGAAGGAACAGCTTCTTGGGAGTGTGGACTTCAATTCTGTTGGAGGTAATCATTTTGTCTTTTCCTAATTGTTTATTTGTGAATTTTGTTTGGTTGTGAAGAAAATGGAGGGAAAAAATTACAAATTTGGAATCTGTCATTGTTTTGAATTCCAAATTCTGCCTCTACTTTTATTTTTCATGGAATCAGAAGTCATAACTTATGTTATGCTCTAAGATAGCTAAAATTAGCCACAAAGAAAAGTGGAAAATATAATTTTCCAATATTAATTTTATGGCCTTCAAATTAAACAAAATGTAATGACTTTCAAAACAATTTTGCTTCCAAATTTTGCTAGCTTTTACTTTAAATCTTGGCTGTTTGATGGTCTAACTTCAAGTTTTAAAAATGAAGTATCTTTGGTGTTAATCCATGGTACATACCAATGCAATAATTTTCTTCTACGGGTACTTAATTTGGCCCCTTTTTTTTCTACTATTAATTACCTCATATTGCTAATCTAATAGGTGCAGAAGATCTTACCCATCTACTTTTGACTTCTAGCCATCTATCACTGTTGTGTTACCTATTCTATATAAAATAGCAAGAGAAGTTGCTAAGTGGCAGTGCACTTTGTATGACTGTTTTCCTATAGCTTTAAATGAAGCACTGAAGAAGAAAGTTGAGAGGCTGAAGATTGCAACTGGAGAAATAATGACACATGCTGGGGAAAAGCTCTAAAAGAGTGCGAAAAAAAGGCCATGGCTTCTGCTTCTACATTTTGCTGTGATGGAGAGGAGAGATTTTCTTATCAAATACAATGGATAAGGTAATTAAATGAATGTATGTGTGGCTGGTGTGTGGAGTCTTGGCTTTTGTTATGCTAGTTTGGTTGGGGAGTAATTTTGGTTTTAGGCCTGGGATCTATTGGGAAGTAATGACTAAGTACAAGGATTCGTTACTGTAAATTTAAGAGTGTAAGGGCTGTCTGTAGGCAGAGTAGTTGAGTTGTGTTGATTTGTTTCACTATGTTATAAGTGTAGTTGATTGACTATTGTAATTTAATTTGGAATTGCACAATTGTACATTTATCTTTTTAATTATTTTATTAAATTTTGATTAATGTGAAAGTGTGCATCCAAATTTTTTTAAAATAAAATATTAATTTCAACGGTTATAAACAGTTAAAACTTATCTCAAGATACCTTTTACCAACGGTTAGGTGCCTGTGGATAAAAGTAATAATCTATATTTATGTGTATATATTTCAACGGTTTATAATAATATTTCGACCTTTATTAACCGTTGATAAATGTGTAACACTTTTTTCAACAGCTATATAGGCTGTAAAAAAATGTTCTTGATATAGTTTTTAATAAGGGTTTTCTACGGTCATTCCAACTGTTGAAAATACTTTTTTTGACTATTATTAGTACTTTTTTCGATGGTTTCAACCGTTGAAAATAACCAAATTTCTTGTAGTGTGTTTAGCTATCATTAATGCATGTGTTAGTTTATTTATTTATTTATTTTTTTATCTTATTTATTTTTGGTGGAATGTGTTAGGAACTTACATTACCGTGTAATTGGGTTGTTATTAGGTTCTACATGTACTTTTTTTTTTTTGTTGAGAAACTGGTTCTGCCTGTACATGGATCTATAAGCTCAAACTTGTGAGAGCGCTCAAATTACGTGGTTTGGGAGGTTGGTGGTTCAAGTCCACCTGGATCCTCTATTTTAAAGTTGGATATTTGGAAAAAATTTAGGTACACTTTCTAAGTGTATAAATTCTCCAATAAAATTTAAACATCCAAAATTTCTTTAGAAAATATCATACTGTTTATGTTGTATTAATCAATGGAGATGTGTGTAAATTTAACTAGGAACTTAATTTACTGCTTTTGAGGATTAGTACTTTATTTTCACTCTAGATATATTTGTGGTGGACACTCAAAATATCTTCAAGTGGGAAAACCATGAGGAATTACTGTTGAGCAAGGGTTTATTTCAGCTCTTGAGAAGATAAAAATAGGATTTAAATATTTAGGAGTTGTGCTCAATATTTAGGAAATATTTAGGAGTTCATTTTCCAATTAATTAGTTTAAACAGTGCATGATACAATATGCTTGACATGAATATTTTCTAGGCACATCTCATGGTGTTAGATTGGTGCATTGGTGCACGATCTTTTGCCCTTAATTAGCTCACAACTAGAAAACATAAATATTTTGCTTGGTTAATAATTTAGTTTTCAGTTGTATATCGAACTATATCGCATACGATGATTCAATTTTCATTGTATTTCAATCACATTGTAATTGGTTTTAGTATGTGCTAAGAATTTGGGAAATTTTTTTTTTTCAAAATGCATTGTCCACCTATTGTTGTTTTTTGGTAGTGTTACTGGTTTTGTCTACATGTGTGATTAGGATTCTAACCCCCTTGGAAAAGCTGCCATAAGGAGCCGAAGACAAGGCCCAAAAGCAAACTTAGTTCCTTTGTACTCCATACTAATAATCCTTTTTCGTCTTTTTTATCTGACATCAAGTGTTTGGTATATGTCTTTGTCATCATGGATTTTTGGCACCTAATAATAGTAAAATAATATCTATGTTAGGGAAGAAGATTTACATGATGTTAAATTTTTAAGGGGAGGGTTGAGATTCTCAAAACCAAGGACAAACGCTGCCACATAAGCATCAAACTAATCAAAGCCAACAGTATCAAAGTCTCGGACACACCTGATTCCCTCTCCATCCGAAGACCAAACATGAAAACTAAAAAGAGTGGCATTGTGTTTGGGAAGGTAAAAAAAGTCATTGTGTAGTGTAGATTGTTGGTTAACTACATAAGGATGGGATTAATTTATGTGTAGTAGTTAAGCGCATGGAAAGATTTTAGACCCTATTAGAGTTTGGACACCATTATAGAATCCCAAACATATTTTGGATTTCAAAGGGGTTTGTTAAGTTGGCTTGGAACCACTTGCGTTCTACTAAGAGTGCATACTCGGAATTTTTGGCACATTGAAATGTCTTTGTCTACTAAGAGTGCATGCTAGAGTTTTCATTGCTTTTCTAATTTGTAGCCATTTAGTATTTTAGTTGATTGTAGTTTGATTGCCAATTCATGCTGGTAACGTCCTTAGTTTTTGGGGTAAATTCAATGTTTACATGTGTCATGTAGGCGAGGAGAAGTGTTGGGATTTTTCAAATGGAAGTGAATAGAGGCAATCTAGTCCACATTGAGAAAAAGTGAATAGAGTTGTTATTTTATTGACATATGAAGGAATCACATTCATACATAAAACTCCATTTCTTTGGTAATACTTAACGTAGTTGTTATTGCTTTATTTGCCTCTTTTTTGACAAGGTAGACCTTAATTTCTTCATCTTTTGTTGATTTGAATTTTGGTTAATGTTTTGATGAAATATTTGCTTGCATCTTGCCTACAGAATCTTACAGATAAGATGGAGATCTACTGTAATGAGAAGCTCAAGGCCTTATTTGATGGTAAAAGGATAAAGTTGGATTCTTGAAAATTGGAAAACTGCAAACTTTGTTAAGACCAGTAACTGCATTCTCAGATGTTTGGCTTAGGATTAATGGCCCCACCTTATACTAATCAAATCTCTTTTGACATTTCTCCTTTGTCATTTTCGATGTTATTGTGTTACTTTAACTTTTGTTTGAGTGAACCTTCGGGCTGGATTTGCAACTTAAACAAGTTTTAGCTGTACATGTTGTCAAAGCATTTAGAAAAATATATTAGAACATGTTGTAAAAATCATTTTGGAAATTATATTGATGGTATTAATGCAATTGTGTATGTGTTTATATTTTGCATCAGGTTATTAAATTTTGATCAACGTGAAAGAGTGCATCCAAATTTATTTATTTTGTTTTTTTTTTTTTAAAGAAGACTTATTTCAACGTTTACAAACGGTTGAAACTAATTGCAAGATACCATTTATCAATGGTTGAGTGCATGTGGATAAAAGTAACAAGCCATATCACTTTGACGTTTATTAACCGTTGATAAATGTGTAATGGTTTTTTTCAAAGGTTGCATAGGCCGTAGAAAAATATTCTTGACGTTGTTTTTAGTGATGGATCTCGACAGTCATTTCAAGTGTCAAAAATACTTTTTTCGACGGTTTTTAATGCTTTTTTCAATGGTTTCAACCGTTGAAAATTACCAAATTTCGTGCAGTGAAGCTTGCACGAGACTGTAGTTTTTCCGATAAAGAAGTTGCAATTGTCAAGATAAGCTCATAGTATTCAGTTCGTAATCCACAATATACCAAGTTATCCTATTAAATTTAGGGAAAATTTTCTTTTACATTAAATGATAAAATGTAAATTACATTGTAAGCACAATGAAACATATAATGGTCTTTAAATTTATATGTAATTTTTTTCCAATGACAATTAAAGTTAATGAAGCTATGTAATTAACTTTGACGTGTGTTTATCTCTGTGTATATATGCATGGATTTAGTTAAAAATAATCACAATTATACTGTTCAAATTATACACTTTTTAAAAAAATATTAAAATTATACATGTTGTTAGCTTACAATTTTTTTAAACCATATATTTTTAAAATATGTAATGGTTTCTCATATATATATATATATATATATATATGTGTGTGTGTGTGTGTGTGTGTGTGTGCGCGCGTGTGTGTGTGTATAGTATTAGTGCATGGTGCTTCTGATTGATCATTTGATATAGTTTTTTTTTTGTATTTTTTATTTGAATAATAATAAAAATAATAAAATTCAGTTCTATCTTAAAACATTTAAAAGGAAAAATTATTCATTAACAAATAAAATAAATAAATAAATAAGCCGAACTAAAAAAAAGAACAAAGTCTTCTCAATATAGACTTTTGGAAACTATAAACAATGAGAAACGTAAAACAAATAATAAAATAAATAAATATTAGTTTAATGCTCCTATGAAATAGATAATATCAGTGCATGATGCTTCTATTTGATCATTTAATATATTTTATATTGTGAATTTTATTTTATTTAAATAAAAAAATACATTTATATCTAAATTAAAGAAACTAAAATGTAAAACTATACATTAATAATAAAATAAAAATAAATAAATAAGACGATTTAACTAAACAATCTCAAAATCTTCTATATATAGTTTTCTTTTGTAAGCGAGATTTTGAGCCTAATGCCTTTGTCCAATTTCACTTCAGACAAACTGACCTTTTCAAACAAAAGTTCAAGCAAATTGGCAACAAGAAATTAAAACTGGACTTGAAGAAATGTCCATCCAACACTGAATAATTAATTAACCACATAACCTATAATACTCATCACATTTATTTCGAACTCACCTACCACAGTTAATTATTGGATATTCCCGAAATATCATAAATGTATACTCCTCTCTCTCACATAATTGTGGGTCCTACTAATTAAATTCATGGTGGAACCCACAATTCATGTGAAAGGAAGGAGTACGTATTTATTGTACTTTCGGAGTATTTAATAATTTTCCACCTACAGCAAACCAAATTTTACTTAAAGGAAACGTGTGAGGTTCGGCCTTTCCAACTCTCTCTCTCTCTCTCTCTCTCTCTCTCTCTCTCTCTCTCTCTCTCTCTATGGAGGGTGACTACCTCGAATTAAGTCAATTTCCCTATAATTCCCGTCAATCTCCATTAGGAACCACTGGGTCCCTAACAAATGTGAGGAATGTTATAAGCGTATGGATAATAATTGTTGAATTGAGATTTAGTTAGTTAGTTAGTTATAATTCCAAGCATATTAATCATATTTGGGGAATAATAGAACTAATAGGATGAGGCCATGTGGACCAATAAGATTAGAGCTAGTCTTCTATAAATATATTATTGTAATCCAATATAAGATATCAATTGAAGAATAAACCAACTTCTTAGTGCATTAGTGCATCTTTCTCTCTCTCTCTCTCTCTCTCTCTCTCTCTAGAGAGGGTGACTACCTCAAATTAAGTCAATTTCCCTACAATTCCCATCAACCCCCCTACAATTCATACCCATCCCCATTAAGAATCTCTAGGTTCCTAACAAATGTTAGAAATGCTATAAGTATATGGATAATAATTGTTGTATTAAGATTTAGTTAGTTAGTTAGTTACAATTCTAAGCATGTTAATCACATTTAGCATGTGTTAGAATTATTAATGCACATGAGAAATAATAGAATTAATAGGATTAGGTCATGCAGGCTAATAAGATTAGAACTAGTCTCCTATAAATAAATGATTGTAATTCAATATGAGATATCAATTGAAGAATAAATCAACTTCTTAATACATTAGTCTCTCTCTCTCTCTCTCTCTTAATCTCTCTCTTTCTCTATGGAGGGTGGCTACCTCGAGTTAAGTCAATTTCCCTACAATTCCCATCAACCCCCCTACAATTCATACCCATCCCCATTAGGAACCTCTAGGTTCTTAACAAGATTGTTCAAGAACTATTGACTATATATGAAGATGCATAATTGTTTCATGATCAAAATGGGAGAATTCCTCTCCATTATGCAGCAATGAGAGAACGAGTTGAAGTTGTGGAGAAGCTGATTGTTGCACGACCTGATTCAATTCGGGTTGTCCTTGATGGAAATGAGACTCACTATAAGAAAAAAGACCTATTACAACAAGTAATAATTGGAGTAATATATATGTTCCAATTTTGGTATTATTCAATTCTAATATAGGCGTTGCATTATATTAATCTTATAGAAGTCTAACACTAATAATCTTGAATGCCATTTGATTTTTTGGTGTTTATTAATCTATTGGTTAAATATTTTCTTGTTTTTAGCTTCTATTGAGGCATATACAGATTGCAAACATGTTTTTTTTTTTTTTTTTTTCAATTTATACTTTTTATTTTTCAATTTATATTTTTTATTTTATTTTATTTTTCAATTGTATAGGGTGGAGGTCAATGAAGTGGTTGTGAAGCATGCATGGATATCACTTTCTGAAGGAAACTTTTCTTACAAGTTGTGTATATATTTGTGTATATTTACTTTTGAAACTATGTGTTTGATCGTAAACTAAACAAGTTATGTACAAATCTGTGTTCTTTGACATATCAATTTGGAGTACTTTGACTTTTGCATTTACTTAATTTCTATCTTTAAGTGGTACTTCCTAAATATAATGTTTTATATTATCTTATAATGTGTATATTGCAAGATAGGGTAATAGACAAATTATTAAAAAAAAAAAAAAAAAAACTCAACCTATTGCAACAAGGTTGTTTGTTGTAACAAGCTATGACATTTTTCACAAAACCTTTGAAGCAATAAGCTACTGTCACAAAGTTATTTGTTGTAATAAAGAAGTTATTGCATCAACTTGTTTGTTGCAATACTTAGGATTTATTGTAACGAGATTTTTTTGTTGTATTAACCTATTGCCTCGGAGTTTATTACAACAGCTTGCAACAACTTTTTTGTTGTTGCAATAACACCTTATTGCAACTACATTGTAGTTATTGCAATGATTTTTTTTTTCCCTGTTGTAATAGACTATTTTTCTTGTAGTGAACCCACCCACAGAGGAGGCGGAATGCTATCAAGCATTAAGCCATTGAGACAAATTAATATCTTAACTTCATTACGAATACTCGTCGTAAATTACAACCAAATACAAATAATGATATTTGATTTTTTATTCGATGAAGCGCATACCAAAAAAAAATACAACCAAAAAGAAGAAAATAAAGAAGAAAAAAAACATTGAGGAGAAGCCAATAAAGAAGTTATTGCATCAACTTGTTTGTTGCAATACTTAGGATTTATTGCAACGAGATTTTTTTGTTGTATTAACCTATTGCCTCGGAGTTTATTACAACGACTTGCAACAACTTTTTTGTTGTGGCAATAACACCTTATTGCAACTACTTTGTAGTTATTGCAATGATTTTTTTTTTTTTTTCCTGTTGTAATAGACCTTTTTTCTTGTAGTGAACCCACCCACAGAGGAGGCGGAATGCTATCAAGCATTAAGCCATTTAGACAAATTAATATCTTAACTTCATTACGAATACTCGTCGTAAATTACAACCAAATACAGATAATGATATTTGATTTTTTATTCGATGAAGCGCATACCAAAAAAAAATACAAGCAAAAAGAAGAAAATAAAGAAGAAAAAAAAACTTGAGGAGAAGCCAATAAAGAAGTTATTGCATCAACTTGTTTGTTGCAATACTTAGGATTTATTGCAACGAGATTTTTTTGTTGTATTAACCTATTGCCTCGGAGTTTATTACAACGGCTTGCAACAACTTTTTTGTTGTGGCAATAACACCTTATTGCAACTACTTTGTAGTTATTGCGATGATTTTTTTTTTTTCCTGTTGTAATAGACCTTTTTTCTTGTAGTGAACCCACCCACAGAGGAGGCGGAATGCTATCAAACATTAAGCCATTTAGACAAATTAATATCTTAACTTCATTAAGAATACTCGTCGTAAATTACAACCAAATATAGCTAATGATATTTGATTTTTTATTCGATGAAGCGCATACCAAAATAAATACAAGCAAAAAGAAGAAAATAAAGAAGAAAAGAGAACTTGAGGAGAAGCCAATAAAGAAGTTATTGCAGCAACTTGTTTCTTGCAATACTTAGGATTTATTGCAACGAGATTTTTTAGTTGTACTAACCTATTGCCTCGGAGTTTATTACAACGGCTTGCAACAACTTTTTTGTCGTTGCAATAACACCTTATTGCAACTACTTTGTAGTTATTGCAATGATTTTTTTTTTTCCTGTTGTAATAGACCTTTTTTCTTGTAGTGAACCCACCCACAGAGGAGGCGGAATGCTATCAAGCATTAAGCCATTTAGACAAATTAATATCTTAACTTCATTACGAATACCCGTCGTAAATTACAACCAAATACAGATAATGATATTTGATTTTTTATTCGATGAAGCGCATACCCAAAAAAAATACAAGCAAAAAGAAGAAAATAAAGAAGAAAAAAAAACTTGAGGAGAAGCCAATAAAGAAGTTATTGCATCAACTTGTTTGTTGCAATACTTAGGATTTATTGCAACGAGATTTTTTTGTTGTATTAACCTATTGCCTCGGAGTTTATTACAACGGCTTGCAACAACTTTTTTGTTGTGGCAATAACACCTTATTGCAACTACTTTGTAGTTATTGCGATGAATTTTTTTTTTGTTCCTGTTGTAATAGACATTTTTTCTTGTAGTGAACCCACCCACAGAGGAGGCGGAATGCTATCAAGCATTAAGCCATTTAGACAAATTAATATCTTAACTTCATTACGAATTCCTGTCGTAAATTACAACCAAATACAGATAATGATATTTGATTTTTTATTCGATGAAGCGCATACCAAAAAAAAAATACAAACAAAGAGAAGAAAATAAAGAAGAAAAAAAACTTGAGGAGAAGCCAATAAAGAAGTTATTGCATCAACTTGTTTGTTTCAATACTTAGAATTTATTGCAACGAGATTTTTTTGTTGTAATAACCTATTGCCTCGGAGTTTATTACAACGGCTTGCAACAACTTTTTTGTCGTGGCAATAACACCTAATTGCAACTACTTTGTAGTTATTGCAATGTTTTTTTTTTTTTTTTTCCTGTTATAACAGACCTTTTTCTTGTAGTGAACCCACCCACAGAGGAGGCGGAATGCTATCAAGCATTAAGCCATTTAGACAAATTAATATCTTAACTTCATTACGAATACCTGTCGTAAATTACAACCAAATACAGATAATGATATTTGATTTTTTATTCGATGAAGCGCATACCAAAAAAAAAATACAAGCAAAAAGAAGAAAATAAAGAAGAAAAAAAAACTTGAGGAGAAGCCAGTAAAGAAGTTATTGCATCAACTTGTTTGTTGCACTTCTTAGAATTTATTGCAACGAGATTTTTTTGTTGTATTAACCAATTGCCTCGGAGTTTATTACAACGGCTTGCAACAACTTTTTTGTTGTGGAAATAACACCTTATTGCAACAACTTTGTAGTTATTGCAATGATTTTTTTTTTTTTTTTTTTTCCGGTTGTAATAGACCTTTTTTCTTGTAGTGAACCCACCCACAGAGGAGGCGGAATGCTATCAAGCATTAAGCCATTTAGACAAATTAATATCTTAACTTCATTACGAATACCCGTCGTAAATTACAACCAAATACAGATAATGATATTTGATTTTTTATTTGATGAAGCGCATACCAAAAGAAAATACAAGCAAAAAGAAGAAAATAAAGAAGAAAAAAAAACTTGAGGAGAAGCCAATAAAGAAGTTATTGCATCAACTTGTTTGTTGCAATACTTAGAATTTATTGCAACGAGATTTTTTTGTTGTATTAACCTATTGCCTCGGAGTTTATTACAGCGGCTTGCAACAACTTTTTTGTTGTGGCAATAACATCTTATTGCAACTACTTTGCAGTTATTGCAATGATTTTTTTTTTTTTTTCCTGTTGTAATAGACCTTTTTTCTTGTAGTGAACCCACCCACAGAGGAGGCGGAATGCTATCAAGCATTAAGCCATTTAGACAAATTAATATCTTAACTTCATTACGAATACCCGTCGTAAATTACAACCAAATACAGATAATGATATTTGATTTTTTATTCGATGAAGCGCATACCAAAAAAAATACAAGCAAAAAGAAGAAAATAAAGAAGAAAAAAAAACTTGAGGAGAAGCCAATAAAGAAGTTATTGCATCAACTTGTTTGTTGCAATACTTAGAATTTATTGCAACGAGATTTTTTTGTTGTATTAACCTATTGCCTCGGAGTTTATTACAACGGCTTGCAACAAATTTTTTGTTGTGACAATAACACCTTATTGCAACTACTTTGTAGCTATTGCAATGATTTTTTTTTTTTTCCTGTTATAACAGACCTTTTTTCTTGTAGTGAACCCACCCACAGAGGAGGCGGAATGCTATCAAGCATTAAGCCATTTAGACAAATTAATATCTTAACTTCATTACGAATACCCGTCGTAAATTTCAACCAAATACAGATAATGATATTTGATTTTTTATTCGATGAAGCGCATACCAAAAAAAAATACAAGCAAAAAGAAGAAAATAAAGAAGAAAAAAAAACTTGAGGAGAAGCAAAAAGTATTGCATCAACTTGTTTGTTGCAATACTTAGAATTTATTGCAACGAGATTTTTTTGTTGTATTAACCTATTGCCTAAAAGAAAATTGACCAAATACAGATAATGATAGAATTTACCAAAAAAAAATTAAAGAAGAAAAAAAAACTTGAGGAGAAGCCAATAAAGATTTTTTTGTTTGTTGCAATATTAACCTGTTGCCTCGGAGTTTATTACAACGGCTTGCAACAAATTTTTTGTTGTGGCAATAACACCTTATTGCAACTACTTTGTAGTTATTGCAATGATTTTTTTTTTTTTTTCCTGGAGAAGAACCCACCCACAGAGGAGGCGGAATGCTATCAAGCATTAAGCCATTTAGACAAATTAATATCTTAACTATTGCAACAACTTGTTTGTTGCATACCAATACTTAGAAAAAAAAAACTTGAGGAGAAATTTATTGCAACGAGATTTTTTTGTTGTATTAACCAATTGCCTCGGAGTTTATTACAACGGCTTGCAACAACTTTTATGTTGTGGCAATAACACCTTATTGCAACTACTTTGTAGTTATTGCAATGATTTTTTTTTTCCCCTGTTGTAATAGACCATTTTTTCTTGTAGTGAACCCACCCACAGAGGGGGCGGAATGCTATCAAGCATTAAGCCATTTAGACAAATTAATATCTTAACTTCATTACGAACACCCGTCCTAAATTACAACCAAATACACATAATGGTATTTGATTTTTTATTCTATGAAGTGCATACCAAAAAAAGTACTAGCAAAAAGAAGAAAATATAGAAGAAAAAAAACACTTGAGGAAAAGCCAGTAAAGAAGTTATTGCATCAACTTGTTTGTTGCAATACTTAGGATTTATTGCAACGAGATGTTTTTGTTGTATTAAACTATTGCCTCGAAGTTTGTTACAACGGCTTGCAACAACTTTTTTGTTGTGGCAATAACACCTTATTGCAACTACTTTGTAGTTATTGCAATTGCAATGAACCCACCCACAGATATCTTTTTTTTTTACAACCAAATACAGATAATGATATTTGATTTTTTATTTGATGAAGCGCATACCAAAAGAAAATACAAGCAAAAAGAAGAAAATAAAGAAGAAAAAAAAAACTTGAGGAGAAGCCAATAAAGAAGTTATTGCATCAACTTGTTTGTTGCAATACTTAGAATTTATTTGTAATAGACCAACTACTTTGTAGTTATTGCAATGATTTTTTTTTTTTTTTTTTTTTTTTTCTTGTAGTGAACCCACCCACAGAGGAGGCGGAATGCTATCAAGCATTAAGCCATTTAGACAAATTAATATCTTAACTTCATTACGAACACTCGTCGTAAATTACAACCAAATACAGATAATGATATTTGATTTTTTATTCGATGAAGCGCATACCAAAAAAAATACTAGCAAAAAGAAGAAAATATAGAAGAAAAAAAACACTTGAGGAGAAGCCAGTAAAGAAGTTATTGCATCAACTTGTTTGTTGCAATACTTAGGATTTATTGCAACGAGATTTTTTTGTTGTATTAACCTATTGCCTCGGAGTTTATTACAACGGCTTGCAACAACTTTTTTGTTGTGGCAATAACACCTTATTGCAACTACTTTGTAGTTATTGCAATGATTTTTTTTTTTTTCCTGTTGTAATAGACCTTTTTTCTTGTAGTGAACCCACCCACAGAGGAGGCGGAATGCTATCAAGCATTAAGCCATTTAGACAAATTAATATCTTAACTTCCGAATACCCGTCGTAAATTACAACCAAATACAGATAATGATATTTGATTTTTTATTTTTTACAAGCAAAAAGAAGAAAATAAAGAAGAAAAAAAAAACTTGTAATAAAGAAGTTATTGCATCAACTTGTTTGTTGCAATACTTAGGATTTTTGCAACGAGATTTTTTTGTTGTATTATTGTCGGAGTTTATTACAACGGCTTGCAACACCCACAGAGGAGGCGGAATGCTATCAAGCATTAAGTCATTTAGACAAATTAATATCTTAACTTCATTACGAATTCCCGTCGTAAATTACAACCAAATACAGATAATGATATTTGACATTTTATTCGATGAAGCGCATACCAAAAAAAAATACAAACAAAGAGAAGAAAATAAAGAAGAAAAAAAAAACTTGAGGAGAAGCCAATAAAGAAGTTATTGCATCAACTAGTTTGTTGCAATACTTAGAATTTATTGCAACGAGATTTTATTGTTGTATTAACCTATTGCCCCGGAGTTTATTACAACGGCTTGCAACAACTTTTTTGTTGTGGCAATAACACCTTATTGCAATTACTTTGAAGTTATTGCAATGATTTTTTTTTTTTTTTTTTCCTGTTGTATTTTTTTTTTTTGTTCCTGTTGTAATAGACCTTTTTTCTTGTAGTGAACCCACCCACAGAGGAGGCGGAATGCTATCAAGCATTAAGCCATTTAGACAAATTAATATCTTAACTTCATTAAGAATACTTGTCGTAAATTACAACCAAATACAGATAATGATATTTGATTTTTTATTCGACGAAGCGCATACCAAAAAAGATACAAGCAAAAGGAAGAAAATAAAGAAGAAAAGAAAACTTGAGGAGAAGCCAATAAAGAAGTTATTGCATCAACTTGTTTGTTGCAATACTTAGGATTCATTGCAACGGGTTTTTTTTGTTGTATTAACCGATTGCCCCGGAGTTTACTACAACGGCTTGCAACAACTTTTTTGTTGTTGTAATAACACCTTATTGCAACTACTTTGCTGTTATTGCAATGATTTTTTTTTCCTGTTGTAATTTACCTTTTTTCTTGTACTGAACCCACCCACAGAGGATGCGGAATGCTATCAAGCATTAAGCCATTTAGACAAATTAATATCTTAACTTCATTACAAATACCCGTCGTAAATTACAACCAAATACAGATAATGATATTTGATTTTTTATTAGATGAAGCGCATACCAAAAAAAATACACGCAAAAAGAAGAAAATAAAGAAGAAAAGAAAACTTGAGGAGAAGCCAATAAAGAAGTTATTGCATCAACTTGTTTGTTGCAATACTTAGGATTCATTGCAACGGGATTTTTTTGTTGTGTTAACCGATTGCCCCGGAGTTTACTACAACGGCTTGCAACAACTTTTTTCTTGTTGCCATAACACCTTATTGCAACTACTTTGTAGTTATTGCAACGATTTTTTTTTTCCTGTTGTAATAGAACTTTTTTCTTGTAGTGAACCCACCCACAGAGGAGGCGGAATGCTATCAAGCATTAAGCCATTTAGACAAATTAATATCTTAACTTCATCACGAATACCTGTCGTAAATTACAACCAAATACAGATAATGATATTTGACTTTTTATTCGATGAAGCGCATACCAAAAAAAAATACAAGCGAAAAGAAGAAAATAAAGAAGAAAAAAAAACTTGAGGAGAAGCCAGTAAAGAAGTTATTGCGTCAACTTGTTTGTTGCAATACTTAGAATTTATTGCAACGAGATTTTTTTGTTGTATTAACCAATTGCCTCGGAGTTTATTACAGCGGCTTGCAACAACTTTTTTGTTGTGGCAATAACATCTTATTGCAACTACTTTGCAGTTATTGCAATGATTTTTTTTTTTTTTTTTTTTCCTGTTGTAATAGACATTTTTCTTGTAGTGAACCCACCCACGGAGGAGGCGGAATGCTATCAAGCATTATGCCATTTAGACAAATTAATATCTTAACTTCATTACGAATACTTGTCGTAAATTACAACCAAATACAGATGATGATATTTGATTTTTTATTCGATGAAGTGCATACCAAAAAAAAAAAAAAAAAAACAAATACAAGCAAAAAGAAGAAAATAAAGTAGAAAAAAAAAACTTGAGGAGAAGCCAATATATTGTAGTACTTATCTGGCATTGATGCTCCATTAGACCACACAACTTGCTTTGTCACTTCGTCTGAAGGATACTTCAAAATCTAACTATTATTAGAAACAATGCAACAATCTCAAGACTCTCAACAACTGAGTTTGTGAATGGCCTCTATCCATGCGGGGATGGATTTTTTTATTCTCCTTCCCAGTCAAACAAGAAAACGGATTAAGTGAAGCACAAAAACCAAAGAAATCACCACAACCAAACTGCCCAAAACCCGTATTTGTGTACTAGAAACATTACAAGAAAAAAGACTTAATATAACAAAATAAGTCGTTGCAGTAACAACTAATGTCATTGTAATAGGTGTTATTGCAACGATAAAAAAGTCGATGAAAGCCATTGTAATAAACTTCGAGGCAATAGGTTCATGCAATACTAGATTTTCGTTGCAATAAGTACCACATATTGCAATGATTTATTTTGAAAATCTCATTGCAATAGGTGTTATTGCAATGACAAAAAAGTCGATGCAAGTCGTTGTAATAAACTCTAAGGCAATAGGTTGAAAAAATCTCATTGCAATTGGTTGATTTTTTTATCAAAAAAAATTTAAAAATAAATTAATCATTTTCTTGAATAATAATTTTTTCATTAACCTATTTTGCAATTTAAAAACCATATCTAGGAATTATACTAACAATATAGTTCGATATGAAATAAAAGATTACCTATTGCAACAACATATAATAATTATTGCTACAATCTCATATTGATGTAATAAATTTAAGTTACTATTACAACAAAAAACAACCTAGAGATGCAATAGTATATATAATACCTCCATTATTATTATTATTATTTTTTGTTGCAATAATACTTGTTGTATTATGTCTTTTTTCTTGTAGTGGTTAACTGAAATTTCTTGGGGAAAGTTATTTGGATCCTTATGAAAGTCAAATTAATTTGTCATTACGCTAAATTTGTCATATATCATGCCAATCATATTTCACATAATATAATTACAGCTGAATCATGCATTGTAGCTTTCAAATATTGTAACCAACTAATACGATCTATCTTTCCGTTTCTGTTGTTATAGACTCTAGTTTTCAAAAATTAAATAAAAAAAAAAAACAAAAACAAAAACAAAAAGATCCACTGGACCTGTATGTAGAATAACAATATAGCACTCCTAAACATTATCAATTTGATGAAGTAATTTGCATACAAAGTAGCATTTCAAAGGCAATGATTGGGGTAAATTAAAATTATAGCCTGTTTTAGCTTTAGCTATTGCAGCTTTGGTCTTCAAGGGGGGAGGTAGCTAGGCTAGTTTCCAAACAAGGCTTTCTTAATCATAAGAAAGGTTCTTCTTTTTTGGAAATAGTCCCAATTATCGAAGATATTAGGTATCAATTTATCGAAATACAACAAGTGGAGGTATCTGTAATCAAAACAACAGCCAATGCAGCTATTGATTGGGTTACAAATTGTTTAAAGAAGAGGATGAGTCGTGCCCGTGCAATTGGGTTAATTACTTAATTTGCACCCTTTCAGCCTTTCTTGTTCACACTATGTCTATCGATGGCCTCCTTGATTCACCTTGAGGTAAGATGAAAAGCCAATGATTATAACAAGACCAGAAAATGTTTGAATCCTTGCACAATTGCCAAACAAATTAACATGGAGTATCAATTAGAGCACTAGCATTAGGTGTGCCACATGCCAAATACAAACACCAAAAAACTTCCCACATTAAATATTCTAAATGCTGAAATATTTAACATTGGTGAACAATACAATTTCATATTTGGAACTGTACGCGGGCTTAAAATCTTACATGTGTTAAACATATTTTGGTGTTTTTTATTCCAATTTCTCTCTCCCATGTCACATCCTAAGTCCTTTCTACCTCTCTCTTTGTTAGATGGGGCAACAATAAAATATATTTGTTTTGGTAAATTTTTAATATAGACGAGGTTTGTTTTAAATTATTTTAGTGTGATGTAATGTTAAAATAGAAGATGTGATGTAGAGTGTATTGCAAAATAGTATGTTAAAATAAATAAAATAACATTTGGATGTGTCAAATGCTAAAATTTCTAGAATTGCTAATACTAGTGCTCTTATTACATAAGATCATCCACTTAGTAAAAGAAGAAGATATGTTCCCAATCATAACACAACAAAGTTCAAATAATATGCAACTAAGAAGCGCCAAGTTCTCCCTGTAGGCCCATACCACAAAATTATTTCATGAATCAGTGTATCTTTGTTACATATCCTATATCAAACCAAAACACATAGGAAAACAAACTGCTTGTGGAAACAATTTTAAAGGAAGTAAAATTAGAAAGAATAAGCATATATGTTCATCTAAACAAAGATGCGTGTCTAAAATTGGTGGAAGGGTGTAAGAAGTGGTAAATAGAAACGAGAAAGCGTCATTTGGCAAAAATAGTGACGGCAAGAGGGAGGATGTCCAGTTGCTATTGTCGGACTATAAAATTAAAAGAAAATAACTAGTAAAGAAAAAAGGGAATCATCAAATACGACATAGGTTCGTACTGTCATATGTGAAATTAATACCACTCATCATGACTCTGGTTCCATCTTAATATGATATATTGATAGCAAGGTTTTTCTTCTTTATGAACAGTGACGGCAAGAGGAAGGATGTCTGGTTGCTATTGTCGGACTATAAAATTAAAAGAAAATAACTAGTAAAAAAAAAAAAAAGGGAATCATCAAATATGACATAGTTACGTACTGTCATATATGAAATTAATACCACTCATCATGACTTTGGTACCATGATATCTTGATAGTAGGGTTTTTCTTCTTTATTGTTTACAAACACACATACACAAATCAAAAGACATGGCATTCTCACTACAAAAAATGCGAGCTATAGCCGTGTTTCTAAGAAACACGACTATAGACTTAAACAATAGCTGCGTTTTTTAAAAACCAGGCTATAGCTTCGTTTTTTGAATGCGGTTATAGAATTAACCTATAGCCGTGTTCAAAAAACGCAGCTATAGGTCCAACCGAAGAATTTTTTAAAAAGTGGGATCTATAGCTGTGTTTTTAAATGCAGCTATAGGTCCCCCTTTAAAAAAAAAATTTGTTTGGCTGGACCTATAGTTGTGTTTAGGTTAGCTATAGCTACGCTTTTAAACAACGCGGCTATAGGTCCAGCAGAATTTTTTTCTTTATTTGTTTTTTTATTTTTTAAGGATGACCTATATCTGATTTTTTTTTTTTTTTTTTAAAAAAAGGACCTATAGCCACGTTTTCAAAAACGTGGCTATAGGTAACTCACAAAAAATATATATTGTGTATTACCTATAGCCACGTTTTTTATAGGTCCTTTAAAAAAAAAAAAAATTATTTGGCTACAGGTAACACACGAAAAAAACAAGGATGGCTTGAGATATGTTTTTAGGAGGACTAAAAATGTGGCTATAGGTAAAACACACACGAAAAAAAAAAAAAAAAAAAAAAAAAGGGACCGAGTGACATGCCCACTTTCCCACCTACCCCCACTCTCATCTTTTATATTTTGTTCATTCAGCTATAGCTTTCCTTAGTTTCTTTCTTTCTTCTGCAAGTCATGCCCCTGAGCTTCTTTTTTTTTTTTTTTTTTCCTTCATCTCAAGCACACTGACGCCATCTCCAGCCACACCAATGCCATCCACACCAGTTAGCCCTTTCTCTTTTCCTTCCCTTATCTCTCTTTTTGCCTTTTTGTTTGTAGATCTAGTTTTTTTTTTTTTTTGGTTATTTTATGTTTAGTTAGTAAGAAAATGGAGGAAATGCTGAAAATTTTGAATGAAGTGGATATTTTAGCAATATTTGTGTCTATGTCTTGATTTGGATTTGACTTTTGATTTTGAATTCTTTGGATCTGTGCTTGAATTTGTGTTATTGTGTTGTTGATATTGTGCTTATGTTTAAATGGGTTTGTGTTTCTGAGCTTGTGCTTTTTGTGTTGAATGGATTTAATGTTAGATTTGGGTTGGATTTGTTGAATGAGAGGAGATTCATGTGTTTGTGTTCTTATATTTTGGAGCACATATGTTGTGATTGATTTTGAATTTTCTGGTTGTGTTTTTTTTGTGAGTATGTTGTGTTTGATGTGCAATTTTTTGGGTTTGTGCTTAATTTTTGACTTTTTTGGGTTAATGTTTGTATTGTGAATGTGTTGTGTTTGATTTTGAATTTTTTTTATTTGTGTTTGATTTTGAATTTTTTGGGTTTGTGTTTAATTTTGAATTTTGAATTTTTGTTTGAATTTTGAATTTTTTGGGGAAAAAAAAACCTAGAGTTTGTTTTTGTTTTAAAAATGACCTATAGCTGCGTTTCAAAAATGCAGTTGTAGGAGGCTTTAGCTACGTTTTCAATACGCAACCAAAACTATACCTATAGCTGCATTTTAAATGTAGCCCAAAGTAGTTTTATAGCCGCGTTTTTTTTTACAAAATGTAGCTATAGGTCTCAGCTTATAAAGGGGTGAAAAACGTAGCTATAGGGGGTAAAAAACGCAGCTATAGACCCCCGCAGGGGGCTATTGTCGCGTAGGATAGGCCACGTTTGGAAATGTGGCTATGGAAAACGCAACTATAGCTTATAGCTATGTTTTTAGGGTCTATAGCTGAGTTTTCCAAACGTGGCTATAACCCTCGTTTTTTGTAGTGTCTAACACAAATATCACTCAAAAATCATGATATAGTGATATCATACCAAAAAAAAGTGGGTTACTATAAAATTTCCCTTATAACATGTACAGGTTTTTTTTTTTTTTTTTTTCCAATTACAACTCTATTTTTCTAAAACTTCTTCTATTAAAAAAAAAATTCAATAAACCAATAAAATAAGCTTTCCTCAAAGTACAACTGCATGTGATACACAGAAAGTTATTACATACCCAGGGTGGGCTCACTCCTCATGTGTGAGGAGAAAACAATGCTCCTAAGTATCTAATAAATTTCTGTGATACAGAACAATAATGTTATGACAAACTTGATAAAAAAAAAAATACAATAATGTTCTGACAAGCAACCACAAAGCATGTGATATGCAACAATAATTCACCTATCCCATTAAGAGTATTAGGGCCTGTTAGGTAGTGGTGCAAGTATTGTTGTTCAAAATGAGGTGAGAACTGTAATTTAAAATATGTTGTGAAAACATTTAAAGTACTCATAATGCAAAAAATATATTTGGTACCATGTTTTAAATAACATATTTTAAAATGTAAAAAATCATAAAACGAAAATACCATTTTAAAATTTGGGTTGTGCATGGAGGCCAAAAATATGGGCTTGAGATTTCTATTTGGTTTTAAAGCATAAGAAAATCTTGTTGAATATCTTTGTGTTTTGTAAATTTTTATGGGCATGTCTTTTTATTTTGTAAATTTGAGTGATTTTATGGGTTTAGTTGCTAAGGAAATACAAGAAAAGAAAAGAAAATCTAGAATTTTTTTGGGAAAGTTTAGTTGGGAAGAAAATGAAGAACACATTTTTTGATTTTTATGTTCTTCCAAAAAAAAAAAAAAGAAAAAAAATAATAATTTAACTATTTTCTTTTCTTTTTTTTTTTTTCAAAAAAAAGAAGGTTAGATTTTTTTTTTTTTTTTTATCTAATGTGGCTTTTAAAAAAAATTGAATTGCTGATTTGACAGTTTTTAAAAGCCAAATAAATTTTTTTAGTGGACACATCAACACTTACTGTGCCAATAGTGCACTTTGTTTGCCACAAAGGATATTTCTGTTAAATGAGTAACGATAGGGACCAAAATATAACACTTTTTTCATTTAGGAACTAAAAGTAGTAAAATAAAAACGTAGGGACCAAAACGGGAATAGGGTCAAAATGTAAGGAGGAAAATGGTATTTCCGACAAAACATAATTGTGTGTCTAATACGTGTATGTGTTTTCTTTTAAAAAAAAAAAAAAGAAAAGAATGCTCTTTAATTTAAGGAGAGAGAAAAAAAAGAAAAAAAATAAGGGAGAAAGACAAAGTCATGGGCCCGCAAGAGGAAAAAAAAAAAGAAAAAAGAAGTTTAGTTTTGTCAATGGGTCCCATGATTTTCAACTTATTTACAAAAAGACCACTTTGCAACGCTACTTGAAAGCTAAAAATTGGTATGGCAAGTTTTCAAAATACATGTTTTGAACGCCCTAAATTGAGAACGACAACTCAAACACAATTATCTTTTTGGGGCTCACAATTTTCAGTGTTTAAACATTGAACATTGTTGTTTGAGCTTGCATTATAGGGACAGAACTAGAACTTAAAGTTAGGGGAGGCAACTTTGATGCTGGTTGTGTACAGTGACTTCAGTCTCTGGCTCTCCTACTACTTAGATACTGAAGATTTTTTTTTTTTTTTAATTTTGTCTTTTATGTGTGCACTGCTGGGTAAAAAAAATTACTAAATTTTACCCATTTGAAACATTATATACTATTTTGACACATAAGACAAACATTAAGAACTGAAATGGTAATTAAAAAAAATCAATGGAAGAGTAAAAAAAAGAATGGATTAAGGCCAAGGGATGCCTTAGTTTCTTAGGTAGTGTTTGTTTGAGGTGAAAACTAGGTGAATGGAAAAAGTACGGAGAATGATAGCATTTTCCCTTGTTTGGTAAGAGAAGAAAATAATAAGAAAGTTAGTGATTTTGAAAGTTTACTATGTACAAAACACTAGTGATTGTTCAGACGCTAAAATTAAACAATTACCAAATTAAAGCTTATACCCAAATAATAAATGTGCGGAATATGAAATATAAGCAATACCCAGTTTGGCAAGACACTCTAAACCATAATTAATCATAAACACAACAGCAATTAAAAGGAATAGAGTAGGGAAGAGAAAAGTAAATACAAAGATAACATCAGCACATGTTATCGAAGAAGAAATTGAATAACTCGGCGAAAAACTTTTCCACTACCCTCCAAGTGGAAAATGATCCACTAAAAAATCAGTTAAAATACATGAATAGCAATAGACCCTCCAAGCCTAATCTACCCAATGCACCTAAGCCCTTCAAGCCTCTTACTCCAACAAGGTTATGCTGAACCGTGTTTTCTGTAACTTTCTGGATCTTGCAATATGCCCATTGCTCCAACCAATGTAAATTGGTCTTCCTTGAATTGCTTCTCTAGCTCCAATGCCATCTCACAACTCAGATAGGGTGTGGTAAGATTTGGATTATAGACCTCTCTTGGATATGTTAATAGAGAGGGTGAGAGTAGAGGAATTTGGAGAATCTAGTGTGTAGGATTGTGGAGGAATCAATCTTGATTTTCTCTATGGTTGCTCTCTCAAAGTTCTTTCTAGAAGCTCTCTACAATTCGTGGGTATAAGGATATTTATAGTAGGGTGTGAATTAGAATGTGAAAAGGAAAATTTTAGCAAAACAGGGTGCTTTGGTGAGTCACTCGTGACTAAGATGAGTCGCGAGCTCCAATCGTTAGTTACCAGACATGGTCAAACTGTGGTTTTTGTCCTGTAGTGCTCTAACTGGCCTGACTCTTTATCTTCCCACATGCTTCACATGTGTGCTTCACTTTGGCAAGTCGCCACTCGCAAGTCAGTCACGAGTCTAGTCGTGAATCCCTTTTTTCTGGCACACACTTGATCAAATCTTCATTCTTTCACACACAACCTTTACATTATTTCTTGCTTAAATACAAGGTTTCTAAATGCTAAATTACAAGCAAATTTGGCATGAAATTAAGCCAATACATAGTTGAATAATCCAACTTTACAAATTCTATGGTGCTTGTCCCTTGGGCCCATCAAAACCCAATGAGAAAATAAGGCTTTGAAATAAAATGATGCTAATGTCCTTTATAATGTTAGACGCCGACCACTTGTTTGTCTTTTTCTCTTTATCTTGTCTTCTTATAAGAATATAAAAGTTTATAAAAACTACATTTTTTAAAATCTGTTCTCTTTTCTCTTCAACCAAAGAAAGAAAATTTCCTTAAAAAACAAAAGAAAGAAAATTTAAATTTGTATTTAATTTTCGCAACAAAACATGAATTTACCGTTCTACTTCTTCCCAAAAGTCCTTACAAAATATAGTGGCAAACGTGAGTATGTACCTATCCCTGTCTCTCTTTTAAAGGGTTCCCACTTCCTTGGTACCAATTGTGGGTCCATTCCAATCTCTCTTTAGTAAAGGCGAGGCAAAGCCAAATAGAAAAAGTAAAAGTCACTTTTGGTTACATTCCGTGTGAAATGAGCAATCATTATTACTTTACGGCAAAAATTAGTTTAAAATTTAGATGAGGCAGTGGAGATCTTTTACACCTTTCATCAGTGTACTGTGCCATCACCGCATGAATACTTATAACAAGGGAAAAATAATGAGAGAGAGAGAGAGAGATGATTCATGAGAGAGAGAGGGAGAGCGATGCACCGTACTTTTGCTAGTAAATTAAGAAGAAGATGCAAGTCGCCCCACACAAGCTCACACGGTACTGTAATTTTTCCGATAAAGAAGTTGCAATTGTAATATATCTTTAAGTAAAATTTTATTTTTATTCAACTCTTAAAAAAATTAACATAACTATTAAATTTAAGTTAATCAAAAAAAATTTAGGAAAGAATTCATTATCACATAATGGCTTATGAGGTCTTCAATAAGTCAATATTAAGGGAGTCAATTTCATATCATACCAACTGGTATGGACTGTTGTATTTGTTTTATTGGTACCTAGGTTAGTACAGAAACACTTACCTGAGTAAGTGGATACCGAGATGAAACAAAAACTCTTGGTTTCTTTATGATTTTTGCTCACCAAGTATCAAATTTATCCTTAAATTTCACAATCTAACCTCTCTCTCTCTCTCTCTCTCTCTTCTTTGTTTTTTCATTGTTTTGAAAACTTCTTTTCCTTCATTTTCTCTGTGTTTCTTGCTCTTCAGCTTATTCATATATGATTATCTTTGTGCATTATTATTTCTCATAGAAGCAACTTGAGTCTAGTGCTTTTGTGTGCTTGACCTAAGTTTTGCTCATTTCTCGCAATTACTTTTTTTTCTTCATTTTGGGTGCCCCACGAGATGGTAGACAAAAGTAAAATGATATATAACCTAAAAGTGCATAGCATGTGGAGGAGAGGAAAAGAAAGATAAATAAGAAAAAGAAAGATACAAAGTAAAAGGTAGAGCGAATCAAAGGAGGAGAATGAAAGAGAGCTAAAATTAAAAAAAAAAAAAAAATTGGCAATTTAAGTTAAAAAAGACATGAGTAGTGTGAGAATACTATAAGTTTTACATAACTTTTAAAAATTTATCACCAATAACAAAAAAATTAAAAAAATTGATATTTTTTTTATGTTGGTTAAAATGAATTCACTCCTTACAAATTAATTAATTATCCAAGTTAATTAATTAGGTTCAATTACATGCAATGACGTGGTAGCACAAACAAATCACCAATTAAAATAAATGCAGCGAAAAATAAATTTGACACAGGTGATTTGTTTACGAATGAGAAAAACCACAGAGACAAAAACCTCACTAGGTGAGTTTAAAGTTACCACTCCCGAGAATTCACTATTATCAATCATAAACGATTACAAGTATAAGGAATCTTACTAAACCCTTTGGCCTATCTTGAAATACCAATCTACAGTTAAACCATTACCGTAATATCCAATTGGACTTATATTGTAGCAGCAATTTCTCCGTTCAATGTACGAATCCCAATACATAACTAACCAATGATGCACGGATCCTAATACGTAACTAACTCCACAAACTTGAAGAAGATATTGGCTACAAAATTCTTCACTTCATCAACAATGAAGATCAGGAAGCTCCTTGGTTACAAAACCCTTAGTGCAAAGATGTAGTAGCTTCCACCATTTTCCTTCTTCCTATTGTTATTACCCTTAACAATTTGAGGCAAAGAAGAGGAACCCGAGCCCTTAGCAATTGGGCATTCTTTAGCAAAGTGACCCGATTTCTTACAATTGTAGCACAACTTAACTCCACCACAAGCATAACCATTATGAAATCTATCACAACGAAAGCAAGGCTTCTTTCCACTTGACTGAGGCGAGGCACCTTTGTCTTGCACATTAGAATGATCCCCATTACCTGACTTCTTAAAGAACCCCTTCTTGGAATTTTTCCCCCGACCATCTACATGCTGATAGTTAGAGGGATCTTGCTTCTTTTCATCCTCCTTAGAACTGGGGTTGCACTTAAAGTACTCTTTAAGACTCATTTCCCGCTTCACAGTCTCAGTAAAAGTGCCCACTCTCGAAGCTATAATGTGGGGGCAAATCCTATCATTAAGACCTTTTTAAAATTTACTGATAGGCCAAGAATGTATTAACCCCTTGTGATGAATTAATTAATTAATTAGCTAAGTTTATTAATTAATCAAATTAACATGCAACGTACATGGCAGCACAAACAAATCACCAACTAAAAAAAAAATGAAGGGGAAAATAAAGCTGGCAAGGTGATTTGTTTTTTAATGGGGAAAACCTCTAAGGCAAAATCCCCACCGAGTGATTTTAAGGTTACCACTCCTGAGAATTTACTATTATCACAACAAGCTGTTAAAAGTAAAGAAATCCTAGTACCCAATACCAACCTATAGTTCAACTCTTACCCTAATAACCAATTGGACTTGTTTTGTAGTGACAATATCTCCTTTTAATGTATGACTCCTAGTACATGACTAACCAATAGATGCGCGGATCCTAGTATGTGACTTAATCACCAACTTGAGAAGGATGTTGGCTGCAATGTTCTTCAGTTCATCATATGATGAAGATCACGAAGTTTCTTGGTCACAAAACCCTATGATGTACAAACACAACAGCTTCTTCAAGAGAAAGAAGAAATAGGTCAAACTAGGTTTTTGGTCACAATTTGCATGAACAACTCTTTGCTTCTTACTCGTGCAATTATGCTCACTGTTACAGCCCTTAAAATAATCCTTATATATGTTTAGGGTTGTGAAAAAAGAAACTCAAACACATTCTCACGGATTGGAATGAAATTAGAATTGAAAATTTGATTTTCATAATTCTTGATAGATACATTATCTGTAGAGCAACTATGGAGCTTTGGGTTAAAATAGCTTTTTAAATCTTAATAGATTCTAGCTGTTGAGCTAGCTGTCGAGAATTAAAATCCAGCACTCCATTACTTGATTCTTGGACAGACTTACATGACTTTAACACTTGAACTTAAAACCTTATTTATTGAAATATTAACCACATCCTAGATCTAGTCAATTACAAGTAAAGTGCATTTTGTCAAAGGATTAGCCAATACATGGTAACATGTTCCTAACATGAATTACATATGTCCTAACCATCTCCCCCTTTGGCAATCCGTGACAAATCCACAATAAACAAATGAACATATGAGAGAAGTCATAAATCACTTAACTTATACATATTTGTTGAATACAATAAAATATATCCTGACATAAACTCTTGAAAAACTTTGCAAGAAGAGAGTTCAAGGCAAGAAAAACTTTGAAAACCTAAATTTTTGAAACACTTTAAACAAAACTCATCAAGGTATCTTAGTGTGAAACAAAAATAAAGATTGCATACAAACATACAAAAAGCATGTGCATAAAAAGAGAAAAGAAACAACACATGAAGAGATAGCTGAAAGAACTGCAATAACAACCTCATCATACACACACACACACACACACACACACACACACACACACACACACACACACACACACACACACACACATATATATATATATCATCAATAAGTACAAGGTTTGCTATCATAAAGTGGTCATAAGACCAAAGGTACAAGAACTAAGTATCTAAAAGATCAAGAACAGAAAAGATACATAAGTCCTCACTGCATCCCTCAAAGTATAAACACTCCCCCTAACAAAAATCTCCTATGTACTAACTCTCCCTCTAAATACATGACTACTCTCATACTCAAAATTACTCTCCCTTTTTGTCACGAATGACAAAGGGCAAGTAACTCAAGCAGTCATCTTACCATCATTGGAGGAGCTAGCACCATCATCCTCATCAAAGCCACCATCGTCGTCCTCATCCTTAGAAGTCTCTAGAGAAGGAGTAGGAAACTTAATGAAGCCGCCAAGGAGAGCTTGTCGTCGTGCAATATGACCAACACGGGTGTTCACCTGACACAACTCATCGCTGAGAGTGTCAAGGTGAGCATTCATGTGCTAAAGCTGCACCATGATTGCATCAAGAGTCATACCACCCGCAGAAGAAGAAGGAGCGGGTGTGGGCGGAGCTGAAGAAGCTGGAGGTGTCACTGTCTCAGTCCGTGGCCGCTTCAGTCGAAGCTGGGCCTTACTCCGTTTGATAGTCACCGCATCAATGGTACACATGACAAGGAAATGATCGGAAGTGGGAAAGGAGACAGAAAAATGAAGCAGAATCCTCATGATAGCTGAAGGAAAGATGAGCTTATCAAGGGTCGTCATATCCCTATAGAAATTTATGAGGGAAGGATGAAGTGAGAAGGGCAGTCTATAGTAAGATGCTCTGGAGGGGACAACAAAAATTAAGCACGAGACTCTGTGATAGAGTTATAGTGTCACAGACGATGTAGAACAGGAGTCATCACCATATTGAGGAATTTCGACTTTTAACAAAGGCCGAGCAACGGCTGTTCTAATTATCACCCCAAAAGGAAGGAGTCTTAAAGAAGAGAGACATAAGCTCATCTTTAGACATAGTCTTAAGACGCTCACAACCAGGATAGTCAAGATGCGCCACCCTCGAGACATAGAGCACCTTGGATACAATATCAGAAGTGACCATAAAGAGCGAACCTCGAATGCGAGTAGAAAAATGAGGTACTAAATAATGAAAACCGTGCATATTGGAGTAAAACTCCTGTATGACCACGGAAAGACAAGTGACCGGAACGCCACACAATGACTCCCAACCCCTTATTGTGATTGACAGTGGATAGATCAGTATTGGAGAAGTCTGAGAGAACAACTTGGCATTCCGAATGAATGCCTCGTTAGGAAAAGTTCTTTGAGAAGTCCTTGCGGGTTTTCTCATCACGGAAGTGAAGATGAGGGGGAGTAGGATTAGAGGAAGATGCCCCAGAACGAAGAGGGTTTTAAGATGGAGTGGATATCAATTTAGGTGCCTTAATGCAGATTGAAAGAAGGAAAGAGAGGGAGACAAGCTAAAAAGCACCAAAACAATTCAATATATGGATATAATGGAATGAAGGTAAGTATGCATGAAAAATGCATGAACATGTGATATGCAAAATTAAAAGCATCATGGGCTCAACCCAATCCAAACCTACCAGCACACAAGTTTGCAACAAAATAAACACATCTAAAATGCATGAAACATTTTTATAATACAAATGTGATGCAATGCATGATCATTTAGGATCTAATATACAAAACCCATCCCAAAATTTTGCAAAAACCTCTTTAATTTTGAAAAACCCCAAATTTTTCAACAAACCCCAAAAGTTAGGTCACAAAAGATGAAATGAATGAGAAGGAGTCTTACCAGAGAGAAGAAGTGATTTTGACACTGAAGAACACTTGGGGAAGAGGTTTTACAGTGAGAGAGAGAGGTGTTTGAGAAGGTGAGAGGTCAGAAAGGATCAAGAGAGATTGAGAAAAGTGAAGAGAAATTCGCGCTGACCCTTTATATAGAAGTTTATAATTCTCGAATGATTGAGAGGTGTCAAGAATTAAAAGGCAAGAAATAGCTATCGAGAAGTTGTCTAGAGGTTTCCACATCAAAAAGGCTCAATGGATTGAGAAGCTATTGAGCATTTATCGAGGAGACAGAATTTATCAAAGAGGCTCGTTCATTTATATTTTCTTATAAAGTAGCAAAATTTTAAAATCACAAAAAAAAGGAACTACACATTATATACTATAATTGGAGCATAAAGTGTAACATTAAAAATGAGTCAGGTGATTTTATTTTGGTTTCACTACTTTCTTTGTATAAGTGAAATAAAAAATCATACACATGCGGCACTTTACTCAATCTATTTGCAAGTAAAATTATATGAATTTCCTTCAGTATTATACATCTTTTCCATGAGTTTAACTGTTTAAGTGCAAAAGGAAAATGCAAAGCAAGATGACATAAAGTTTAACTTAACCCTTAATTTGGTTGATAAATAAGATTAGTAAAATAGCGTATAACATCGTTTTTTCACTTATCTATATCCACTCACCACATTAGAAATTTGTAACCTTAGCATTTTCTATTATTATATTGTTACTAGTATTATCATCATCCGTTATTGAGTGGGTAGATGTGGTTTGTATTTTTAAGGAAATAACTATTTTTCTTTTACTATCTAATTTGCAACTAGTGGAGCTGTTTTATCCATTTTGGGATTGATGTCTTTTTTTTTTCTATTCTTTTTTTTCCCCCATGAACTTTTGGGAATGACTCTGTTAAATAGATTCAAACTCAAATAACATTTAGTCTTGATAATTAATGAGGACTTTTTAAAGTTTTTCCAAAGACTTTTAAGTCGAAGAACATTATCTTCTTAACGAATTAGACATTCATGATTTAAATTCTTCCTCACTTTTCAATTAGAATGTATCCAAAAAAGAAAATATGTACGTTAGAATTTGAATCGATGATGTTTGATCCATGATAATTTCTCTTATCACCAAGGCAAGAGGCCTAAGGCACAAATGAGATTTTTTTGGTATAGGCATGAAAAATTAATTAAGAATTTAAGGCTTAAAAGAGGTGTCATTTCCCATTAAGGAGTCATTTTTAATTGCACCCATAATAGTGAAATAATGTAAAGATAGAGCCGTAGTTCATTGTTATCATTTTATTAGAAATAGAAATTCTTGTATCACACACACAAATATATATATATATATATATATATATATATATAATTAGTCCATGAGTAATTTTATTCCCTAATATTTAAGTGATCACTTTTAGTTACTTAGATGACATGATCAAAATAAAAAGAAACAATTGACAAATCACCACTCCATTATGAAATTTGACTAGTTCTCATATATTTAGCAAGTTGCTTACGGGGTTATTCCCATTGGTTAACACAAAAATCAGGTTTGGTCAATGAATTACCCAAAATAATCATTAAAACAACTAATCTTATTATCTAACTAGGAACAAAGCTTAAGGTTGCCATTTTTTTGAACATCTTACAACCAAAAGCTTTGATTCTTATGAAGAGATGGATAATAAGTTCATCCCTAATATGTTAGAAATCCCAAAACATGTAATCAAAGAGGGGTAGAATTCAATTCAACTCTCAAGTCTGGAAATTAACTCAATAACCATATTTACTACTTTGAATTGGGAAATAGTACGTGCTTGTGTGTGTGGTGGTACGATTAGTGTCTATTCATCAACTCCCTCATTCTCCCCACTTTGTTATGTAAAATTTGAAGTCAATTATGTGTACCATTTGCTCAATACTTTAATGGATATTCTCTTTGCCTTTATTATGAATCTATATCCTTGCATTTCTTTCTTTTGCGCCACTAGCCTCTAATTAATACTAGAGTGAGTTGTGGGCTTAAATCCCCTTTATTTTGATCCCAGGTTAATAGGCCCAAACAATAGCAATTATATGGTTATTGTATTTTTATAAACAATTTTGCAGGCTTAACATAAACAATTTTTTTTTTATAAGAACTAAAATCGCTCAGGGGTTAAAATTTAGGAACTAACATTGCATTTTCCCCAAAATTTTAGTCATATGTTTATGTTGTGTGTGTGTGTGTGTGTATATATATATATATAACATATGAAATTCAGCCTGAAAATCCCAAATATAAAATAGCCAGATGACAACTTAATTATATCTATGCTTGACGGAACATATTTGTTAGGACATATGTAGTTCAAGTCTGTGAACATATGTCGCTATTTTATGTAATTGGCTTATCCTTAGACAAAACGCACTTTACTTGTAATTGGGTAGATTTAGGATGGGTTTAACACTTCAAGAAACAGTGTTTCAAGATCCAGTGTTGAAGTCATCAAAGTCTGTCCAAGACACAAGCAAGGAAGTGCCAGTTTTTAAATCTCGACACCTACCTCGACACATGAATCTATCGAGATTTAAAGAAGCTGTTTTTCCCGAGCCTCGACAGCTTCTCGACACCTCTCGACACCTTTATTTGTCAAGAATTAAAGAAAACAGATTTCCAGTTCTGTTTCAAGTCTAATCCGTGAGTATGTCTTTGAGACTTCTTTTCTCCTAACCCTAGACATATAAAAGGATTATTTTAAGGGCTGTAATAAGGATGCAAGTTGCACATTCATTCAGAACTTCTGGTTCATGCAATTTGTGATCTGAAAGACAAAGTTCGTGCCCTAGTTCATCTCTGATGATTTGAAGAACTTTGCAGCTAATAACTCTCTCTCTAGTTGGTATTTTGAAGTCGTGTACTGGGATCCGCGCATCTGGTTAGTCACGTACTTGGAGCTGTGCATTGAAAGGAGAAACTGTCACTACAGAACAAGTCCAATTGGGTATTGGGGTAAGAGTTCAACTGTAGGTTGGTGAGGTACTGGGATTCCTTGCTTGTAACTGCTTGTTGTGATAATAGTGGAGTTTCGGGAGTAGTGACCTTAAATCACCCGGTGGGGTTTTTGCCGTAAGGTTTTCCCCATTTGTAAACAAATCACCGTGTTATTTAATTTCCGCTGCTTAACTTAGTTTGGTGATTTGTTTGTGCTGCCATGTGATATTGCATGTTAATTTGATTAATTAATAAACTGGGCTAATTTAATTAATCTAAATTATCACAAGGGGTCAACGCGTTTGTGGCCTGGCAATATTGACATTTGTTTGCTGTTTGGAACCCAAAATTAAAATAGTTTAGGACTTTGCAATTTGGGTGTTATCGAGTTGTCTGATTCTACCTAAAGAATTTGGTTCTTCTATTTTTTTTAAGAGTTATTTTGTATTTGTTTAGATTTTTTTAACAATTTTTATTTAGATTATCTACAAGGCTTTAAAAATCATGAGAAAGATACTTATGAAAATAAAACTTTGCTATTATAAGGTTCAACATTTGAACTTCAAAAAATTTTCAAAGATTTTTTAATTATGCTAATGTCCGTTAAGGATTAGAAAATCAATAGTTTATCAACTTGTTTATATTATGGTTATACTTGTACTTACCTTTTTTTTTTATTATTATTATTATTTTTATTCCTACAAAACTACAAAATGAAATTTTTTGTTATATATGAATATTGTCTAATTAAACTAGGATTCATGAGAAAATGTAAGATGATTTTTAACAGAATTTTTGAGTTTGTACATTGAATGGAAAATTTCCACAAAATACAGTCCAAAATCAATCATAATGTATTATAGAGTTTCAAAAAACATCAAATTTTATTTTGATAGAACATAAATGATTGAATTGAAACGTATAATGGCATAGTTTTATAGTGTTTTTTTTTTTTTTTTTTTTTTTTTTTTTTTTTTTTTTTTGTTAGTACTGAATTGATGTTAGTTTTATTTTTAACATATTAATTTGATTTTTAATTTTAGTATATTTCTTATTTTTGAATAGTGAATTCTTTTATTCGTGATTTAAAGTCTCAAACTAAAATTCTAGTTCAATCTCATTCTTCACTTCACTTCTATAACCACATAAGGATTAATCGAAAATTTTCACTTTGTTCATTATTAATAAATAGTTATGATGTTAACTTTCACTTTGATCATTATTAATAAATAGTTATAATGTTACGAGTGTACAAAAGTTAAGTAATCCATAACCTTAATTTGTATATATATATTAGAAAATTGTTAATTATGGATGTATGATATAAGATTACTCCTAAAACTCAGTTACAAATTTATTTAATTTTTGAATTGTCATTCAAAAGATATTACACATTCTTATATTTTAGATCTAAAAGATAAAGTGCATAATCTTTGGGTGTTGTATTCATTATAAAAATGTGATAAATCTTTGGCTGTCGCCTATTGCATATCACGATTTGGTCCCACTAGTTTTTATCAATCTTATAATGTATATATAACTTTATATTTGTATATATATATATATATATATATATATATATATATATAGTTTCTCAACAAAAAAAAAAAAAAAAAACTTTATATCTATATAATAATATAAAATTAAAGTTTGATTTTTATTGATTTTTTCTAATGTTTGTCAGATAAAATTTTGGAAGCCAGTGTTTATTTACATCATCATTCTATTAAATATTTTTAAAATTTTATTTTTAGAATTACAAATAATAATAAATTATATAAATTTAAATTAGTCAGAGCACAATTTTTTTTTTTTGGGATGAAAAAAAAATTCAATACTTACTAAATTCTTAATAAATTTGGTCTGATCATTAAATAAATTTTAATTAAATTGATTGTGTTATTTCTATAAATTTTTAAATTTGATTTTATTTATTTATTAATACTTTATAAATAAATATATTTCACAGAAATATATATGTTATCAAACTTCTTGTATATTAAATAGGCGATTGTTGACAGCAAAATTTATGGCGTTACTTTCTATTCAACCATGCATGCTGGAGTATTGAAAGTATTGAAAAAATTAAATAGACATTACCGCAATTGTGTACAATTACTGCAGCATGCGTCGTTGTTCCATCAAGGGGACCATCATGAGCCGGTGATGTACAGGTTTCCAAAATGTGAAATGCCACTTCTTCATAATTTCTCTCAACAGCGATGTAAAGTGGAGTCTCACCAGCATCATTCTGAGAATATGAAAAAATTTTACCCTCTTCAATCAATCGTTTCACAACCTTAAGATGATTACCACGTACAGCCTCATGCAATGCGGTGTCCTTTTCTTTATTCGTCATCTCCAGCATCTTTTGGTTATTATCCCCATTTTCGAGGTCTTCTTGGGGAGCTCTTTCTCTTGCACGTTTAATTTAAACATCCACGATGGCAGCATGCCCATACCTTGCTGCGATATGCAAGGGAGTTTCACCTTTGACATTAGCTTGCTGCAGCAGTGGTGGAAACATTTCGAGAATTTCTTCAACAAAGGCTGTTGATAATTCTGAATCTTCTGGTTTTGAATTTTTTGATTTTGACTCTTTTAGGCTTGTGAGGTAAATATGAAGGACTGTGTTTCTATTTGGGGTTAGTAATTGGTTAATATCAGAATTTTCAATATTTTTGAAGCCCCTGATTTCACCTTTTTTGCGGCTTTGTAATAAACCGGTTCCATGTCAATGTCGATCTCTTTTTGTGAAGATTGACCAGATGCTTGATCAGCTTCAAAAGAACTGGAGGGATTTGTTCTCTCGGTGGCTCCAATATTTCTCTACCTAAACAATATGCCACTCTACCATGTTTTGATATTTTTGAGAGAAAGGAGAGAATAAAGATAAAGGCACCTAGCGCGTCAAAACAAAGGGACTTTATAGATCCAACGAGCCAATTATATCCTGCCACGTACAAACTCTTGTCTATGTTACTATGCCATTACAGCTACCTTGGCTTTAGCTTCAATAATGCTAGGGGGAAGGGGGGCCGTGGCCCCTGAGTTTTTGAAACTTCCATGACCAGAGGCAATAAATTATGGCTTTTGTTAACGGGTGCTGTTCAGCACCCGTTAAGATTGAATTTTTTATTAATAAAATATAGTTGCTTTTTGAGAGTAGAAAAAAGCATGAAAATGTGGCACTTAAAATGTCAGTAAAGCATAAAAATTTGGGCATTTTACCATAGGACCGAAATACCCTTTTAAATCCTTTCATCTTCCTTTCCTTCACTAACATTTCTCAGTCGAGTTTGTTTGTTTGTTTGTTTGTTTTTTTTTTTTTTTTTTTTTTTTTTTTTTCAGATCTTCAAAACCACCCAAATGCCCAAATTTCAAACCAAGCCAAATTGTCAAGCTTTTCACGTTCCAAACTAAACCCAGCCACCATAGCAACCCAGATACAACCAAAAACAAGGGAAGGAAAAGTTGAACCAAAGGCAAAGAGAGAAAAACGGAGGGCGACGGCTATAGAGGTGTTGGTGGTGGCACCGGTGAGCACAGCTAACCGGTAAAAAGATAATGAAGAGTATTTTTGTCTTATATGTAACAAATTTAACTTTTCAAAAATGTTTCTCTTTCTTCATTAAATGTGGCTCCACGTGTTATTTTTTATAATTTTATTCATTCTTAACGGGTGTAGCACCCGTTAACAAGGCCCATAAATTATAAATAAGCCTTAAATTTACTTACTGACACCTCCTAAGATTTTGGGAAAAATTAATTCCTCTCTAATTCATTTTGGGATTCCTCATATTTGAAAATTGATTAAAAAAAATAACCCATAGGAAAATTTTGATACAAAGAATCCAATAAAAAAATTAGCATATACCCATAGTCCATCCAAATACGTAAATCAATTTTTTAATTCCATATACACAAAAATCCCTCCAAAGGTAAATCCTTATTTAATTTAAAGGCAAAACTTAGGTACAGTACCTTAAGTTCTCTATTTAAAACTTTGACATTTGTCCAATTTAACATCTCAAGAAAACAGCGTTAAAACTATTTTTTTTCCTTCTTCCTTTCCTACACTGCAAATGACTTCTCTTCCAAACCCAGAGCCTTTCTCTACTTAAAATTTTGACATCTGTTCAATTTAACATCTCAAGCAAGCGGCGTTAAAACTAATTTTTTTTTTCCTTCTTCCTTTTTAGTAATGCAAACGGCTTCTCTCCAAACCCAAAACCTTTCTCTTCCAAACCACCCATGACCTTTCTCTTTGAAACCTAAAACCCAAAAAAAGAAAAAGAAAAAAAAAAGAATATCTCATATCTCTCTCTCTTTCTCTCTTGGTGTGTGTATGTTTCCTTTCTTCTTTTCTGATCTATGATTCTTTCCTTCTCTCTCGATGTGTGTATCTTCTATTCTGATCTATGATTCTTTCCTTCTCTCTCAGTGTGTGTATCTGTTTCTTTTCTTCTTTTCGGATCTATGATTCTTTCTTTCTCTCTCGGTGTGTGCAGCTGTTTCTTTTCTTCTTTTCTGATCTATGATTCTTTCTGGTATGTTTCCTTTCTTCTTTCTGATCTATGATTCTTTCTGGTCTATGATTCTTTCTTTCTCTCTCGGTGCGTGTGTATCTGATTCCTTTCTTCTTCTTTTTTGTTCTATGACTCTATCTTTCTCTCTCTCTCTCTCTCTCTCTCTCTCTCTCTCTCTCTCTCTCTCTCTCTCTCTCTCTCTCTGTGGAAAAAATAATGAAAAAGGTTGTGACGATGGCTTTGTTGATGTTAAGAGTGTGGAAGTTTCGGGTATAGCTAAAAAGGGTCTGTTTTTTGGTTTGAAACCCAGTAGATCTGATTTTTATTTTTTGATCTTTCCTGTTTGGTTACTGAGAAAATGAGAGAGAACGGTCCTTTATTGGTTTGAAACCCAATAGATCTGGCTTTTATTTTTTGATTGTTTGAGCTTTCCTGTTTGGTTCTGCATTTTAGCTTTGCTTCTGCATTTTAGTTTCATTTTAGCTTTGCTTCAGTATTTTAGCTTCTAAGTTTTGGATTGGAATTCGGAATTCCCTTTATTATCTTCATTTTAGCTTCATCAATCAGAGGCAACTGGAGATTTGAAGCTGTGGGTTCTCTTGCAGTTGCAATACAGGAAAAAGAAGGAAGAAGGGAAAAAAAATTATTAGTTTTAACGCCATTTGTTTGGGTTGTTATATTTGATAGATGCCAAAATTTTAAGTAGGAAACCTAAGGTATTGTACCCAAGGTACTGTATGCCCTCGATATAAATATATAGCTCATAACTTTCCTTTACTTAAAACTTCTCCCTATATGCTAACGGATATGCAAATCTACTCCAACCATAGCTCACCACCCCGATTGGTTGTTTGTTGTCCATTCAAATCTACCCTTTGCTGTACAATCAGCTCTAGATGATAACCAATGCCGCCTTCTAACTCCCTTCGGACATGATGTTGTGCCACTTTGTGCAGTGCTATTTATCTCTCAATCTCTCTATGTGCGACTGTGTTTATTGACGATAGTATCCACTACTTACTAACTATATGATTTGGTTATGCAGTTGTTTCCACAAACTAGTAAAAGGTTAAAAAATTATATCTTTTAGGCTACTGGTTACATCTTGCTCACACTTGACTTAAGATTTTTATTTTTATTTTTTTATTTTTTAAAGTAATAGAGATGTTCAGTGGCGACTCCAAGAAATTTTTTCAGGGTGTTTCTTAACGAGTATAAATTACACAATCTAATAAAAATTAAAATTTTATATATTGACAACAACAACAATCAAAAAACACGTAAATACATAAAATTTACAATTGCCTTTTACGAGTTTTCATATTTTGAAATCGTTGCATGATAGTCTCATTATCAATGTTACAAGCTACATATTTTTCAATATACATAACCAAGCAATCATTCATCTACTGATCTCCCATTCGATTATGCAGTTCATTTTTTTTTTATATATTTCATTGCTAAAAAACTTTTTTCTACTGTTGCAGTAGCAACTGGAAGGGTCAAGGCTAACTTCACAAGCAAATAAATTAACGGATATGTCTCATGTTTTTTTGTGCTCACTAACTTTTCAGCAAGTTCCCTAACTCCTTGAAGCTTTAAAAAGTAATCATTGCTATACATATCAAAAATGTAATTCTGAAGTTGAGAGTCAAGTGCCAAAATATTTGTCCCAAGAAAATCAAAGGGATAGAACTTAGCTAGACGTATCAACTTTTCCTTATCGAAAGCCACAAATGAATTACTTGGATTCAAGCAAGCCATACAAAGTAGTAAATCGGTATTTGCCTCAGAAAAACGGTTGTTAAGCTCTTGAAGTTGCATATCTATGACTGTGTAGAATAGCTCAACACGATAATGATGAAAATTTGTATTTTGTTGAGTGTTGCGTTGCAGCCTCCCACTAACTACAAATATTTCATCCATGTTTAAGATAGAAATATCATGTGTGGTATAAAATGAAGACACTTCAGTCAATAAAGATTTCTATTTATCATCTCTCATCACTTGCAATCGTTGCTTAGACATTTTAACAAGATTCATAGCATTTACTATATCTTTTTTTTTTTTTGGCAATGCTATTGACAACTCATTTGTGATCCCTAAAATGTTTTTCATCAAATGTAGAGCAAAGAAAAATTCAAAAGATAGAATTGACCTCATAATAGATCGAGTTTCAACTTTTTGGTCGGAGAGGCCATCTTCTTCAATAATGTTAAGTACATTAACAACAGCAGAAAACATCAAAATCAAGTTGAGAATAGTCCTATAATATAATCCCCAACGTGTATCACGAGACATTTAAGATTTGTCTCTTGATTCAAACCTTGTCCACTTCTACGTACAACATTCTCTAAATCTTCTTTAATTTTGGCAAATTGTGCATCTCGAAGAGCATCTTGTCTCTTACAAGAGCCTCCAACAACGGTTACTAAATTACTAACCACATAAAAAAATTCAGCAATGTTAATGTGATTTTTAGCAACGGCAACAAGTGTCAATTGAAGTTGATGAGCAAAACAATGGACATAAAATACTGACTTATTCTCTTTCAAAATTAAAGTTTTGAAACCATTGATATTAACTTGCATATTACTAGCCCCGTCATAACCTTGCCCACGTAGGTTCGATAAACTCAAATTATGTTCACAAAGTAAACATTCAATAGCATATTTGAGTGACAAAGCAATGGTACTTGCTACATGTACAACACTAAGGAACCGCTCTATAATAATTCATTTTTTGTTCACACAACGAAAAATAAGGGTCATTTGTTCTTTCACTGAGATATCACGTGACTCATCAACTAATATTGAAAAGAACCCGTTTTCGAGATCCTTGATCATGACTTTGGATGTTTCACGTGCAATTGTATTCACAATGTCTTTTTGAATATTAGAGTGGGTAAGCTTGCAATTTTTCGGAGTTTTTGCAACACTTCATTGATAGATTCATTGTGTTCCCCCCAAAATTGAAGAAGCTCAAGGAAATTTCCTTTATCACTTGAACCTTGGGATTCATCATGACCACGAAAAGCTAATCCTCGACATAAAAGGACTCTTATGCAATCAACTATTTCATTTAATTGAACCCGATATTTAAATTTATCTTGATTTGATTGTTTAACCAAAACACTTTGAATGTGTTGCTTTTCCTTCCGTAGATCTTCACTCTTCTTGATAGCTTGGTTATGAGCACTATTAACTCCTCCAACATGGAAATCTAACTTCACAAGCTGATTCCAAAGTTTGAATCCCTTCATTACAAAAGTCTCACCTCCTCCTTGCTTACCAACATATTGCCCAAATAGGTAGCAATAAAAACAAAACGCCGCATCCTTGTCTATACTATATTCCAACCATTTTCTATTTACATACCATTCGGATCTAAATCAACGGGGCTTTCTAGAAAAATTTGATACAGGGAAATCATGAACAGGTTAACAAGGGTCTTTTGTTAAATAATGTCTTCTTATTTCATCATGATTATTAGGATGATAAGATGATATATTTTGTCGTAGCCCAGGCTCTGAAGGAAGATTTTTTAAGTTAAAGTCAACACGAATTCGCTTAGAAGATAAAGATGAATCTTGCATAGGAGATGAATCTTGCACAGGAGATGAATATTGGGTACGTGGTTTTCTTATCAAATATTTGCCCATAATTCTAGCAAAAGAATAAACAATAAACTATAAGTTCATTTGAAATATTAATAAAATTATTAATTATTGTTATTTAGTTGTTTCATTAATTTGTTTTTCTTTTATAAACTATAATTTGTTATATTATTGTTTCATTAATTATAAAATTATTAATTATTGTTTAGCTTAACATAATTTAATTTGTTTGTCTTTTATGGATTTAACATTAGGACATTACTCTTTCACTATACAAAATATTTGTATACCTAATAGAATTTTGTTAACACATGTGCAGGAGTTAAAATGCATTTAATACTTTATTAAATGATATTTGAGAAAAGTTAATGCATGCCCCAAAAGATAATGGTTTAGGAACTTTTGATAGGAAAAGAAAAAAGTAATTGATTTTTTTAAATAACATTTTATATTTCTCATAAAAGCGGCATAAAAACTTTTCTAAAATGGTCCATTAACAAATGCCCTAAGAGCATCCGTTAACCAGATCTATAATATTAGTATACATTAAAAAAAGAAAGAAAAATGTTAATTTAGGGCATTAGCTTAGGAACTATTTTTAGAAACATTTTATTGGGAGAATAATAAAACAATAAATATTGTTGAAAATTTTTATAGTTCTCATAAAAGTGGTGTCAAATTTTTTTTTTTTATTATGGTTTATTAACAATTATCCTAAGGATATCAGTTAACAGGACCAAAAAAAAAACACAAACCGTACACATTTATCCAAAAACCACAATATTGTGCATGTAAGCCAATAAATCATTAATATGTATTCTTTTTGTGAAAAATATGCTTTACAATTCATAATTAAGCATTTATTAATCTTTAACCTATGCTCTTAGGGCACTTGTTAATAGAAACCTTCATATTAAGGCAATGGATTTTATGGCATCCCCACGGCATCATTCATGGTCAATCAATATATAGTTTGGTTGCCAAGAATTCCATAGAGGTAAATAATCACACTTAGTGTTTTTATAAACTAAAATTGTGACTTGAAGTCACAATTTAAGTTTACAAAATACATCATGTGTGTATCACACCTATTTGAACTAAACACAACCCAATCCCAAAACCTAACATCAATATGGTTGATACTATTCTGTACTAGCCAGTATTTACCGTACTGGTACGTGCACCGGTACCGAAATTTCAATGTTTCATATTGGTTTGAATACTCACCATACCAGTCAATTTCGGGCGTTCTGGCCGATACAAATTTGTTTTTTTTTTTTTTTTTTTTTAATTCTAATTTTTGTAATTTTTGAATTTTGTAAGAGCAAAATGATAGCTTATCTACATTAACTTACTAATATTATTTTCTTTCTTAGTATGCAATGAACAATTAAGCTTTTGTTTTAGTTGATACTAAATTCTAAACCATGAATAATTTGTTCTGAATTGAAGTAATGTTTTAAGGTAAACTTTTATTTTTATTATAATATATATATATATACATATATATATATATATGTATTTATAAATATAAAAAATAGCAATAAACCTGAAATGGTACATTGGTATTGACCGGTACCGAAATATATCGTTCTACTAGTCAAAACGATACAGTCTCTGATACGAGATTGACTCCCTTGCCTAACATCCACTACCAAACTCCAACTCCGACTACCACCTTAAAACCTAAGAATAGGAAACTGACTTGAAAATCTATAATTATTCTACTAAATCCATTATAGTCTGTGGATGAATCATTAGATTTGTTTATCTTGTTTTGATATTCCTTTTATTTCACAACATATTATTGGATGGAACTCCAATTAATTCAAAAAATATTTGTGCTAATTTGTCCTGCAACCCTTAGGGTTTTAACTTATTTGTGCGATACTCAACCCAACATAAATTTCCCTTAAGAATTAGTAATCTTACTATATATAATTTAGATTTTATTTGATGGACTAAAACTTTTATGAAGTTTAGGCTACACATTATATGCATATGTTTTATATATGTTTCAGGTAGGTTAATGATTCTTACAAAAAGTTAACTTTTCAAGAATTTAGATTAAATATAGCATTACTTAATTATATTTCACGTGATATAAATATTTGTCTAATTAATCTCTCAAAACTTTAATTCATCGCCCTAGATATTTCGAGCAAGAATTATTTATTATAGGTCCTTGTTGTTGAGATCCACCATGAGTTAATGAACTTTGGAGATACTATTAAAGATGGCAACCAAAACTCCCTTTAGAATTGCTCAAAAGCAATGATTTATATATTCATCATCATCTCTACGAAGAATTAAAAATTGAGTACCTTACAATAAAAGATCTCAATGATCTTATTGTATAATTTAAAAAAGAAAGATATGAGCATCAAAGCTCCATAATCCTCACAAAAGCTCAATATGATTGGATCCAAGGGATGAAAGATCTTAAAGAGTGTGAGAGCATTCACATTAAAACTCTCATCATACTCTTCCAACTCAGTCAAGCAAACCCATATCCATCCCAGCCATCACCACTGTGGAAAAAAAAAAAAAAAAAAAAAACCTAACACAAGCAGCAACATGATCAAAACCAAAATTTAAACACAAACCCAGATAATAATTTTCTTAGATCTTGTCAATATCTTCATACTCAAACTCAATATAATCATCACCAACAAGGATGAAGTTCCCAACAGCGATCCAAACCGATGACCCACAAAGACCTACAGAGATTCACCACTAACGGGACTGACGAAGTAGGTACTGACGATGAAAGCATCATTGACGGATTTATCACGAGAGACGAAGACGAGGATAAAGCGGCAGGAATATTCAATGTCGCCAATAAATGCCCAGGCTGGACGAAGACAGCTGTACAGCCCGTTGGACGAATTAAAGCCTCGCCATAAAGCAAAAAGCGTAACTTAAGGCAGCATTAAAACCACAGTAACTGTCACAACGGCTAAAGAAGCTAAAGGAACATATATAAATCAACCGGAAACACCAGTCAGAGGTACGATATACAAAAAAGCTCAACTCTTTCTCTATCTCAATTTCTTCAGCCACCATTTCTAAAAACTAACTTAAGCATCGGAGGTGCTTTGGCAGGCACCACACCGGTGACCGAGTTGACAGGTTGCGCCGTCGCCTCCTAGATACCAGGGAAGGAAGAATACAGGTTTGATTCCATTTAAGCTTATCTTTTATTTTGACTGACGAACATTTCGCTTCATCAGCTTGGCGCCGTCTGTGGGAATTTTCTGCACATTTTCGTGTTTATACTTGGAGAGGCAGATCCCACCTATTTTTGCGGACAGATGGAATCCAATCAAAATCCTACCTCCTTGACACAGCAAATCCAGGCCCTGGCGGCCACTGTCGAAGAGCTCAATAGACAGAATCAAGAAATGAAGATACAACTTCAACAGATGCAACAAGAGGAAAGTCAATCTCGGGGCGGCCCAGAAGACGAAGGGGATAGTCACAGAAGGGCGAGTACTTTCAGGACAACCACCCCTGACGGGCGAAGTTCGGACGTTCTAAAAGAAATGAGGAAAGCGATGGACGAACTGCAGAATGCCATCAAAGAGAAAACGGACCGGAGTGTGGATAGAATGATTAGGGCCACAGACTCACCCTTCACTGCGGCAGTCCTTGGACATCCGGTGCCGCCCAAATTTCGTCTGCCCCAACTAGAACAGTTCTACGGGTTGACGGACCCTCAATATCACTTCAACACGTTCAAAACAACCTTAGGCCTCCAACAACCCCCTGACGAGATATTATGTCGTTCGTTCCCTACCACTCTCAAAGGAGCGGCCAGGGAATGGTTTACCAAGCTGCCATCATCATCAATAGACAATTTTGAATAGCTGAGCGGCGCCTTCCTAAGGCACTTTATTGGGGGACAACGTCCGAAGAGGCCAGCGGATTATCTACTCACCATCAGACAGGGAGAGAGGGAGACATTAAGGTCATATGTAAAACGTTTCACGCGAGAAACCTTGGAAGTGAACGAAGCTGACGACAAAGTGCAATTGACGGCTTTTAAGGCGGGACTAAGATCTCGAGACCTCGTGGCATCACTTGCGAAAAATCCCCCAAAGACAATGGCAGAAATGCTTTTAAAAGCACAGAAGTACATGAATGCCGAGGACGCACTCGCAGCCATAGGAGATGCGATAAGGCCAGGCAACGTCGGAACAAGGGATAATGAACGAAAAGGGCAGAAAAGAGAACGGCAGGATCATCAATCCAGAGACAGTCACAGGAAAGATGACAAAGGTCCCCGAAAGGTAAAGTTTACCCCTTTAATTATGCCTGTTGACAAAATTTTGTCGCAGATCAAAGATGAGCACCAACTGAAATGGCCGCGGCCATTGCATTCGTCGCCCAACGTTCGTGATAAAAGCAAGTACTGCCGGTTCCACAAGGATCACAGCCACTATACGCAGGATTGCCGAGATCTCAAGGAGCAAATTGAGGAATTGATACGCAAAGGGAAGTTACAGAAATATGTGAAGAAGGGAGAGTACAGCAGGTCCAGGGATGGGAGCAAGAACCAACAAGAATCCTCGTCGAGAAACGACGATCGTCAAGCCCAACCAGCACAGAATGTGATCGGGGAAATAGCGACGATCGCTGGAGGACCGTTCACAGGAGGATCTTTTCGGTCCCTCAAGAAGGCATGCCAGAGGTAGGTGAACAGCGTCTACATGATACCTCCAGTCAAGCAGAAACGGACAGACCAGGATATGACCTTCAACGAAGCAAACGCCAGAGGGGTGAAACAACCTCACAATGATCCTCTTGTTATAATGTTAACTCTAGAAGGGTTCAACACCAAGAGGATCCTTGTAGACAACGGCAGCTCTACGGATATTATCTACCTTCCTGCTTTCCAGCAAATGAAGCTAGATCCAAGAAGGCTGCGCCCCTTCGACTCTCCACTCGTCAGTTTCAGCGGGGATCGGGTATATCCCAAGGGCATGGTGACGCTGACGGTTATAATCGGGGCCTACCCAAGGCAGTTAACCCGTCAGCTGGATTTCTTGGTAGTGGATTGTCCCTCATCCTATAATGCCATCATTGGGAGACCAACACTCAATAAATGGAGGGCGGCGACGTCTACTTATTGTTTGAAGGTGAAATTCCCAACAGACATGGGAGTCGGCGAAGTGAAAGGAGATCAGGTTTTAGCTCGGAAATGCTACCAGGCAGTACTGGCTGCACGAGAAAACCATACTTGGACGATAGAGGAAAAAGCGGAAAAGAAGGAAGAGAAATAAGGGTGGAAGGAGGAAGCACTGGAAACGGTTGAGTTAGCTATCGATGAAGTGTCCAAGACGACGAAGATAGGAAGAACGCTGAGTCCAGAGATGAAGGTCAAGCTCGTTCGATTACTCAGAGAGAACTTGGATGTCTTCGCATGGACTCACGAAGACATGCCAGGCATACCCCCTGAAGTCATCCAGCATGAATTGAGGGTGAACCCAGAGAAAAAGCCCGTCCACCAGAGACGCAGAACCTTCGCTCCAGAACGAGACCAGGCAGTGACAGACGAGGTCTACAAGCTTTTGGCAGCAGATTTTATTCGAGAAGTGCATTATCCAGAATGGTTTGCCAACGTCGTTTTAGTAAAGAAAGCCAACGGAGCATGGAGAATGTGTGTGGACTTCACGGATCTGAACAAAGCATGCCCAAAGGATAGCTTTCCTCTATCGAGGATAGATCAACTGGTAGACTCCACGGCTGGAAATAAGTTACTGACGTTTATGGACGCCTTCTCCGGGTACAACCAGATAAAGATGGCAGAGGAAGATCAAGAAAAAACTGCCTTCGTCACGAGCCAAGGACTCTACTGCTACAAGGTGATGCCCTTCGGGCTGAAGAACGCTGGAGCCACTTATCAGAGGTTGGTGAACAAGATGTTCAGGAGTCAAATCGGCAGAAATATGGAGGTATATGTGGACGACATGCTCGTCAAGAGTAAAGAAGAACTTTCCCATCTTGAAGATTTGAAGGAAACGTTCACCACCCTCAGGCAGTACAAAATGAAATTGAACCCAGGTAAATGCGCATTTGGGGTAGCCTCGGGAAAGTTCTTGGGGTTCATGGTTTCCCAAAGGGGGATAGAAGCTAACCCGGAGAAGGTGTGCACCATTATCAACATGGAGTCACCAAGGACGGTTAAAGAAGTCCAGAAGCTGACAGGAAGGATCGCGGCACTTAATAGGTTCGTCTCCTGAGCAACGGATAAATGTCACCCTTTCTTCCAAACCTTGAAAAAAGCTTTCGTCTGGACTGACGAATGTGAAAAGGCGTTTCAAGAGCTTAAACGTTATCTGAGTAATCCACCTCTCCTAAGTCCGGCAAAAGAGGGAGAGCCTTTACAGTTGTACTTGGCGGTATCAGTCACGGCTGTGAGTGCAGCCCTAATTCGTGAAGAGAGTAAGAAGCAGCTGCCAGTTTACTACGTCAGTCAGGCCTTCCAAGGAGCTGAGTATAGATACCCGATGATCGAGAAGATTGTGTTCGCACTAATAATGGCCTCACGCAAACTCAGGCAATACTTCCAGGCGAGCCCAATCCTGGTCATGATTGATCAACCTATCAAAAAGTCCATGAATCGACCAGAGGCGGCCGGGAGGATGATCCAATGGGCCATCGAGCTTAGCCAATTTGACATCGAGTACCATCCCCGGACGGCCATCAAAGCGCAGGTACTGGCAGACTTTGTGGCCGAATTCACCTTTGCAAGTGAAGACAGCCAAGTTGCAGAAGACGGCAAATGGACGATTCAGACTGACGGCTCCTCAACCCAAAGAAGGGGTGGAGTAGGGGTCATCATAACCACCCCTGACGGAGAAGTGCTTAAGTATGGGGTCCAGCTGCGGTTCCCAGCCACCAACAACGAGGCCGAATATGAAGGAATACTGACGGGACTGAGGCTCGGGAAAGCCCTTGGGGCCAAGAACCTACTAGTTCAAAGTGATTCAAAACTGGTAACTAAGTAGATAAAGGGAGAATACGATGCAAAAGAGGACAGGATGCAAAAATACCTCAGGCTAACGAGACGTCTTATCCAAGAATTTGATGCGGTCAGGTTCGAACGGATCCCCCGAGACCAGAACATCGTAGCAGACGAGATATCAAAAATATCATCGTCCGAAGAATGGCCGTCGGAAAGCGGGCTTACAATTGAAGTCCAGAAGCATCCCAGCATTGAAGAAGTGTCCGCATTCCAGATCCGAGGTACGAACAGCTGGATCACACCTATCATGTCTTTTTTGCAGGACGGACACCTCCCCCAAGACGCAGACGAGGCAAAAAAGGTCAGGAAAAGAGCGGCCAAATTCACGATCTTAAACGACACCTTATACAAAAGGGGCTTTTCCATGCCCTACTTAAAGTGTGTTGACGAAGACGAAGCCAAATACATCCTGAGAGAAGTTCATGACGGGACTGACGAAGTAGGTACTGACGATGAAAGCATCATTGACGGATTTATCACGAGAGACGAAGACGAGGATAAAGCGGCGGGAATATTCAATATCGCCAATAAATGCCCAGGCTGGACGAAGACAGCTGTACAGCCCGTTGGACGAATTAAAGCCTCGCCATAAAGCAAAAAGCGTAACTTAAGGCAGCATTAAAACCACAGTAACTGTCACAACGGCTAAAGAAGCTAAAGGAACATATATAAATCAACCGGAAACACCAGTCAGAGGTACGATATACAAAAAAGCTCAACTCTTTCTCTATCTCAATTTCTTCAGCCACCATTTCTAAAAACTAACTTAAGCATCGGAGGTGCTTTGGCAGGCACCACACCGGTGACCGAGTTGACAGGTTGCGCCGTCGCCTCCTAGATACCAGGGAAGGAGGAATACAGGTTTGATTCCATTTAAGCTTATCTTTTATTTTGACTGACGAACATTTCGCTTCATCAACCACAAAACCCAGAAAAATAACAGCATCCATCATTGGAGATTTGAAGACAACACCACAAAACCCAAGATTGGACCAAATCTCAGCCATGATCCTAGCCACCACTAGCGATTCCAGAGAAAAAATCAAATCGAATCTCAGCCGCGATCCACCAATACCACGATCCATTGGTGAGAAGAAAGAGAGAGAACCATTGAGAAGAGAGGGGAAAAAAGAAGAAAAAAGAAGAAAGAAATAGCATTGAACAGAGAAGAAAGAGAGAGAGAAAAAGGAGAGATAAAGAAAAATGATTTTTAAAGGAAAGGAAGAGAGAGAATAAATATAATATTAGTTTTTTTTTTTAACAACTTGCTATAGTGAGCTACTAAAGATGGCAGCTCACTGAAGCAATGTGTCAAAAATTATTGCATGTAACATGTTTGATGTAGTGTATTTTTTGTGTGTTGGTTGTTATTAATAGCATTTTTAGCATAATAGCATTCTTGTTGTGAATGCGCTACACAAATTGGTGGAGCTACAAATTTAGTAATTTGGTTTTACAAAAAATTATTTTATCTATTTTACCTCCTTATTTTATAAAACACTCAACATCAGTGGTTTTATTTTAGCTTTCAATACAATAAAATAATATAAAAGCACAATAAATGGTCTAGTTAATATGTATCCTTGGGGCTCACATTATACACATTAACCATCTATTTTGGGAAAGTTTTTATAAAAAATTGAAAAAGCTGTCAAAATAGTGAATTATTTTTTTCATTTTTTTATAAAAAGTTTCTTAAAATGGTTTGCTAATGTATGCCCTAAAGGCACACATTAGTAAATATTTATATATAAATACAAAACATATAACCCACCACCACCAGTCAACCACCACTTCACACAGCTCACCACCACCACTACTCATGGACAGAGCCATGGATGGACTTGGGGGACAATGCCCCCATCCAAATTTTTTTAAAAATATATTATTATATATTTGGGTACTAATTTAATCAATTTTTTTTTTTATAAAATTACAATTTTATCTCCTTAATAATATTATTGACTCTTTTAAGAGTATTGTTATAATTATAAATTTTTTTACAACATATTTTTAAATTGTTAAGGTAGCAAATTCTACCACCGCACACTCTTAGTGCGATGGTCACTCCACAAATATAAGTACTTGTGGGGTGTGAGGGACAAAGGTTGAGGTACAAGTCTTCAAGAAGGAGTTTTCACACACATATACACTTAGATTAGGCTAGAGTAGAATTTCTATCTTGTATTAACAAAAAGGTAGCAAATTCTTATTGATTCACATTTAGGCCCACTATTTGCATTCTTTTTTTTTTTTACTTATCAATAACCATTCAGTACATCAGCAATTTGTAAAAAAATTTATAATTTTAGCATTTTCCTCATTTTAAAGACTAAGTTTAAAACAAAATATACAAAGCCACAACCGCCAAAATCAGACCACAACTACCTAAGGAAATCAACCCACAGCCATAAATTTCAGATATATCTGCAACGCAAAGCTACATTTCAAACTGTCTTATTTGCAGTAGCATAGCTATCTTTGCATACCGAATAATGTTTGATTCTAGGGAAATCTGCAAGGTATGTACCAATTATTTGGATGAAAGAACCACAAAAGAACTAGAATTAACATGGAAAATATATTAGAAACCAAAGATTTAGTGTCAAGAGCAACAACAACCAAAAAAAAAAGTCGAAATATTGCAACTTCAACCACATTATATGGGTTTAAACGTATAATATAAATTAGATTTTGAAATCCATAAACCAAAACTACACACAGTTAATACAAATTACAAAAAAGATAAAATTTCAAAACTTAAAAACCATCATATTTCTCAAAAACCAATTGAATTCAACATACAAAAACCTCAAATTAGCAAAAAACAGGTAAATGTTTACATACCAATGTTCAATTCTCAGGTCATAGTTCCAAAAATTTTTCCCCAAATATCAGAGCGGCAAGATGGGTCGGCGGAAGGGGTGGGTAGTGAGAACGATGGCTGGGCATGCAAGAACAGCGGTTGGGCAGGCGAGATCGGCGGCTGGATAGGCGAGATTGGCAAGATCAGTGAGGTTTGATAGAAGAGACGAAGAGTAAATGGCTTTGGAGACTGAGTAGAGAAGAGCAACGGCAGAAATCGGAAAGGAGGAGAAAGAAAAAAAGAAAAAAAAAAATTCTAAATAGTATGAACACAACAGAATACTTTTTTTTTTTTTTTTTTTTTTTTTTTTTTTTTGTGGTAGTAGCCCAAAAAAAAAAAAAAACTATGTTTTTTATTATATATATAATTTTTATTTTGAGAATCTAATAAATTTGAAAATTAATAAGAAAGTGACTTTATATTTTAGGCAATGTTTTAGTAGAAGTTAGAGTTGTATTTTTACTAAATTATCCTTTAGTTTGTTCTCTACTTAAACATAGGAATATAATGGAATTTTAGAACGAAAAAAATCCGGATTATCTTTTAGTTTTTTTTTTTATATATTTAAAATTTTTTTGATAAGATATTTTGATTTGTTTTTGGATAAATGTGGAGTGTTTAACTTATTTTTCTATTTAAAAAAAAAAACAATAAACATATAGTTACTTTGAAGAAGTGAGTTAGTGGAAGAGTGTTCTTATTTTGTAGACAATATTTTAGTGCAAGTTAGACATATATTTTTACCAAATTATCCTTTAGTTTTTTCTCTACTTAAACTTAGGAGTGTAGGGGTATTTTGGAACAAAAAAAAATCTGATCCAAACAGGAGCAGCCACTTAAATAATAGTATAGATATATATATATATATATATATATACACGCGCGCGCGTACATAAACATAGTTGTTAGTATCATATGATATGTATTTTATCATGTGTAAAAAATTCTGTATCGTATCGGCATATCGTAAGTGTTCATAAATCGTACAATACAGTGTGCGTACCATATAAATCTTATCATATCATAAAATCGAACGTATTGTATGATACATGGACAAATACTTTAAAATGAGTTTTTATGGTTAAAATTTGTACTTTTATTTGAATCTAACAAGTTGTTAGACTTGTTTTTAACAAAAAATTATTAGTTTACTTAGTTTTCCCTACTAAAATAACATATTCATAAGTTTTTTGGCTCACTCTCCTACAATTAGACTACATAGTACACACTTACCCTTCACTTTAATATTTACAAATTTATTTTATATACTAGGAATAAAATATTAATTGACAATATACTTCTTTTTTTTTTTTTTTTATCATTATTGTTATAAGTCCAAGAAACTAGAATGCAAAAAAAAAAAAAATTTATAAAAAAATTATTAAAATAAAAAGAACAAGAAGGGATAGTAAATGTTAATGACAAATGAAGATGAAGAAAATTTTAATGAAGAAATAAGTTTGCAAAATTATCAACATGATGATAGCATTGACTTAGATGGGGCTAATTAGGCAATTTGATGAATATGATGAAAATAAATTATTATTTTTGGGTCATTTGTAATATATTATCACTTTTGAATTTAAGAAATTTGAATGCATATGTTATAAACACATGCTAGTTTGATTTATTTAGTTAGCTTGTTAAATATTATTATATAAGTAATGAATAAATTAGTCATTAGTTGAATATATTCAAAATTTATAATGAATATACCCTTTATATATGTATATTTATAATTTTTTATAAATTTTATTAAATGTTTGTGTATGTTACAATACACAATATGATACGATACACAATATAGAAAAATTAAAAATTGATTCATGATACAATTCATATTTTGACAACTATTGATTGTGATTTGATATAATTTTCATTTATATTATTTATATTTTCAATTATTTTGGGACTTCAATGGCCGAAGGCATATACCCAAATTGCGTTGAATTTATACTTGGCACAAAGTTTGTGTCTTGAGAAAACGTTCTAAACTTTTTTATGTTATTACTAATTTACTACAGTCATATTAATATGTGGTGTAAGGATCCTTCACCTAAGGCAATATATGATTTGTAGGAATTGACTTACCTATGATGGGCGTCCACAAAAGAATTTACTAGATGTGTATGTTTTAATGAATTTAATAATGATATAAAAAAGATAATGATAATAAAGTAAGGAAACCAAATATAAACCAAACATAGGAAATCAAATACTTACATTTTTGTCATTGACTACACTTCAAGTCTAAAGTCCAAACTGTCTGTTGGAGTTGGAGGAAAGAGCACAGAATTGAGAGAATTGGAGAATTAAAGAAGAAGCAATTTAAGTTTGAAAACCAACATGAGGGTATTGAGAGTGTGGTCCTATTTTGTAAATAGTATTTTTTATTTTAATTTAGAAAATGTAGATAGTGTTTTATATGGGAGTTATAGAAGCATTTTTACCAAGTTGTGCTCCTATTTACTTTTTTTATATTTTTTTTATATTTAGTTTTGTTTTTGTGATTAAAAAATGTAGTAATTCCGAATTATAATAAATACTCTAAATTAACCCTTACCCAAAAAATAGAAGAGTCTCTGAGCACACCTGTAAGTGTGTGTTCAAAGGCTAGTATATATAATTATTTTTTACTTTGAACTACAATGCACAGCTATCTTTGGCCCCAATTTTGTAATTGATTGTGCTAAAAATAGTAATATGACTTTTCAGCATTATTAATAATATTGCTCTGAGTGAGTAGTCAGTACAAATTTACTCTTTTAAAAATGTGCACACAATTAAAATTAACCCCCCCCCCCCCCTCTCCCTAAGAGTGTGTTTGGTTGGGGGTAAAAATAGGGAGAATAGGGAGAGGAAAATAGGGTGAAAAATGTTGTTTTCTATTGTTTGATCGAGGAAAGAAAATAGGAGAGATAGAAAATAAGGGAGAAAGTTTTCTCTTCTAGGCTCACTTTTTTTATCCTCCCAAATTGGAAGGAAAATGAGGAGAAAAAAGTGAAGAGAAATACATTTTACAAAAATACCCCACTTTCCCACTATTATATAACAAAGACATAATAGTCAATTTATATAAATTATATTTTCTATCCTCCCCTTTTTCTCTTCAACCAAACAAAAAAGTTTTCCACTCTCTCACTTTTCCACCCCTCTAACCAAACACACATGAGGAAATACCAAATATTTTCTATCCTCCAATTTTTTCACTCCTCCAACCAAACCAACCCTAATAAAAATAGTTTTCAATGAAAAATCACTAGCCTCACCTAACCAATTCGACACAATTCCTTGAAGTAAATGGACTGTCAATCGATCATTAAGGGGGACATAATGATTATGGGTGTGGACATGGTATGAATCAATTGATCTTGAAGACGTTCCATTTATTTTGCAATAATTTGGGGGTGAAATGGTATTTTTGTGATCTTAGGAGTTTTGTGCAATTTTGGAATATGTAGTTTAGGGGCTTCTTTTGTGATTCGATCAAAGTATAATTTTAGGAATTTTAAGGTCAAAATAACAAATTTTGAAAAAGTTTTGGGATTAAAATGTGATTTAGGAAAAGTTTGGGATTAAAAATATAATTTAAAAAAAATTTCCATTTGAAAATGTAATTTTGAGATAAATTTGAGGGTTTGAATGTGATTTGAAAATTCTTATTATTATTATTTTTATAGCAAATTCTTGTTTTTATTTCTTGGGTTTTGGATTTTAATTGGAATTGGGCTTGACTCTTGAGTGTCCATTTGTTTTATGTTTTGATGGGAGTGGATTAAATTATTGTGGGTTTAAAAACCCTATGGGCTTGAGCTCTGTTCATATCTTTTTATCAAATGTGGGCTTTTCAATTTAGGTTGCGTTTTAGTGGAAACATTTTGAAGGTGTTGGGTCTTCTGTATGTTGGGATGACATCTTAAGGTTGGGCTTGGGCTTTATGAATTTCAAAGTTAAGTTGTTTTAACACAAATCCGAACTTTCAGAATTAAATCAGTCTTTCAAGGAAGGATTTGAGAAATTAATAAAGGCAGATCGTGTTGCATATGTGAATGTGATAGAAGTGAGAATGCTGGAACTAAAATTGCTGTACCAAGTACGTGATAGCCTCTCAATGCTAATATTGGAAAGAACTAATACCCTTTATGAAAACTAAAAGAAATTTGAGAAGAAAACTCTCTCCTTAATTTTTTTATTGACCCATACATTGAGAACAGACTTTGTGTTCAAAGCAGAAGCTGAAAAACTCACTGATTCTAAGAGCGTCTCCAACAGATGTTCTATCTGTATATTTTTGAGAAAAAAGGCCACTGTTCATCCTCTAACAGCTTCTCTAAACACAAAATTTTTCCAAATTTTTTTTTAAGTTACTACAGTCATTCTCTTAATCTAGAGAATACTGTAGCAACTCCAAATCAACATTTCAAATATGAAACTTAAGTATAAAGTGTGTAGTCCAAATTTTGTAGGAGAAAGAGAGAAGAGAGGGGGGAAATTCATGGATAAGTTATTTTATTGGGTTCAACTAAGTAACCCAATAATTTTGTTCTAAAAACAAGTCTAACAACTTGTTGGACTCAAATAACAACCTAAATTTTATCAAAAAAACTCATTTTTCTCCCACTTGTCTATGTGTCATACAATACATACCATTTTCTAATACAAAACGATTCATACGATACACACTTATATATTGTACGACTCATGAACACTTACAATATGCCTTTACAATACTGAAGTTTTTGTACACAATACCATACATATCACGTATCGTACGGTACTAACAACTATGAGTGAGATTATTAGTAGAGTAAGAGTAATGCCACTTTCACAATATTTTGATAACAATTTTTGTAATAAATTCTAAGTGGTAAATTGTTATTGGTTTTAATTTGAGACTACTATTAATACCACATTTTTTCTCATCAATGAACAACTTCTCATCTAAATTATGAAAATATTGTGGACTTAACGTCAGGGTCACAATTAAAATAGTGATTGTTCAAATTTTAGCAATTAATTTTGCTATTCTCTTGTTGCCTAACGTTAACCACCTATTTCCAAACCATTCCATCCTTTATTTGGCACTTACCTCCATATTATTCACAATCTTACCATTACACTTACTCTAACATTTCTCGTCCCTTCATTCCTCCTTTTCTTTTCATTATTCTGTACCTTTCCATTACTCTTCTTCCAACCTTTCATTTCTTCCCATGTTCTTTTTCTATAAATTTGCTATTTTCTTTTCCATTTAATCCATATTTTTCATAAAAAAAAAAATACCCTCTCTCTATTCCCCCCAAGGAAGTTGATTTCGTACTGTACCGGCCGGTACCGCCGATATTTACCGTTCCGATAGCTCCGCCGGTACAGAAAAACAGTTGTTTCGTTTCGTTTTAAATACCGACCATACCGGATCGTTCCGGCCATACCGGAAAAAATACCGCATTTTGTCCGGTAAATACATACCGGACCGAAACAAGAAAAAGAAGTAGAAAAAAAAAAAACGTTCTCACTCTCTCATCTCTCCACTCACTGGCGTCAATCGGATGATCTTCTTGACTTGCATAACCGGCGTTCTCTTTCTCTCTTTCAGATTTACTTTCTCTTTCCTCCGGCGTTCTCTTTCTCTCTTCCTCCAGCGTTCTCTTTCTCTCTGATTAGCTTTCTCTTTCCTCTTTCTTCTTTCTTGGTGCGTCCAACAGTCCAACTGAAGCCAGCCAATACATATACTTTCAGCAACTTTGAACAACTAAAAAGGTTGACAGCTTGCAAAGTTTATTAATAAATTCAAAAACAACTTTTTTATGTCAGGTTTTTTCAGTTTTTTAATTATTTTTCAGCCTCTAAAACTGGTCAAAAGTCCTCTCAAATGTCTCTCAAATGTTAGTTGTTTTATTTTTTTGTTTAAACTCTTAGCTAGTTCACGTGAAAGCTCAGTTTTTTTTTTTTTTTTGAGGAGGCGTGAGAGGAAAGCTTAGAGGGTGTTTGGATTGACATGTTTTGAGTTACATAACTCAAAAATCTTAACTCAAAACTCAAAAATCGTGGGACCCACTAGTTGAGATATTGTTTGGATTGTATTTCCGGATTTGTTTCCAGTTCTCATGTCTCAAAATTTTGAGTTTTGAGAATGAGAAATGAGAACACCTCAGAAGCTGTTTTCACTTTTTGAAATATGAGTTTTGTGGCATTTTTCGTAAATAATTGGAAACGTGTGGGACCCTCTTCAATGTCTGGTCACATCATCCTCAGCCGTTGGAAGCTTTTGCTGTGCCAAGGCCTCTGTTTTCCTCTCTTCTCTTTACTGCTAACTTCTCCATTTACTTCATTTACTCCTTCTCCATTAGCACCTCTCACCCACCTCTACCAACATACCATTTTTTCTAACTTTTGCCCTTTCTTTTATTGCTCAGACCTCTCACTTGTTCCATATTTTCACAAGCTATTCTTAACCCAACACAAACCGAGAGGAAGAAGAAGGAGTCCCAGCCAAAAACAAGCACACCCCGACACATCCGATACCGGCGCCGACACCGATTTGAGAATCCGATCCTTGTACTACTCAGGTAAAAATGTTTTCCCCTTCTCCCTCTATAAACCCACTATGAATTTCGGTGTTCCTTTTGGGGCAAAGAAGAAGACAAAATGAAGACCAACAGAGCACTACAACTGTGAAACCAAAAAAACTCATCGATAATCTTTGATTTTTGCTAGAGATGGTCTTTGACTTTTGTTGGAGAAGAATAGAAGCTTCGAACTTTGCTTTCAATGGGTCTGCGATGTAGATGACGAGATAGGTCTCTGTTTTCTGGAGATAGGTATTTGGGGAGATGGGTATTTGTGCTAGAGATGGAATATGCAGTGGGTTGGAGATTAGGGAGATGGGTATTTGAGGGAGTGTGTTAGAAATGGAAATCGGAGAGTGTTGGAGGTGCTGGAGATGGATTCGGAGAGGATTCACTGAATTGGGGAGAAGTGTATTTGATGAAATGCTTGAGTCAGAGTGTGTGGGAGAGAAGGAAATTGTTTTTAAGCAATTTTATATGGGTTGAGAGGACACACAGGTTACCGTTCTGAGTATTTGGCAGGGGGTGGGCTCCATTAAAAGGGAGAAATAGTGAAGAGGAACAAAATCTGAGTTATGAACCAAACAAGAATTTTGAGTTTTGGGTTGTTGGTGAAATAAAGTCTTGAGATATGAGGAATGAGTTTGAGATATGAGTTTTGAGTCAAGAATTTTGAGTAATGAGTTAACCCTAATCCAAACACCCCCTTACCATTTTAAATTTAACTTGATTTTTAATTTTTTTTTATAGATATAGATGTATAAACTTAGGCTTGGGCTTGGGCTTGAGCTTGTGTTGGGTTTAAAATTACAAATTTGTTTAATCTATGAATTTATATATATGGGCTTTAAATACTATTTATATTTATATATATATATATATATATAGCGGTAAACTCGAAACGGTACACCGGTATTGACCAGTATCCGAAATATATCGTACCGCTGGTCAAACCGGTACAGCCTCCGGTACGGTATTGACTCCCTTGATTCTCCCCCCCCCCCCCAAATTGCTGTATTGTAATTCTTTCTTTCAATTTTGGGTTGATGAGTTTTACTGTTTTTTTAGCTCCACTTTAGGTTGATGTGTTTTAGTATTTTGGCAATGTATTGTCTTAATTATAATCCAAGAGTTTCAAACTTGTTGTGGAGAATGGAACTCGAATGATACTATCTGGTGCATTAGCAATGATAAGGGCCACACATCGAAGTAACTTATATCTCCTCAAAGGGAGTACATTTGTGGGTGGAGCAACCCCAATTTTTGATATAACGAGTGAGGTTGCTACAGACACAACTAGACTTTGGCACATATGTTTGGGACATGTAGGTGAGAATTCTTACCAAAAGTGGAGAGAAATTTGATGGTTTGCAAATTTTGTTTGTGAGGCTTGATTCATTTTAAGCCAAGGTGGAGATTTGTCAGGCGTGACTTGGATTGCACACCTCTATTAGATGCAAGATCAGATTTGTTTCTTCACACCTGTGTTATTGCACTCCTTTATTAAATGTAAGATCAAATTTGTTTCTTCACACCTATGTTAAATTCTTGACTTTCTTGCGTGGACAGCTTCTCACTTTGTTGACATTGGTTAGGGGCAGGGGCGGAGCCAGGAATTTTTGTTTCGGGAGGCCAACTTGCAATACTAATATATATTTATCAAGACAACCCCACATATATACGCACGTTTTTTTTTTTATATATACACACTTTTTTATTTGATAAGTTATATATAACCACACCCAAAAAAAAAAAAATGAACTTAGTATTTTCAATCAAAATTATGTTTGATGGGGATCTTCCATAAAATAAAATTCATTTTTACCATTTTTATAGTGAAATTCTTAAAAGGTTTCATTTTTAATACAAATGATCAAATTTTATACTAAAGTAACAAATTTTCAATTGAACTAATAAAAGTTTCAAATACATGAATGATTCAAAACTTGGAGGAAGAAGTTAAGCTCCAAACATATTTAAAGCTATCTTACTTTAACTCATTATGCGACAATTAAAGAGACATTTCATGTGCAGTTTAATGACAATATTTTTTTAATGAGTCAATGACTTGTTAATTGCTATATAATTGGTTGAAAAAGATATAGATCTAAATATGTTTGGTGCAAAACTTAATCAAATATTTAACAAATATAAGAGCATATTTTATAATAAAAAATAGAATTACGAAAAATAATATTAAGTCTCTATAACTATTAGTTTAATTATTTTTTTTAAGAGCATCATTGGACTAAATCAAATATTTTGGGGGGGGGGGGCAACTCTTATTTTTGTAGACTAAATTTTGAAAACATTAAAATAATTATATATATTTTATACAATTTCAAAATTGGGGGGGAGGGGGGGCATGGTCCCCCCACCCTTAAACATAGCTACGCCCCTGGTTAGGTGCTTGTGTGTGTGTGTGTGTGTGTGTGTGTGTGTGTGTATGTAAGAGACCTGTGCATGAATTTGTACTTAATTTGGTTTGTCGGTTGAGTTAAAAATAAAAAATAAAAAATAAACCTGTTTGGATAATTTTGGGATTTGAGTTTTTTGGTTAGAGAACCTCAATCATTTTATATTCTCTAAATTTGTTAGTGAAATTTTTTCTCATTGTTGCCATGGAAGTAGGCTAAAATTTGAACCATGTAAATCCATGGTGTTCTCTTATGTGGGTATATTTTATTTTCAAGTTCTCTTCATTCCTATTGGAGGTCTTTCTAAAGCCATAATATTTGACAATCAATCTCATGTGGGAGTGTCATCCAAAGGCCATTTTTTTTTTTGCTACAAATTGGTATTTTACAACACTAATTATAGTGGTTACCATACCATAGAGACAAACTAGAAGAACTCTGAAAAATGTATATGTTGTACAATATTTGATAAATTGATCCATCTTGTTAATCAGCATAACCATTTCCTGCATTTTTGAACGGACATGATTAGGGACGGACCCAAGACTTCAAGTTAGGGAGGCCAGAGATAAGCGAAAAAAAAAAAAATTCAAATACGCATCCATATAATATTAATAAACTATCAACCAAGACAAATACTCAAAAATCATTGTTTTTTAATATTAAGATACAATCATCTACCAACAAAAACAAAAGACACGAAACGCTATTGTTTCTTTATACAATCATCTATGAAAAGGGAACTCGACGCTATTTCAAATCTTCAAATTCATCTAGGATTGAATCCAAACTAAATGTCGAAGCTATATCATTTTTAATGTATAACATAAAAAAGTCCATCAAAAAATTATTTTCCATTTTGTTTTGAAAAACACTATCGACACTATGATTTTATTATGCACTACCAACAAACACTACTATTTTAATTCCTTAAAAGTTGAATCACTTTTCCTATTGCTGTGACTTATCCCTATTTTATTGCCCAACCACCACACAGCAAATAGTCAAACTCTGATTTTTACTCAAATCTCTAGACACTTTACGCTCTCTCTCTCTCTCTCTCTCTCTCTCTCTCTCTCTCTCTCTCTCTCTCTCTCTCTCTCTCTCTCTCTCTCTCTTTTCTATATAATATAAGAGAGATAGTCGCAAACACAGTCATAATTCACAAAGACACAAAGATAGTCACAAAGCCAAAGAATAAAATAACACAAGCACAGATTCACTAAAACACAAACACCACAAGCACAGATTCTGAGATTTTGAAGGATAGATTAGATACTTGAGTCAGTTGAGTGTGAAGTGTGAAGGCTGGAGCAGATCAAAGCCCGTAGCGGAGTCACGACGAGATGGGTGTCGCATGGGTCTGCGAGATCGGTCTTGTGTGGTGGCGGCATCATCGCGTGGGCAACAGCAATAAGCTCTCAACTTGCGTTTTGGCGGCTTCACTCATGGCGTGGGCAGCGGCAAAGTCTTTCTTAGTCTCTCACCTCTCACTTTCTCTCTGTCTTGCCAATTGCCACTTAGCACTTTAGGGCTTTTTTTTTTTCTTTTTTTCTTTTGTTTTTCATTTTATGTTTGGAGACTATGTACTCTTCAGGCTACTGGGTAGGGTGGCCTGGATTTGCAATTTTTTAACTTACCCTTATTCTTTTTTCTTTCTTTTTTTAATTATTTTTAATTTTTTTTTTCTACATGTGGGCTGGCCAGCTGGGTTTTACAAATTTGGAGGGAGCCCAAGTCTTTTTATTTCTTGGGATGGGGAGGGTTTAGGTGAGGGGGGCCTGAGCTAAAAACCAAGGGGGGCCCAAGCCCTTTTTTTTTTTTTTTGACAATTTTACATTAAAAAAAAATTGTTTTTGGGCCCAGGGGGGGCTGGAGCCCCCTCAGGCCCCCACCTGAGTCTGTCCCATCATGGAGAAGTGGCAAGCGCAGTTCATGCCTATCTATGGTAAAATGCTTGTCAACTAATTAAGTATAAAATTGCTCGTAATTCATTAATTGTTTAAACATTTGATAATCAAATTTATTATTTTTAAATAATAACTACCAGTCAAGGCTCAATGGAATTTAATCCATCTTCCAAGGAAAAATTTGAGAAATTAATCGACGCAAATCGTGTTGCATACTTGCATATGTGAATGTAATAGGAGTGAGGATGTAGGAACTAAAACTGTTGCACCAAGTATGTGCCTCCTCTCAATGCTGCACTGGCACGCCTGTACATAAAAATGGAAAAACTAATTGTTGAATAAAGCAGTAGTAGCATGTTAGAATGTATTGATTTGGGTTTTTTTTTTAGTTTATCATTTTCTTCTTCCATTTTATATCAGTGGTATCAGAGCTTGGTTAGAGTTCCACAATGGCTTTTGAAAATTTTGTGCAGCCAGCCATTCCACGCTTTGATGGTCACTATGACCATTGGAGCATGCTCATGGGGAATTTTTTGAGGTTCAAAGAATATTGGATAGTTGTTGTTTCTGGAGTAGTAGAATCAACAGATGGTGTTGTGCTGACAGATGCACAAAAGGTGGAGCTTAAAGGGAAGAAGTTGAAGGATCTCAAAGCAAAGAATTACCTCTTCCAGGCAATCGATCGTTCCATCGTAGAAACCATCCTTTGTAAAGAAACTTCCAAGCATTCTATGAAGAAGAAGTATGAGGGGACAGCAAAGGCAAAGAGGGCACAGCTTCAAGTACTTCGAGGCGATTTTTAAACTTTACACATGAAGTCTGGAGAATCGGTGTCAGATTACTTCTCCAGGACGATAGCAATCACAAATAAGATGAGAATCCGTGGCGACAAAATGGCAGATGTCACTATCATTGAGAAGATTCTTCATTCGATGACACCAAAATTCAACTATGTTGTTTGTTTGATTGAGGAATCTAAAGACACTGACAATATGTCCATTGATGAATTGCAGAGTTCTTTGTTGGTTCATGACCCACTCACTCACTTTGCTCTGTTTTCAATTTGTGATCCTATCAGTTTTGAAGTGGTTGTCAAAGAACCAAAATGGAGAAAGGCTATGGATGCTGAAATTACAGCCATTGAAAGAAATGATAGGATCACAATCTGGAAAAAAGGCAAAGTGAATGAGTAGGTCTTCAAATTGGTCAATTCCAGTTACCTCATAATCATACATCCATAATCGCAAATAAGATGAGAATCCATGGCGACAAAATGGCAGATGTCACTATCATTAAGAAGATTCTTCGTTCGATGACACCAAAATTCAACTATGTTGTTTGTTCGATTGAGGAATCTAAAGACACTGACAGTATGTTCATTGATGAATTGTAGAGTTCTTTGTTGGTTCATAAGTAGAAAATGAATCGGCAAGACAAGGAGGAGCAAGCATTAGGTGAAGGATGAGGAAGAGGCAGAAGCAGAGGTGGCAATGATGGTAGATACTCAAATCAGAAATCTGAAGATTCTGATTCTCAAGGGAGAGGAAAAGGCCATGACAGCAACAACAATCATTCAACGCCTTCCAAGTCAAAGTCAGTAGACAAATCAAGAGTTGAATGTTACAAGTGTCACAAGTTTGGCCACTACAAGTCAGAGTGCCGTACTAATCTAAGGAGAGATGGTGGAAAGCAGTCCAATTTTGCTGAGAAGGAAGAAGAAGTGTCTTTGTTAATGGCTTGTCACGGCAAGGAGGAAACCCACAAAAAATTCTTGTGGTACTTAGACACTGGCTGCAGCAACTATATGAGTGGAGAGAAGTCTGTAATCTCTGAATTGGATGAAGCTTTTTGTGATGTTGTGAAGTTCGGTGATGGCTCTACAGTTTATGTTATGGGAAAGGGGAAGGTAGCAATTCAAACCAATAGAAATTCTATTCAAACTATTTCTAACGTTCTTTTTGTTCCAGATTTGAGAACAAATTTAGTTAGTGTTGGTCATCTACAAGAAAAGGGATATGGAATCTCTATCAAAAATGGAGTCTACAGAGTTAAAGATGAAAAGTTGGGCTTAATTGCTCAAGTTAACATGACGGCGAATAGTATGTTCCCACTGTATCTCCACAACACAGCTCATTCGTGCTTTTCAACAAAATTAAAAATGAGGCATGGCTATGGCACTTTCGCTATGGGCATCTGAATTTTGGCGGATTGAAAACACTACAACAAAAGAACATGGTCACGAGACTTCCTCAAATTACAGCATCTTCTCAAGTTTGTGAAGAATGTGTTGTTAGCAAACAACACCGTAATCAATTCCCACAAGGAAAATCTTGGAGAGCTAAGAAAGCATTGGAGCTTGTTCATTCCGACATTTGTGGGCCAATAACACCACATTCTAATGGAGGTAAAAGATAAATAATTACCTTCATTGATGATTATAGTCGTAAGATATGGGTTTATTTTTTGCATGAAAAATCTGAAGCCTTTGTAGCTTTTAAAAGCTATAAAGCACTTGTTGAGAAAGAAGTTGGCAACCCAATAAAAGTTCTTCACATGGATCGTGGTGGAGAATATAACTCACATGAATTTGCAATTTTTTGTGAGAATCATGGAATCAAGAAACAACTTACAGCAGCTTATACACCCTAACAGAATGGTGTATGCGAGAGGAAGAATCGCACAATTATGAATATGGTGCGAACCCTTTTGACAACAAGTAGCACTCCAAAAAGTTTCTAGCCTGAAGTAGTTAATTGGAGCATTCATATATTGAACAGAACTCCCACATTTGCTGTTCAAAATATGACACTAGAGGAAGCATGGAGCGGAAGGAAACCTGCTGTAGATCATTTCCAGATTTTTGGGTGTATTGCCTATGCTCATATTCTAGATGAGAAGAGGAGGAAGCTAGATAAGAAGGGAGAAAAATGCATTTTTCTTGGTGTTAGTGATAAGTCAAAAGCTTATAAACTACACAATCCTAGCACCAGGAAAATTGTCATCAGCCATGATGTGGTATTTGATGAAGAAGGCACCTGGTCATGGAATCAAAATGGTATTAAAGAAAGTATTCCAGCATATTTTGATGATGAAGAGAAAGGGCAGCAGCCTATGGAGAATGAGCAAGAAGAGGAAGTCACTCAAAATCTTCCAATAGCTGATCAAAGCCCACTTGCAGCTGAATCACAAAGGCCTCAACATGTTCGAAGAAGACCAGCATGGATGTATGATTATGAGGTAACTGGAATTGATCAATCTGAAGACCCACTCACTCACTTTGCTCTGTTTTCAGATTGTGATCCTATCAGGTTTGAAATGGCTATCAAAGAACCAAAATGGAGAAAGGCTATGGATGCTGAAATTACAGCCATTGAAAGAAATGATACATGGAAGCTATGTGATCTTCCAAAAGGGTAGAAGACAATTGGTGTAAATTGGGTTTACAAGACAAAGTTGAAGGAGAATGGTGAGGTTGATAAGCACAAGGCATGCTTGGTAGCTAAGGGCTACAAGCAGGAGTTTGGTGTTGATTATAAAGAAGTCTTTGCTCCGGTTGCAAGGCATGATACAATCAGATTGGTGATTGCTATGGCAACTCAAAACTCATGGCCTATCTTCTAGTTGGACTTGAAATCAGCATTCCTCCATGGAGATCTGAAAGAAAAGGTATTTATCGATCAATCCCCTGGTTATGTAAAACTTGGCAATGAGCATAAAGTGTATAAGTTAAAGAAAGCTCTATATGATTTAAATCAAGCTCCATGGGCTTGGTATAATCATATAGAAACTTATTTTTTGAAGGAAGGATTACAAAAATGTCCTTATGAACACACACTTTCCATAAAAGTTGATGATGGAGGGAAAATGCTCATTGTTTGCTTATATGTAGATGATCTAATCTATACTGGAAGTAATACAGCCATGTTTGAAAGCTTTAAGAAATCCATGATGACTAAATTTTAAATGTCTGATCTTGGCATAATGCATTACTTTCTTGGCATAGAAGTGTTGCAGTCCTTTACTAGAATTTTTATTTCTCAAAAGAAGTATGTGGGAGAAATCTTGGACAAGTTTCTGATGAAGGATTGTAATCCTATAAATACTCCATCTGAGTTTGGTATGAAGCTAAACAAGGATGATGGAGGAAAAAAGGTTGATAACACTCTTTACAAACAAATAGTGGGGAGTTTAATGTATTTGACAGCAACAAGACCTGATATAATGCATGCTGTAAGTGTGATTAGTAGGTATGTGGAATGTCCTACAGAGATTCATCTCTTGGTTGCAAAAAGAATTCTTAGGTACTTGCAAGGTACTAAGGAGTTTGGGCTGTTCTTCAAAAAGGGAGAAAAGTCAGATTTTTTTGGCTTTACAGATAGTGATTATACAGGAGATTCTGATGATTGAAAAAGCACATCTGGGTATGTTTTCATGTTGGGAATAGGAGCTGTTTCATGGTCATCAAAGAAGCAGCCAATAGTCACATTGTCAACCACTGAAGCTGAATTTGTTGCAGCAATAGCTTGTGCTTGTCAAGCTATTTGGCTGAAGAAGATTCTTGAAGAGCTAAAGTTCAAAGAAGATGGCCCTACTCTTATTTACTGTGACAACAGTTCAGCAATAAAGCTCTCAAAGAATTCTGTTCTACATGGTTGAAGCAAGCACATAGATGTGAAGTATCATTTCTTGAGGGATCTCACGAATAATGGAGTTATTAATTTGGTTTACTGCAGAAGTGAAGATCAGATTGCTGATATTCTAACAAAGCCTCTCAAATTTCTAGCATTTCAGAAGCTCAGGGAGCTACTTGGTGTTTGTTGTTCAAAGGACTTTATCTAAGGGATGGCACTCCAAAGTTTGAGTTTTATTAAACTGATGTTATGTGTGGAACATTAGTTTAAGGAGGGATTGTTGAATAAATCAGTAGCAGCATGTTAGAATGTGTTGATTTGGGTTGTCCTAGTCTTTAGGAGTTCAGTAGTTTGTTTTTATTTGTTGCCTAGTTTGTAGGAGCTGTTTAGCATGACGTTAGTGGTGCCTATTTTTGTGTTTGTAACCGTTTGTTTTCAGCCTATGTTATGGCCATTTCCTTATCAATAAAGAAGTAAAGTTTCAGTCCAATTCAGTTTCCTTTTGTTTTTTAGTTTATCGTTTTCTTCTTCCATTTTATATCACTAATACCCTCTATCAAAACTGAAAGAAATTTGAGAAGAAAATTTTCTCTCTTAATTGATTTATTGACCATCACAACTTGCTCTGTTATTATATATTGAGAACAGAGACTTTTGGGTACAAAAGAAGAAGCTGAATAGGAACTAGACACCTGGATTCATCAATCACGTGCGCTGCACGTTGACAAATGAAAGTACTAACAAAACTACAACATTACTAATGACAGGTAATCTGCTGAAGTGTTGAGTAAATACGACTATAGTTTACACAGAAACTATCAACAGTAGATGAAGCACAAACCTTAACTTTCTGTTGATTGATCTGAATCATTGCTCCTCCTTCGAAGTAAATTACGAAAATAGTAGTATAAAGGAGCTGTAAAACCTATATATGCGCACATACAGCCACACAGACACCAAAAGGTGTCACAGAATTGCTGCACATTTTTAATAATCCTAGACATACCCATTCTCCACATTTCTCGCAAATAATCTGAGCATCCAATAGTTATGAAAACGACGAGGATGAAGAAGCATAAGCCGATGACACAAGTAGCAATAGCAAGATCGAAGGAATGCATTAACACAGCGTATGTGCCCGTGACAAATGCCAGCATCGTTGCTCCTATGGCAGATATGGTGAGGCAAAAGGCCAGTACGAAAGAAAAGTGTCCAAGATTCTGCTCATGAAGCAATAGTGGCATGAATAGGTGGATAAAGGCGGAAGAAAAAGATTGCACCAGGGCTATTGTATCTGTAATTACAAATGCTCTGAAGGCAGCATTTCTGGTCAGAACTGCAGAGCCAGAGTGTGGGTCGTCTTGACCTATGAAACCCCCAGGCATGGTAATACCTGCTGCAAAAGTCATGGTCGCAATGAGTGTGTCCACTACCAAATGGAATTCGGATGCTTTGTTCATCATTGAAACTGAAGAGGAAAATATGTGATGTTTTGCCAAGGTGTCTTGTGCGCCACGTGTAGGGCCCCAAAGGCTTCCGTACATGCCCGTCCATGGCCCATTTCGGGCTACTGTTATCTTCGCACGACCTACCCGCCTAGGCCCAAAGGATAGGTAGGGTATCCCTACGAGCGAAACGGGTTCACTAGGCCTACTCGACTATAAATACTCCAAGGACCCTCACAAATCAAGGTACGCACGATCAGTTAAACTCTAACGTTCTCCAGATATTACGGAGGTTCCTGACTTGACCTTCAGAGGGTTCTAGGCCGGCACCACACCGGTGCTCCCTTCCAGGTCTTCTCTTGTTGTTCTGTAGGTTCCTATCGTGCGCCGTTTGGGACCGTGCAGCTCACTGGTGAAGTTCGGCATCATCAGTTGGCGCCGTCTGTGGGAAACGCTAGGACGATCGAACGTTGTCCTATTCCTAAGACAAAGAGTTGCATGGTGTTCACGAGGTCGATGGCAACAACTGACAACCCGGGCGACGAACCTCGCTCAACCGCATTGGAAAGACAAGTCCAGACGCTAGCGGCAGCGGTCGAACGCCTGACCAAATGGAATTATGATCTGGAAGAGCAGCTACGACGGAGGGATGAGCCCCCCCGAGTTCAAGAGGAAGGAACAAGCGCGGAGAGGAGGGATGACGAGGCCCCAGAGGGAAGTAACGCGCCAAGACAGGAAAGGCGGGATACTAACCTGACGACCCCTCCTGAAACCTTACCGCCCCATGTCGCCGCAGAAATGCAGGAGATGCGGGAACAAATGGCCGTGATGATGAACGCCCTCAAAGGACGGGTGTCTAGCGACCTCGACGACCTGGTCCAGCAGACCGACTCACCCTTCACGGTGCATATCACTTTGTGCCCTCTGCCCCCAAAGTTCCGAATGCCTACGATGGAAAGCTACGACGGAACCAAGGACCCCTTGGACCACTTGGAGTCCTTCAAGACCCTGATGCACCTGCAAGGAGTGCCAGACGAGATTATGTGTAGGGCCTTCCCTACTACGTTGAAGGGATCCGCGAGGGTTTGGTACAGCAGGCTAGCGCCAAACTCCATTAGTGCGTTTAAGGAGTTGGGCGCCCAGTTTGTGTCGCACTTTATAGGGGGCCACCGGTACAAGAGGTCCACAGCGTGCTTGATGAGTATCAGGCAGAGGGAAGACGAGACGCTGAGATCCTACCTAACACGGTTCAACAAAGAGGCTTTCTCTATAGACGAAGCGGACGACAAGATACAGGTAGCAGCATTTACCAACGGGCTGCGAAAGGGCAAGTTCCTTTTCTCCTTATACAAGAATGATCCGAAAACCATGTCCGAGGTACTCTACAGGGCAACGAAGTACATGAACGCAGAAGATGCGCTAATAGCAAGAGATGGTAGGCCGAAGAAAAGGGAGAGGCTGGAAGAAAAACGACATAATGGAGGACGAAAGAAGGCCAGGACGGATGAGAGAGGGAATGATAGAAGCCCGAGGCCACCCATGGGGAGATTTGCCAGCTTCACCCCCCTGACGGCCCCGATTGACCAAGTATTAATGCAGATAAGGGATGAGGAAGCCCTGACGTACCCTGGGAAGTTGAAGGGGAACCCCGACAAAAGATCAAGAAGCAAGTATTGCCGCTTCCACCGCGACCACGGCCACGATACGACGGAGTGCTATGACTTGAAGCAACAGATTGAGACGCTCATCAGGCAGGGCAGGCTACAGAGGTTTATTAGGAAGGAAGGGACAAATCCACCACAGGGACAGCTCCCCCCTCGGGAACATGAGCGCCCAAGACCACCCATTGGGGACATAAGAATGATCGTGGGCGGTACGCCCGGACCGTCAAAAAGGGCTCGCAAAGCCTACCTACGGATGGTGCAGAGCGTGCAGATGACGGGTGTAACCCCGAAATTCGCACGAGTAGAAGTACCGACTTTTGGTTTTTCCGACGAGGACGCCCGACGCCTTCACCATCCACACGACGACGCCCTCGTGGTCAGCATACGAGCTGGGGAGTACAACATACATCGGGTACTCATTGATAACGGAAGTTCAGCAGACATTCTTTATTACTCGGCGTTCCAACAGATGGGAATGGATAGAGACCGACTTGTCCCGACTAATTACCCCCTCGTCGGGTTCGGGGGAACAAGGGTCTACCCCCTTGGGACCGTTGCGTTGTCCGTGACGGTGGGAGATTACCCGTAGCAAATCACCAAGAACGTGGTCTTCCTGGTGGTAGATTGTTCATCCGCCTACAATGCGATCCTTGGGCGACCTACCCTCAACGCATGGAAAGCCGCGACATCGACTTACCACTTGATGGTTAAATTCCCCACCGAATATGGAGTTGGAGAGCTCCGCGGGAATCAGGTTGCGGCAAGGGAATGTTATGTCGCCATGTTAGAAATGGATGATCACTTGCAAGCGCTGAACGTTGAAGGACAGCGAGTCGCGGCTGAAGCAGTCGAAGAGCTGGAAGAGGTAGTACTTGACGACACCAGGCCTGGGCGGACAGCAAGGATTGGCACGACGACCAGCCCCTCGTCGCGGCAAAGCCTAACCACCTTCTTGAGGGAGAATCAAGACGTGTTCGCCTGGAGTCATGAGGACATGCCGGGGATCGATCCGACCGTTATAGTGCACAGGCTGAGTGTATCACCATCATTCCCTCCAGTCCGACAGAAGAAACGAGTATTTGCTCCAGAGAGAGACCGGGCCATCGCCGAAGAGGTCCAAAAATTGAGGGAAGCAGGCTTCATACGGGAAGTACACTATCCCGATTGGCTTGCCAACGTGGTCATGGTCAAGAAGGCGAGTGGGAAGTAGCGAATGTGCGTCGACTTCACGGACCTTAACAGGGCTTGCCCGAAGGATAGTTATCCTCTGCCGCGTATTGATACATTGGTAGATTTGACTGCAGGTCACGAACTTTTGAGTTTCATGGACGCTTTCTCCGGCTACAATCAGATCAAACTTGACGAGGAGGATCAGGAGAAAACGTCGTTCGTCACTAGCCAAGGGCTCTTTTGTTACAAGGTGATGCCCTTTGGCCTCAAGAACGCAGGGGCAACGTATCAGAGATTGATGAACAAGATGTTCGAGCACCAGATTGGTAGGAACGTGCAAGTCTATGTGGACGACATGCTGGTGAAGAGCGCTCGGGAGTGCAACCATCTGAGCGACCTGCAAGAAACCTTTGACACCTTGCGGTCCTACAAAATGAAGCTGAACCCCAGCAAATGCGCGTTTGGAGTGACGGCCGGGAAATTCTTGGGTTTCATGGTGTCTCAAAGGGGCATCGAAGTCAACCCAGAGAAGGTCAGGGCGATAGTGGAGTTGGTCCCCCCGAGGACGGTGAAGGAGGTCCAAAGCTTGAACGGCAAGATAGCTGCCCTGAACAGGTTCGTTTCAAGGGCAGCGGACAAGTGCCTACCGTTCTTTCGCACACTGAAGAAATCGTTTGAGTGGACGGACACCTGCCAGAAAGCTTTTGAAGATTTGAAGGCATACCTCTCCTCTCCCCCACTTCTCAGCCCATCCAAGCAAGGTGAAGAGCTGATATTGTACATTGCCGTCTCCCCGGCGGCTGTCAGTGCGGCCCTCATTAGAGAAGAAGACAGGATTCAGAAGCCCGTCTACTTCGCGAGCAAGGCGCTCAGGGGGGCGGAAGAGAGATACCCCCCGATGGAGAAATTGGCTTTCGCGTTGGTGACTGCGGCTCGAAAGCTAAAACCCTACTTCCAAGCACACGTAATAAACGTGTTGACCGACCAGCCCCTAAGAAGAGCTATGAGCAGTCCAGAAGCCGCAGGGCGGGTGGCGCTATGGACAATTGAGCTAAGTGAATACGACATTCGGTATCAACCCTGCAGCGCGGTGAAGGGACAAATACTAGCGGACTTCATTGCGGAATTCACCGTCGCAGCAGACCCGGGGGCAGGCGAGCTTCCCGTATGGACGGTCCACACGGATGGATCCTCCACCAAGCGCACAGGAGGAATCGGTGTGGTAATTCGCACACCAGAAGGGGATCAGATTAAGTGCATGATCCGTTTGTGCTTCTCAACAACGAACAATGAGGCAGAGTACGAAGCGGTGATTGCAGGGCTGGACATCGCCACTGCAGCTGGAGCCGTAAGAATGGAAGTCTACTCCGACTCTCAAGTCGTCATAAGCCAGATTAATGGCGATTACGAGTGCAGGAATGAGAGAATGATGAAGTATCTCGACGAAGTAAAGAATCGAACGAGCAACCTCCAAGTCAGATTGATTCAAGTACCAAGGGACGAAAACCAAGAGGCCGACTAGCTTGCCAAGGCGGCTTCAGCAGAGCCGATGGTCGTCCTCGACCAAGTGCTATCCTTCACCCAAGCATCCCCAACAATAGACGGTACGACTATGCAGGAGGCGAACGATGAGCGGTGTTGGATGACCCCTATAGCTGCGTACTTGAAAGACGGCTTGCTTCCTGACGGTAAAGAGGCCGCTAGAAAATTAAGAGTCAAGGCGTCTCGATTCACCATAATGAATGGTGTGCTCTACAAAAGGGGTTTCTCTCGGCCCTATTTGAGATGCCTAACTCCCGAAGAGGCGGACTACGTCATGAGGGAAGTCCACGAGGGGATCTGCGGAAATCACTCTGGATCAAGGTCTTTGGTACACAAGCTCCTCAGGGCAGGGTACTACTGGCCAACAATGCAGAAGGATGCTGACGTGTACGTCAGGTCTTGTGATAAGTGCCAACGCTTCGGCAACCTCATCGGGCGACCAACAGAGGAGCTCACGCCCATAACCGCCCCATGGCCGTTCGCGCAATGGGGACTCGACATCATGGGCCCCTTCCCGATAGCGGCAAAACAGCTGAAATTCCTAGTGGTTGGTATCGACTACTTCACGAAATGGGTGGAGGCTGAGGCTTTAGCAACCATCACAGAGAAAAACGTCCGGAGTTTTGTATGGAGAAACATCATTTGCAGGTACGACATACTGCGAGTCCTGGTATCGGACAATGGCAAACAGTTCGACAACGAAGCATTCAGGGATTTCTGTTCCCAGCTGGGGATAAAAAACCACTATTCGTCACCCGCACACCCACAAGCCAACGGACAGGTTGAGGTAACAAACCGATCATTGCTTAAGATAATCAAAACTCGGCTGGAGGGGGCAAAGGGCATATGGCCGGACGAGTTACCAAGCGTCTTGTGGGCATACAGGACAACGGTGAGAACACCGACGGGAGAAACGCCGTTCCGCTTAGCATACGGATCAGAAGCTGTCATACCAGCCGAAATAGGTCTCACAAGTTACCGCGTTGCAAGCCATGACGAACACAGAAACGAGGAAACAATGCGCCTTCAGCTCGATCTAGTGGACGAAGTAAGAGCAGCTGCAGAGCAGAGAATAGCACGGTACCAGGACCTTATGGCGAAGCACTACAATTCTAGAGTTCGACACAGAGACTTCCAGGTCGGAGATCTTGTCCTAAAGAGAGTGCTCGGCTCTACGAAGGATCCCACCCAAGGGAAGCTTGGACCGAACTGGGAGGGACCGTACAGGGTCACAGCATGGCACAGGAAGGGGACATACTACCTTGAAACCCTAGACGGAAAGAAGCTAAGCCACCCATGGAATACGGAGCACCTAAAGAAGTATTTCCAGTAGAAGACGGCAACAAATATTCATTATGTCTTCTTGTGATAATTGTAATCTTATTTCCTACGGGGCAGCCGGACGCCTAAAGGCGACTCTTTGTGTTTTTGTTTGAAATCCTATGTACCCATCGTAATGGCAGAAGTTTTTGCAACGCCTCAATACTTCGCTTGCATGATATTTGAATCTACAGGTCCACAAGTGGACGGATCATCTAAAAGATGAAAATAACCTACAAGTCCACACAGTGGACGGATCATCATAAAGATGAAAATAAAATACAAGTCCACACAGTGGACGGATCATCTAAAAGATGAAAATAACCTACAAATCCACACAGTGGACGGATCATCTAAAAGATGAAAATAACCTACAGGTCCACAAGTGGACGGATCATCTAAAAGATGAAAATAACCTACAAATCCACACAGTGGACGGATCATCTAAAAGATGAAAATAACCTACAGGTCCACAAGTGGACGGATCATCTAAAAGATGAAAATAACCTACAAATCCACACAGTGGACGGATCATCTAAAAGATGAAAATAACCTACAAGTCCACACAGTGGACGGATCATCATAAAGATGAAAATAAAATACAAGTCCACACAGTGGACGGATCATCTAAAAGATGAAAATAACCTACAAATCCACACAGTGGACGGATCATCTAAAAGATGAAAATAATCTACGAAGTCCAAGTGGACGGATCATCAAATTGATGAATATGGCCCACGAATCCACAAAGTGGATGGACCATCTAACCGATGGGTTAATCAACAAAATCCGCAAAGTGGACGGACCATCCAAAAGATGGGTTAATCAACCAAGTCCACAAAGTGGACGGACCATCTAAACGACGGAATAACCTACAAGGTGCACACAGTTGGACATTATCACTAAGTCCACATAGTGGACGGACCATCTAGATGATGGGAATGGTCCACCATGTCCGCATAGAGGACGGGCAACCTAAAATGGGGACGGTTAATCAACAATGTGGACGAACAGTTACAAAATGTGCTACTATTAAAAGTCAATAACGTGGACGGCGAGTCATTTTTGCAATTAGTTTGGTTGCCAGGCCCACAGGCTGGACGGATTGGTGTTGCAGCTCATGCCGTTGACGGATCGTTGTTTATACATAAACAAAATAATTAAAAGCATTCAAACCATTCATGGAAAACATACGACGAATAAATTAGCTCAAATAAAATTGTCTCAACAATACACATGACGGTTCTAAAAAATTACATAGCAAATTGTTTTAGAAATTACAACTCGTTCTAAAAACATCAAAATGGAAGGGCCCTCATCCAACTTGGGGGGCGTCGGCTTGCTCTCCGGCACCTTCCGGATTGACAGGACGGGCGAGGTCTGGACCGTCTTGAGTGGCTCCGTTGGGGACCTCGCCGAAAAGCTCGGCCGTTCCCTCGGACTCGGCGGCGTGAGCAGGGGTCTGACCCCCAGCATCGATGCAGATGTGCCCAACGTCGAGATCGGGATACGACGACTTCACCTGACGGAGACAATCGTCGAACCCGTCAGCGAAGGAAGTACCGAGCTCCGTCAGCAAGGCATCGGAGTCTCGGTACTCCTGTATGGCCTCAGCCCTGGCCCGACGGATGTCGTCGTCCTTAGCCTTCAGGGCCTCCTTCAGCCCTTCCACCTCTTTCTCGGATGCCTCACGAGCCTCCTCCGATATTTTTAGCTTGTTCTCATGACGGATCCGCCAGAGCTTCAGATTGTCCAACTCCTCCGCCACCGTCCTGACCTTGGCGCGAGCGCGATCCAAGGATTTTTCACGAGCTAGGCAACGGTCCATCAACCCTTAGGCCATTAGCACCGTCTGCATCGAGTCCAAAATAAAGTTAGTACAAGAGCTATTAACAAGGCAAAACGAGCGAGTGGACGGATACGATACCTGAGTCAGGCTGAAGAGAGCCGTCTCCCCCATTGCCTCCGTCGCATGGTTGCCGAGGTCCTCGTAGTCCTCCTCTTTAATGATGGAGGTGACTTGGGAGAGGGCATACTTGGAATCCTCCCTGAGCAGGATGGGAGCAGTTCTCTCGGGAGCAGGGTCGGGGTTGGTCATGAGGCCCTTTCCCTTGCCGATGCCCAGCCTCGACGGAGGGTCGACGGCGTCATGAGTGGCCGGTAGACCGACCGTCGCCGTCCTTTGCTTCTTTGACGGGCGCTCCGTCTTCTCGTGCGCCTTCCTGGCAGACGGAGTGATGGTCTTAGTAGGGAGACCACCCCCGTCCCTCTTCTTATTGGCGGCTTGCTGCTTGATGAGCGCTCGTCGCTTAGCATCGTCCATCTCTGCGCAAAAGCGGACGGTTAGAGCATACGACGGATACATAAAGCAAGGAGATCAGGCTCAATAGTCATGAACTTACGCTTGCGAATTCCTTCGTCGTATTTGATGGCCGCGGCGGAGGGTTCCGGACCGTCACAATACCAGTGTATGGTGTTGAGGGTGACGAGCTTCGCCCAGGTCCTCTCTGACAGTTTGGTTTTCTGAAAAATGGACTCCAAAAAACCAAACTGCTCGACGGTCACGTCCGTACGCCTCCGAGCTGCAAAAAGATAGACGGTGGGGTTAGCCAGAGCAATAGAGGAATGATATGGGTGACGGACACAAAGTGATGAACATACCAGACGGTGACACAATGCCCCAAGTCTTATCGACGGGCATAAAATCCGGGTCTTCGTGACGACCCATCCACCCGTCCCCCTGTAAGAAGAAGAACCTACTCTTCCAGTTCCGGTTGGAGTCGGGGGTTTCGGATACCAACCTAAGCAACGGACTCCTTGCCACGAAGCTGTACATCCCCTTGGACTTGGCGATTTCATCCGGACGGTAACAATTGAAGAACTCCTCCATTGTTAACTGTCTAGTCCCGTTCGACATGACGCCATACAGAACTTCCACGCTCAAGAACACCCTCCAGGCGTTCGGAGAGATTTGGGTGACGGACACACCAAGGTACTGGAGAAGTTGACGGTGCAGGGCATTTAGAGGAAAACGAAGGCCGGCCTTGAGCATTTGCTCGTACACGCCGACGTCCTCCAGCCCCTCGTGGTAGCACCTCTCGTTCTCAAGGGGTAGACGGATTGTTATTGTGTTTGGGATCTGATATTTTTCCCTTAGGGTATCGAAGTGTGACTGACTGATGGTGGAGGTGAAGTAGTTCACCGTCCACTCGAGGGGCAGGATGAACTCCCTTAGGCCGTCCTCGCCAATGACGGACTGAACGGGAGGGTCTATCACTTCTAGTTCCTCATCCGAGTCATACTCTGACCCGTCCTCCCCTCGCCCTTCATCTTCCGTTGAGGAAGGAGAGCTGGATGACGGTTCTTTTTCCTCGACGGGGGCACCCCGGTCTCCCTGACCTGACGGGTACACCTCGTCGTATCCTGCTCCCTCACGGACAAAAGATTGACCGCTGGAAGCTTCACTAGACATCTGACACCTACAAATGACGGAGAAAGGAACCCTAAAACTCTAGATCTACACCGACAACGGACCAACGTTCAAAAAGAAATAAAAAAGAGAGGAGGAATGCAAGAGATAAGGGATGAACTTACGGGTATAATGACGACGGAAGGTAGTTGACAGGTTGTTGAACGGTAGAACGGGGTAATGCTGTTCACAGGGTAGACGGACGCTCTTTGATCAGTAAAAATTTCTCCAAAATGCGAAAATGACTTGCGCGAGGGATGAATATATAGGGGTAGCGGCGCGACCTACGAAGAGACGCCTCGATCCTGGTAAGCCGTCAATCAGAGGCCACCACGTGTCCTCGGGCATTTATGACTACTCCTACCTGACGACCCGCCCGCATCAGTTGCACGACAAGCTAAGGGGGACGGGTCAGCGTGTCCCTTGGATCCGTCGTGTGTCTCTAGACGGGTAGAGCGGGGCAACTCCTTCCATGGACCCGTCATAGTGGGTGACGGATGCATGGAATGGGGGGCAACTGAAGAGGAAAATATGTGATGTTTTGCCAAGGTGTCTTGTGCGCCACGTGTAGGGCCCCAAAGGCTTCCGTACATGCCCGTCCATGGCCCATTTCGGGCTACTGTTATCTTCGCACGACCTACCCGCCTAGGCCCAAAGGATAGGTAGGGTATCCCTACGAGCGAAACGGGTTCACTAGGCCTACTCGACTATAAATACTCCAAGGACCCTCACAAATCAAGGTATGCACGATCAGTTAAACTCTAACGTTCTCCAGATATTACGGAGGTTCCTGACTTGACCTTCGGAGGGTTCTAGGCCGGCACCACACCGGTGCTCCCTTCCAGGTCTTCTCTTGTTGTTCTGTAGGTTCCTATCGTGCGCCGTTCGGGACCGTGCAGCTCACTGGTGAAGTTCGGCATCATCAGAAACAAATTGGGTTTTACGAACTTCCTTGTAAGATTTCCGGAGTTCGTTGTCACTTACTCTCTTTGGAATGACCAGATCATCTCCGAAGAATCTTCGAAATCCCTTAGGACGATTGTAATTAAATTCACGAGTAATTTCTTTAAACTGCGAAATATGCAGAACACTGATAGTTAGTATTTGAGAAAGGGAACAACCATGACCCAACAATGGAAATTTTTTGAAAGGATGCCGTTTGTCTGCTGCCATGAATGGGGGAGCAACAGAATTCTTGCTTCCCCTAGCGTGGCAGCAGCTCCGTACTCCACCGTAATATTTGCTTGCTGAGGTTGCATAGTTTTAGTATTTTTTTTTTAATTGTAAATTACACATTTAACATTAATATTTTTTCAAATTAGTTTTTAAAGATATATTTTTAACTTTAATTTGTTTTCAACTTATTCCTTCCATTTATTTTTGGCTAATCTTCCCATCAGTTTTAGGGTCTTTCACTTTCTGAAATTTCGTCGATCATGACAAATTGTACAAAAGTAGATGGAAGGATTACATTAGAAACAGATGAAAGTTATATAAATAAAAAGGACTGAATTAAAAACAAGTTAAACGTTTATATATATATATATATATATATATAGCATTTTGATTTATTTTTAATAAATAAAAATAAGAAATAAATAGGCAACATCCGAAAGAAAAAAGGGATACAATGTCCTCATAGTAGACGTTAAAAAATGAAAAACTAAAGAAAATACTTCCTTCATATTAAGAAACAAAAAAAACCCCTATTAAAATAAAATAAAATGTTTTTTTTTATCATTGAAAGGAAAAAAAAAAAAAAAAACAAAAAAAACAAAAATTATTACCTTTTTGTCGGGTAGTTCTTCACTAGTTAAAGCAATGTCGAAATCGTCAAGATTTTGTTTGTTAAAGGCCATTTTATCGACTCTATCATGATGCATGAGATCCTTTATAAATTGCAAGAATTTAGAATGATAATGGAGAGCTGTGTTCCCACTGGCATCCTTTTCATTCAAAAGATTGCTGAGAGTTGATCTCCTTAGGATGACCTCCACTGCAGCCTCAACCTCATGATCAGATGAGTTCAGAGCAGAATGGAGTGCATTCCAGCCTCTGTTGTCAACTAGTTCGCAACAATCAGGACAATATTTTAAAATATCTTCCATCATTCTATGATTGCTTTGATAGGCTGCAATGTGAAGAGCCGTCATGCCCTATTGAGTCTTTCATGTATGCTATAGATTTATCAACTCCCAGGAACTTCGTTGGTATTGAATAACACTTGAAGTATACAGCATAGTGAAGTGGAGTCCAATGTTGTTCATCAGCTTGTTTAATGAAAGCACTTTGATCTTGTGTTGCTATGCTTTCTAGAATTTTATCTACCAGCACTAACAGAATTTAAATATGTTTGCCAATAATTTTCTAAATGACATAAGAAAGACTTTTAAAGGATAGAAAGAGCATTTATGAAGATAATTGAGTGAATTTATTCTATGTTAAGTGAGGCTTGCCACTACCGCATATCCTTGATGTGATGGTCACTCCACAAGTATAAGTGTTTATAGGGTGTGGGGGGCAAAGGTAGGAGTTCAAGTCTCCAGAAGGGAGCTTCACACACATATACACTTAGATTAGATTAGAGTAGAATTCTACCTTATAAAAAAAAAAAAAAAAAAAAAAAAAAAAAAAAAAAGTGTGACCTGCCTTTGGTCCACTAATGAATAAGTGACCGAGTCCTGTTAGGACTCTAAGTACTAGCCGACCTTGACAGGTTTATTTGGTGTGTTGCGGCAAACATATATATATTTTTTTTAAATAGAAAGCAGTAAACTCCTATAAATACCCTATCCGACCTATACGTTTATAAGTAAATGTGAGTGTGTGTGTGTGCGCGCGCGTGTATGTATATATAGGCAAGAATTAGGTACAATACTTAGGTACTATATCTTAAGTTCCCCTTTTAGGATATGTTTGGTTGGGGTGAAAACAAAGAGGATAGAAAATAGGTAGAGAAAAATAAGATGGAGAATAACATTTTCCACCATTTGGTTCAGAAGAGAAATCAAGAGAGATAGAAAATGAGGAGGAAAATAATTCCTCCGAGCCCACATTTTTTTATCCTCCTAATTTGGAAGAAAAATGGGGAGGAAAAGATGCAAAAATGGGGAGGAAAAGATGTTGAATGATGTAATTTACATAAATACTCTCACTTTATTGCACTCACTTACCCACTCCCACTTTTCCAAGAACATAATAGTCAATTTATATAAACTACATTTTCCATTCTCCCATTCTTCTCTCCAACCAAATAAAAAAGTTTTTCATCCTCTCACTTTTCCACTCCTCTAACCAAACACATGTGAGAAAACCAAATCTTTTCTATCCTTCTGCTTTTCCATCTTTTCATTAATCTTCCATCCTCTCACTTTTCTACTCCTCCAACCAAACGGACCCTTAGAGATGGATTTAAGTTACACTTGATCTCTTTTTTAAACTATTGAATTTAAGTAGATCCAACAGTAAAAAAAGACCCTCATTAATACTAATATTTTGATTAGAATCTTATTAATTATTCCTCATTTATTATATTTTATAACTATCTTTAAACCCAAAAAGAGTGTTACAGACTCTCTCTCTCTCTCTCTACATTTCTCTCACTGTCTTTTTCCCCTCCATTGTTATTCCACCTCTACGGATAGGTTGCCGGCAGGAAAAGCAAAAAAACAAAAACAAAAATGAACAGGGGAACATTGAAATTGAAAGGAATCCCAATGAGCAACGTGATTGTTGTTTTATAATTTATTCTCCTGTAGCAACCTGGCCTTACTTGATATTCAATCACATACTCAGTTGGGTTTTTTTTTTTTCAAACACATAAAGATCACTTTAATCTCCATCTGCATTTATTAGCTTGAGTAGCTTCTAAAGGTTAAAATGCCGTTTCATATATTGCAAAAAATTATTAAGTTATCTAGGTTTTGTATAAAATAACTCGATTTTCCTTCTTTTGGTTGTATTTCAAGCTTTAAACGTTTTCATATCCAAATTTTATGCTATAGGCTTTCAGTCTCCAGGTTGCATATGAAACCCATTGATCTGCACCCAAAATCTTTCAAAGGAATTCACATTCATACACCCTTTATCATCAAGAAGACAGTGGAGGAGAAAGAGATAGAGAGAGAATTACACTTTTTCTAAACCATTAGATTTAAGTAGATCTAACAGTAAAAAAAATGAATCATTAATACTGATACTCTAATTAGCATTTCCTTTATTATCATTTATATATTTATGACATTCCATACCAGTATCTTCTTACAAAAAAAGGAGTTATATGTTCACTCTCCTCCTAGATTATAGATGATTTTGGGGAGCCACAATGTATTATGTTGATTGTTAAGCACCACGAAGTTAAGACTGGTTAACTGTCTTGCTGCAAAGACTCTTTGTGGCTGATTTTTTTTTTTCATCATTAGCCTCTTTCATAAATAGCTTCATTGAATTGAAGAATTTTCTATGTAGATCTTGTTTCTCATATTGCAAAACCAATCTTGGCCAACTCCATTCCTAGTTCCTACTGCTTTTTTGAAATTGTAATCCTTGCTTTTATTATTTCAAAATAATAATTATGATAAGCTAAGTGAAAGAGATAATTACATTATCACATAGAGTGTTTTAGAAAGACTTAGCCATGAGTGTTTTTCCAATCATTTTCACCCTTAGACCTATTATTTTGGCAGACCTCAAACGAAATTGGTCATGAATATTTTAGAAAAACTTAGCCACAACAATTGTTCTCTAAAATAATTGTGACTTTGGCCATAAGTGATTCTTAAAAAATGTTGTTGTAGCACTAATCTAGTACCTTGAAACAATGGTGTTAGGAATCAATGATTGAGGCTTAAAGTGCATAGAACCAAAAAGACGTGTGAGAAAGGAGAAAACGATGACGGTGGACATGGGAGAGTTCAATGCTGTTTTTTTTTTTTTTTTCTACATTTAATATGAAGAGTTAATGCCAACCACTAATTTCTAGGGAATAATTATGACATAGCAAGAGTGTTTTCTAACTACCATATCTAAGAAAAATCTATGGTCTTAAATAGGTGTAACTCTTATGAAGTTACACTAGGTGTAACTTGAACTTATCTCATATATATTATATTGCAATCTATAAAATTAAAATCCTCTCTCTCTCTCTCTCTCTCTCTCTCTCTCTCTCAAAAGAAAATCCATCACAATGAATTTGTAATACTATGTGTTCTCTCCTCTCCAAATCCAAACAAGCCCCCGCTTTTTCTTTCACTCTGTGTCTGTGGATTTGTTCTCTCTCTAAAGATTTGTGACGCATGGGTAGGAATTTTCACAACTCCAAGAGGATAGCTTTGATGCCAATAGACTAAAACAAACGCAGATTTGAAAAAAAAAAAAAAAAAAAAAAAAAAAAAAAACGAACCGGTATATGCTTTGGTTTTTCTTTATTTTTTTTTTCTTTTTTTTTTCTTATTTTCCTAGAATATGCTTTGGTTCCTGGTTGAACTGATTGGTTCGATCCAGTTTTAAAAACCATGGTTTTACCAAGAGACCATCATGAGTCGATGATGTGCAGTTATCCAAAATATGAAGAAAAGTACTACATTTATAATATTTTCATAACAAATCATATATAGCAAGTTATTATGAGTTTTTAATTTGAATCCATCACTCAAATTACGTTAACATTCCATAACAACTTGCCACCTAGGATTGTTGTGAAAGTGTTTTGAGCATTGCATTTCTCAAATATAAAATGCCACTTTTTTTTTTACAAGATAAAAATTATATTCTAGCATAATTTAAGTATATATGCGTGTGAAGTAACTATCACGCTAAGAGTGCGCAATGATTAAAATGCCACTTTTCTAAAATCTCTCTGGATAGCCATATAAAGTGGAGTCACACAAGCATCGTTACGAGAATATGAAAAATCTCCTCTTTAATCAACCATTTCACTACCTCATGCGAGGTTATATAAACTATATCTATATTACTATTTAATGAATTTTCCTTATTTGGATGAACATTTCATTAGTTTAAAAATACCCTTATACCCTTAGGTTTTAGTAGAGATAGAAGTAAAGGACAATTCAATAAAAATACATCTCTAACTCCTACTAAGATATTATCTACAAAATAGGACAACTCTCTATTCAAATATTTGAACCATGCCAACTCCCCTATATTCTTTCAATCACTAAGCTCACATTTTCAATTTTTTTTTTTTTTTTTTACTTTTTAAATTTTTTGTTTTTTGTTTTTACCTTTACCATGTCATAACCTTTTTTTTTTTTTTTTTTGAATTTGTGGTTTGCTTACTCCTCATCTCACGTTTTTTATTTTTTTATTTTTGTGTTTTTATTTTTTATTTTTTATTTTTTAAATTCTCTTCTTTATTTTGAAAAAAAAAAAAAAAAAACACTCCTACTATAAAAATTTTACTATAACTACTCATCCATAAATTTAGGTACTATCTTATATCTTTATTTTTTTTTTTGAACTATAACTCAATTGCCAAAACTAAACATAAATAAATGTCTTCTCTTCTCCTCCTTATGTTTCTTTTTAAGGCATAAGCAGGGGGAAAAGGTTTCTCTCCAAACTAGTTTGGAGAGAAATTCTTCAAACCGTGCCGATATATTTTTATTGGATATAAATTTTGAAAATCTAACAGTTGGATTGCATGTTTTTATTATATCATTCGGACTTGCAAAATTTCAAGAAGATCAAAGATCAATAGTTATGTCATTAATAAAATATTTAAATTTCAAGTTTTTATAATCTAAAATTATGCATAAAAAATAAATTTGTTGATTGTATAGTAAATAACAGTCGATTTGAACGAAATTTAACATACATATTAAGAACATAAATTACATAAAATATAATGGTTAGATTTTCAAAATTCTTATCCAATAAAAGATTTTAAAAAAAAATTTGAAAAATTCCTCACCAAACTAGTTTGAAGAATACTTTATCCTAATACTTAATCTTTTTTATATTTTCTTCCTTGTCTGTTTTCACTCTTCCTTGTCTCTAACATCTCCTTGACTATTTTATTAAACCCACTTTCGAGGTCTTGTTGGGGACGCACATTCAATTAAAACTTTGACGATGGCAGCATGTCCCTACCCTGCTGTGGTATGCAAGGGAGTTTCACCTTTGACATTAGCTTGGCATAGTAGTGATGGACACATTTTGGGACTAAGAATTTCTCTGACGAAGGCTGTTGATTATTCTAAATATTCTAGTTTTAAATCTGCTAGTTCTAGATCTTTTGATTCTGAATCTTTTGATCTTTTAATTAGGCTTTTGAAGTGAATATGAATAGTTGTGTTCCTATTTGGGGTTAGTAGTTGCTTAGTTGGTTAAGACGCTTTGGAAATTGAATATGTTAAGTTATGGCTTTTCACATAACATTTATGTTGGCTTATTCCATGACAAAAAGTATTGTAATTGCATTGATTTATTTTCTTGTATTTTGTGAGATTTATTTGTAATGAGTTTAGTAATAAGTTGGTGAAGATTGATTAAGAAGTTGATCTCGCGACTTGGCTCGTGAGTGGTGCAACCCGTGAAGGTCACATGAGAAACACATGCTGGAAGTTAAAGAGATAGTGTGTTTCGCGACTCATCTCACGACTTGGCCAACTCATGAGATGACCCGTGAAATGCATTGGCAACTGGAATTTTGAGTGTGACTCTTATACCCTTCACCCAAACTATATATACCCTCATTATTCACAAAATTGTAAGGAGGCTATTTAAAAGAAAATCCTAGAGATGTTTCTACAACACACCCACTTTTGTTAGAGAGAGCTACTCATCCTCAATAGATAAATCCTTGTAGTCTCTTCTCCTTCCCCTCTCCCATTGTTATATATTGAGAGAAGATTTGTACCCAAACATAGCCTACACTTATTCAGAGTTTAGAAAGTGTTTTAGAACTTGGGAAGCATTTGAGATTTGCCAAAAGAAACCAGTGAGGTTTGGTAGATGCAATCGGACAGTATTGCGAGATCCAAATAACTAGTGAAGACAAGATTCCAAGAAGTCAATTGGTAACTGGAGCTTGGAAGGCTCAAGTACATTGAATAGATTAGGCTTGAAGGGTCTTTTTGATATTCATGTACTCCAACTTATTCACTAGTAGATCAATTTTGACTTGGAGGGTCGAGGAGAGGTTTTACGTCAAGTTCTTCGGTTTCCTCTTCAATAACACATCGTTGTGTTATCTTGTATTTACATATCTCTTCCCTTACTCTTTAAATTTTATATTTATTGTTGTTTACTTGTAGTTATGGCTTAGAGAGTAGTTCTAAATATTGCTTATCATTTACTCTTGTTCCACATTTAGATAAGTTAGAGTAAAAGCAATCCAACCGTATGTTTTTAAAATTGAGGGTCTAAATAAGCTATAGTGTTTCACACTATTTGAGCTTTCAGAATACATCCAAAGACCCAGATTTTGCCTTTTGCTTCAACGTTGTAATAATCAGGTTCCATGCCAATGTTTTCCTCTGTTTATGAAAGCTGACCAGATTCTTGATCAGCTATAGACAAGCCAAAGGAATCCAATTTGTGTTAGTGGCTCCAATATTTTTCTCTCTAAACTATATGTCACACCACGTACAAAGTCTTATTTACATTACTATGCCATAATAGCTACCTTGGCTTTAGCTTTAGTGATGCTGGGAGAACACTTAGGTCCACACTGTTTTCTTTCAACGGTTAAGGGATGTCACACTCAAACTCTTATCCATCTTAGGTTTTCCTGGCTGTCTTAGATTTTCTAGCCCCCATTAGTTTGGTTTTTGCTATTTTAATGCATTATAGCCTTCAGATTATTATTAATAAAATTCTGACTTTGTCTATTTTTTTCTCTGATGAATTCCAGAAACTAATCACTTTGTAGATTTAAGGAACTTCTCGTGGATTCAAAAAATTTATCGTTAATTCGATATTTACTGCCAAAAACTAACAGTTTAGTTTTTATTCTATCAAAGAAGTTGTAGAGGACGAAGATCTTGAAGAGAAAGCCATTAATGTTGGCTCTGATACGATGAGAAGAAATGAGAAAGAGAGTTTCAGGAGAGAGAATCAACTCAAGGAATTGCTAACTGAATTGTATTAGAAACTCTCTTAATTATGAATACAGACCGATCTCTGTTATATATTCAGAGTCCAACAGAATTAGTGGGAAAGCTTAACAAACTAACAGATTCTTAAGTAAACCAATACAGTCAAGACACGTGTAAATTATCCTAACTGATTTTAAAAAGACCTACACTCTTATGCTATAGGTAGCTTTGGACTATAACTTTGTGTTACAAGTAGTTTTGGGCTTCGATGCTTCTGAGGTAGCTTGGGCTTCAGTATCCGTCTTTACAGTACATTTTACACATTCTTATACTTTACAATCTGATGGAAGAAATATGTAATCTTTGGGTATCGTATTCATATTCCTTATGATTATGAAGAAATGATTCTTTGGGTGTCGCATAATACAATTGGTTCCAGCTAGTTTTTATCAAGCTTATAATGTATATTCGAATCTATAGTTATATAATAATAGAAAATAAATAAATAAAAAATTATTGATTTATTTTAATGTTATCACATAAATATTTGAATGACAACATTTTTTTTTTTCATTTGAATATATACTTTTTCATTTTTAGAATTAAAACTAAAGATAAATTATATCATTTTTGGGATGATACAATTTGATACTAAATAATCGTAAATAAATTAGGATTGATCATTTACATAAATTTGGATTAAATTAAGTATATATGTTCCTTTTTATAAATTCTCTAACTAATTTTTTATTATTAAATAAATATATATCATAAATAAATATTTTATCAAGCTTTCTTCTATGTTGCACAAGCCGATTAGTGACAGCAAACTTTATGGAGTTACTTTCTACTCAAACATATATGCATGCTGGAATGTTGAAAAAGTAGGTAGGCATTACCTTCTTTATCCCAAATTACCGCAGCATGTAACGTTGTTCTACCAAGGGGACCATCATGAGCCCGCTGCAACCTTGTTTTCTCAAGAGGGCCATCATGAGCCTGCTGCAACCTTATGCAGGTATCTAAAATGTGAATCGCTACCTCACTTAAATTTCTCTCGACAGCCATATAAAGTGGAGTCCCATAGCATCATTACGAGATGAAAAATCTGAGCCCTCTTCAATCAACCGTTTCACTATGTCAATATGATTATTACGTACAGCCTCATGCAAAGCCGTATCATTTTCATTATTCCTCATCTCTAACATCTCCTTGACTGTTTTATAAAACCCACTTTAAGGGTCATGTTGGGGACTTTTTGCACGTTCAATTAAAACTTTGACGATGGCAGCATGTCCATACGTTGCCGCAATATGCATAGGAGTTTCACCTTTGACATTAGCTTGCCATAGCAGTGATGGACACATTTCTGAGACTGATTCTTTGACAAAGGCTGTTGATGATTCTGAATCTTTTGGTTTTAAATCTGCTTGTTCTGGATCTTTTGATTTTGAATCTTCTGATCTTTTAATTAGGCTTGTGAGGTGAATGTGAAGAACTGTGTTCCTATTTGGGGTTAGTAGTTGGTTAAGGCGCTTTGAAATACGTCGGAAGACCTCGATTTCGCCTTTTGCTGCAGCATTGTAATGATCAGGTTCCATGCCAATGTTTTCTTCTGTTTAAGTAGGCTGACCAGATGCTTGATCAGCTGCAAACAAGCCAGAGGAATTCATTATGAGTCAGTGGCTCCAATATTTCTCTAGAAACAACATGCGACTCTACCGCGTTTTAATATTCTTGAGAGACAAGATAGAAAAATTATTAGTTACTTCTGGAGTATTATAAATACGTATTTTTTCTCTCACATGAATAATGAGTTTCACTGTGAATTTAATTAAGAACCTACTATTTATATGAAAGGAAGGAGTATGGATTTATGATACTTCGAAGTACACAATAAAATTCCGACAAGAGAAGATAAAGTGAACTAATGTGTCAAAACAAAGGACCTTAAAAATCTGACGAGCCAATTAAATCACGCCACGTACAAACTCTTATCTACATTACTATGCAGTAACAGCTAGCTTGGCTTTGGCTTCAATGATTCTAAACAAAATGACTCTACCGCATTTTAATATTTTTGAGAGTTAGGAGAGAAGATAAGGTCACCTATTGTGTCAAAACAAAGGGACTTAAAAATCTGACAAGCCAATTAAATCACGCCACGTACAAACTCTTATCTACATTACTTTGCCATAACAGCTGTTTTGGCTTTGGCTTTGGCTTTGGCGTTAGCTTCAATGATTCTAAGGGTACACTTAGGCCCACAAAGTTTCTTCGATGCAAGGGATGCCACGTTCTGAATCTTATCTGTGTAATATTAGGGTTAATCGCAATTTAGTGACGTTTGACCGAAATTTAAGTTGTATATTTGTAGTTTGAAATTTTATAATGCAAGTGCTCTGTTGGATTATATTTTATCGCATTTGATCTTGTATTTTTATATTTTTTGTATTTTTAAAAGAGAGACATAAAAAGTGAAATAAATTTACATATTTAGCCATGTTTTTAACAGAAGTGAGATACGAAACTCTAACTAAGCTAATTTCAAGTAGATAAAGTGTCAAATTTCAAACTACAAGTAAGCAACTTAAATTTCCGCCAAACCACAAGTAAGTAAATTGTAATTTGCCCAATTAGTTTATTACTATGCGATAACAACTACCCTGGCCAGATGCTTGATCAGCTTCAAACAAAGTGGAGGCATCCATTCAGTACTAGCTCCAATATGTCTCTCTCTAAAACATATGATCCTTGGACAGAATGGAATGGAAAATCCAACCTCCTCTACCTCGTTTCATACTCACTTTGCCTCGTTTTTATTTTTTGAGGGACCGGAGAGAGAGAGAGAAGATGAAGGCAACTTAGGTGTCACAACAATGGGACTTAAAAGTATGAGAAGCCAATTAAACTATATATGCAACGTTCAAACTCTTACTATCCATAATCCATATATTTAATATCGGCCGTGTTGATCTAATTTACCGGTGAAAAGTACCTCCTACGTTCAATATCAAATTTATATCACTTGTAGACTAATGATAAATGCAGGTTACAGACTTACAGTGACAATTTTATGTACAAGCTGCAATTCAATAAATGTGGGATTCACATTTTTTTTTTCCACATGTTGGCTGTAAAAGAATTGTGCTCTCAACGGTGGACTTCAGTCAAAACCAATAAAACTTGCTATTGTTAAGGTAAATTATACTTTAGCACCGTAAACTAAAGAACTCTGGATTATATTTTGTATTTTAAACTTTTTAAATGCACGTTTTGTACTCTAGACTATGAACCTTGTTACACTTTGAATTCCAACGATAAGTTTCCCGTTAACTTTGATGGAAAAGTATGACACCAAGTGTAAAGATCCAATTGTCTATCTTCTCAATCCCTTAAAAATAAAGAAGAAATTACACTTTACTATCTTAAATTATACTTTTTATCACACTTTACACCTTAAACCATACTTTTTATTACACTTTGCACCCTAAATTTTGAATTTCCATCCAAGTTAACAAGACATTGGGGCGCAAAGTGTAACAAGAGTTATAATTTCAAGTGGAAAATGTATATTTGAAAAGTTTAGAGTATAAAGTATAATCTGGGGTATGGTTTAGAGTGGTGAAGTGTAATTTTCCCTTATTATTATGAAAATTGTTGTGTATGTAGCATTTTTCATTACAATTTCTATATATAATTTTTAGGTAGAGGCAAAGACTATTTTGGCATCCATATGCCATTATTTATAGCCAATCAATGACTTGGTTGGCATAAATTCCCAAACCTCCACTTGCCAATCTCCATCTACCACCTTGAAACCTAGAGAAAATCTGCAACTATAATTTTTTGCATCCTAACTTTGCCACAATTCTAATGTGATAGATTATGAGTAATTGTTCCATTGAAAGTGGCAAACAACTAGTTATAATGTACCACATAAGAAATAGTTGTGAAAAAAAAATGCTATTATGGCATCCGTTTGTCATCATTCAAAGACAATCAATGGCTTTTTGCCATAAATTCCCAAACCTCCACAAGCCAATCTCCAATTGACACCTTAAAACCTAGAGAAAATCTAGAACAACAATTTTTGTGTCACAACTGTACTACAATTTTGATATGACAAACTATGATAGACAACTAGTCATAATTTACCACATAAGATAGTTGTGGAAAAGGTTATATATATGGCATCTCACTATCATCAATCATAGCCAATCAATGACTTTTTGCCATAAATTCCCAAACCTCCACCGTCCAACCTCCAACTACCACCTTAAACCCTAGGTAAAATCTAGAACAATCTTTTGTGCCACAATTTTACCACAATTTTGATGTGGCACATTATGAGCGGTAGGTCCATCTTAAAGTAATAGACAATTATTTATAATTTGCATTGTTGTGAAAAAGTTTAGGACGTTGGGGTGCAAAGTTTAATAAGAGTCATAGTTTAAGGTGGCAAAATGTATATTCGAAAAGTTTATAGTGTAAAGTGTAGTCTGGGGTATAGTTTAGGATGGTAAAGTGTAATTTTTCCTTTTTGCTATGAAAATTGTTGTGTATGTAGCATTTTTCATTACACTTTCTATATATTATTTTGAGAAGGTAGAGGCAAAGATTAATATGGCATCCATCTGTCATTATTTATAACCAATTGACAGGCCACAAACGCGTTGACCCCTTGTGATAATTTAGATTAATTAAATTAGCCCAGTTATTAATTAATCAAATTAACATGCAAATTTACGTGGCAGCACAAACAAATCACCGAAACTAAATTATGCAGCGGAAAATAAATAACACGGTGATTTGTTCACGAATGGGGAAAACCCTAAGGCAAAAACCCCACCGGGTGATTTAAGGTCACCACTCCCGAAACTCCACTATTATCACAACGAGCAGTTACAAGTAAGGAATCCCAGTACCTCACCAACCTACAGTTGAACTCTTACCCCAATACCCAATTGGACTCGTTCTGTAGTGACAATTTCTCCAGTTCAATGCACGGCTCCCAGTACGTGACTAACCAATGTGATGCGCGGATCCCAGTACGCGTCTTACTCCTTTGCACGAATCCCAGTACGTGACTCACTCACCAACTTGAGAAAGAAAGAATGTTGGCTGCAAAGTTCTTCAAATCATCAGAGATGAACTAGGGCACGAACTTTTCTCACAGATCACAATTTGCATGAAGAGAGAAGATGCAACTTGTATCTTGTGATTTCTGCTTATTCACTTGTGCAGCTCTTTTTACGGCCCTTAAAATAATCCTTTTATATGTCTAGGGTTAGGGAAAAGAAGTCCCAAAGACACACACACGGATTGGACTTGAAACAGACTTGGAATTCTGTTTTCTTTAATTCTCGACAGATAGAGGTGTCGAGAGGTGTCGAGACAGCTGTCGAGGCTCGGGCTAAACAGCTTCTTTAAATCTCGATAGATGTATCTGTCGAGGTTATCTATCGAGCTTTAAAATCTTGCACTTCCTTGCTTGTATCTTGGACAGACTTTGACGGCTTCAACACTTAAACTTGAACCACTGTTTCTTGAAGTGTTTAACCCATCCTAGATCTACCCAATTACAAGTAAAGTGCGTTTTGTCTAAGGATAAGCCAATTACATAAAATAGCGACATATGTTCACAAGTTTGAACAACTACATATGTCCTAACAATCTCCCCCTTTGGCAATCCGTGACAAAACCACAACATACAAATGAAGATATGAGAGAAGTCATAAATCACTCAACTCATATTCACTTGTTACATACAGTAAAATCTATCCTAACACAAACTCTTGAAAAACTTTGCAAGAAGAGAGTTTATGGCAAGAAGACTTTGACAACCTGTATTTCTGAAACACTTATAAACAAAACACATCAAGGCATCTTTGTGTGAAACAGAAATAATAGATTGCATACAAGTAAAGAAACATGTGTATAAAGACAGAAAAGAAACAACACATGAAAGGTAGGTGAAAGAAACATACATCATCATATATAAGAAGAATATAAGTACAATGTATGGTAGAAATACATCTGATCATCTCACTACATCCCTCAAAGCACACTCCCCCTAACAAAAATGTCCTATGTCCTATGCTAACACTCCCCCTAAGTATGACTACTCTCATACAAAACTACTCCCCCTTTTTGTCACGAGTGACAAAGGGTAGAGTGTCAAGTAGACATCTCATCCGATGAGTCAGCATCTCCAGCATCATCATCGTCGGAAGCATCATCATCATCGCCATCATCATCAGCCTCGGTCTCAGACGACGCATGAGGTGGCGGAGGAGAAGCCTCTGATGCAAAGCCGCCCATGGTCGCCTGTCGCCTAGCGATGCGGCCAACACGGACATTCACCTGATACAACTCAGTGGTGAGTGTATCGAGGCGAGCGTCCATGCGCTGTAACAGCGTCATGACGTCTCCCAGTGTGACCTCGCTCGTAGAAGAAGAGGTAGATGCTCGAGCGGATCTGGAGGTGGTCGGACGGGTGGAAGGAGGTGCAGCATCCGGCTGTCGCGATCTGAACTGTGCCTCGCTACGTTTTACGGTAGCGGCGTCTATAGCAAACATGACATGATAATGATCGGACGTAGGGAAGGGAATGGAAAAACGACCCAAAATCCTCGTGATAGCGGAAGGGAAAATGAGCTTATCACGGGTGGCCGTATCTCTATAGACATCGATAATAGAAAAGATGAAGTGAGAAGGAAAGTCTATAGAGAGATCCTCAAGGAGGGACAACAAGAACCGAGCACGAGGCTCTGTGATCGAGTTGTAGTGAGACAGTGGGTGCAAAACAAAGGTCATCACCATGTTAAGAAATCTAGGACCTTTAGCAAAAGGTCGACATGGTGTGTACATGTGATCTCCCCAAAGGGTAGGACGTTCACAGAACGCCGAGATCATCTCGTCTTTGGACACAGTCCAGAGACGCTCACAACTAGGGTAATCGGGATGATCCACCCTAGGGACATGGAGTACCTCAGAGACAAGCTCTGGGGTGACACAGAAGCGCGTACCTCGAACGCTAGAGAAGAAGGAAGGTACTGACGAATCAATCCCGTGGATGTTGGAGTAAAACTCTTGAATCAGCACGAGAGGAGACGTGACCGGGACGTCACACAGTAACTCCCATCCCCGAGTGTGAATGACATCGGGAAGGTCAGTGTCGGCAAAGTCTGCCAAGACGACGTGGCGTTCCGAATGAACACCGCGTTTAGAAAAGTTCTCTGAGAAATCCTTATGGGCTTTCTCATCACGGAACCGAACAGACACAGGGGTAGAATCAGAAGAAGACTGCCCCTTAGAACGCATGGGGTTCCTAGGAGGAATAGACTTACGTTTAGGAGCCATAGACACTACTAACGTAAACATAGAAGAGGGGGAAAGAAGAGACAAACAGAAAAGTCCCAAACAATTCAATATTGGCAGAAAGAAATATTGAAATGAAAAGAACGTATGCATGAAAATGCATGAGCATGTGACATGCAACTCAAAACACATCATGGGCTCAGCCCAATCCAAACCTAACAGCACACAATAGGAAGGCACACATCTAAATGCATGAAAATACAATTAGAATGCTAATGTGATGCAATGCATGTGGTTTTGAAGATCAGAACTCGAAAACCAACCCAAAAATTTCAGGAAAATCCCGACAATTTTGAAAACTCCCAAAAATTTTCAAAAAAAAAACACAAACCTAGGGTTTTGAAAACAATGCAATGCATGAAATGAGAGATAAAAGGCTTACCAAATGATGAAGAAAGTGAAGAAACACTTGAGAAAGCCTTGAGAGAGGTTTGGAGGGAGAGGGAAAAGATTTTGAGAGAGATCCAAGAGTTTTCGAGCGAGAGAGATCGAGAGAAGTGATTTCAAAATCGCGAAGGACCCTTATATAGAATCTCAGTAAATCTCGACAGATGCAGGTATCGAGATCTGTCGAGGTAGCTGTCGAGGTAAGCTGTCGAGAAATGCTCGTGGACAGATGAAGCTATCGAGGTTAGCTATCGAGGAAGAAGAAACAAGCATGTGGTGACCTCGATCGATCCAGAAGCTATCGAGGAGCTATCGAGCAAACAGAAAGTTTCTCGATCAATCCAGCTGCTATCGAGGTATCTGTCGAGACTGCGATAAGAATGAGTCTAGGGATCTCGACAGATGGCTATGTGTCGAGAGGTATCGAGGAGGTGTCGAGATGCCTTTCAAAGCAGTTTTTCAAAAGAGGAAAAACACAGACATGAATGCAATCATGCATGCAACTCAACCAAGGATACAACCAACACATTAAGCTCTCAAAAACATCTCTCAACAAGAAATATGATGCACATGTATCTCAAAACACGCACACACACATTAAACAAGTCTAACCAATTTTATCTTTCAAAAACGAGTTAAGACAGTTTAATGAGCACACATTAACGCATGTCAACCTTGTGATGGCCAAATCACATTGTACCTGCACATGTATCAAGAATAGCAAAGAGTATTGCGTGTTGTGTGTGAAAACATCGCAAGATTGCATAAGTGTCTCAATGTTATGACGATTTGAGATATGAGAAAATCACTTTAACTCACACACAATCATAACTGCTCGATGGGGACTATCACCTTTGAGGTACATCCTATAACTCCCACATCTCCTAGAAAACACGCTTGCAACCATATTTTAAAGCATTTTTAATCTTTTTGCTTATTATTTCTTTGCATATTTTCTTTTAACAAGCATATCATGCATGGGCATACAAGAGAAAGAAAAGAAATACCCAATGATGTTAAGCTTGTGACACTGCACTTTTGCTATGCCGAAGCATACAGGTGTCCTTGACATTGCACTTTTGCTATGCCGAAGCATACAGATGTCATTGACATTGCACTTTTGCTATGCCGAAGCATACAGATATCATATTATGATTGGCGAGTAACAGTGGTGAGATGGTTATTTATGCCTTTCTCTTAGGATTTTCTAGTTCAACCCGTCAAAACGAGTGATACGAGTGTTAAGAAGAAGAGATCACTTAACCTTACTCATCACAAACAAAGAGCTACAGAGCTCACTCGCTTAGTTGTGCAGAAGAGTGCTCATCTAAGCTATAGATGACACAAAGTTTAGAAAACTCTGTTTCAATGGCCATTACAAAAGTTCACATGAACTGATGCACACAAACACACACTGTTTTTGTATTTTTCATTTTTTCAATTTTTTTTTTATTTTTATAAGAGAAGCAAAAATAAAACACAAAACTGAAAACACACAAACAAAAACATGTAAAGCAAAACAATGCATAAAACTAGATGCACATGCATGAGGAGGAGGAAAGATAGAAGGAGATCAATCCATGGATATAACACCGATGTTTTGACGAAGGAACTCAAAACGTTTGCTATCCAAAGGTTTGGTGAACAAATCAGCTTTTTGGTCATCGGTGTGGATAAACTCAAGAGTAAGAACACCATCTTCGACAAGCTCCCTAATGAAGTGATGTCGAATCTCTATGTGCTTGGTTCGAGAATGTTGAACAGGATTCTTAGAGATATTGATGGCACTGGTATTGTCACAATAGATGGTGAGATGTTCTTGACGAATACCATAATCATGAAGGAGTTTTTGCATCCATAGGAGTTGGGTGCAACAGCTACCAGCAGCAATGTACTCAGCTTCAGCAGTGGATAATGAGATGGAGTTTTGCTTCTTGCTCATCCAAGAGACCAAGTTATTTCCCACATAAAAACAACCTCCTGAGGTGCTTTTTCTATCATCAGCATTCCCAGCCCAATCAGCATCAGAATATCCAGCTAAGACATTATTTGTGTCTTTGCTATACCACACACCAAAGTTGGCAGTAGTTTTGACATACTTGATGATCCTTTTTAAAGCAGTCATATGTGACTCTTTGGGATTAGCCTGATATCTAGCACATACTCCTACACTGTAGCTAATGTCAGGTCTACTAGCAGTAAGGTAAAGAAGACTACCTATCATGCTTCTATAAAGTGAAGAATCTACACTTTTACCTAACATGTCAACAGTGAGTTTAACATTTGGGCTCATGGGGGTTCTAACAGAACTAGCAGATTCCAAACCAAACTTTTGCACAAGATTCTTAGCATATTTAGATTGAGAGATGAATATACCTGAATCTTGTTGACGAATCTGCAGTCCAAGGAAGTGAGACAACTCCCCGATCATGCTCATCTCAAACTCTGCTTGCATGAGTGTCGAGAATTCTTGAGCAAGCTCATCCTTAGTGGATCCAAAGATGATATCATCAACATAGACTTGAGCAACCACCAGCTCACCAGCTTTTCTTTTGATGAAGAGAGTTTGATCAGCCTGTCCTCTTGTGAACCCATGGGATATCAAATATTGTGTCAACCGGTCATACCAAGCTCTGGGTGCTTGCTTTAATCCATAGAGTGCCTTTTTGAGGTACAGCACATGATCCGGAAAGTGAGGATCGATGAACCCTTTAGGTTGAGCCACATAAACATCCTCTTTAAGCAATCCATTTAAGAAGGCGGTTTTCACGTCCATCTGATATAGCTTGAACTTCAAGTGACATGCTAAAGCAAGAAGGACTCTGATGGACTCCATACGAGCAACTGGGGCGAATGTTTCATCATAGTCTATGCCCTCCATCTGAGTGTATCCCTGGGCTACAAGTCGAGCCTTGTTTCGGATTACATTACCCTCCTCATCAGTCTTATTTCGGAATATCCATTTGGTGCCGATGACATGCTCGCCCTCCGGTCTGGGAACTAAGGTCCACACATCATTCCTCTGAAACTGAAGCAGCTCATCATGCATTGCTTCTACCCAACTTTCATCCTGAAGAGCTTCCTCAACTTTAGTGGGTTCAACCTGTGACAAATAGCAAGAGTATGACACAAAGTTAGCAACACATTTATCAACTGTGCGTTTCCGCAATGCGAGTTCATTCATGTTTCCCACGATAGTTTCTGGAGGATGATTTGATTTGATTCTGGAGGAAGGTCTTTTGTCTTCATGACACTCGGAATCTGGGGATGTAGGAATGTCTGCTGGCTCTTCTACAACACTGGGAGTGCCAGGAGTACTTGGGGATGTAGGCTCTTGTTCCATGACCTCTAGAGCTCTCCTAGGTTCTGGAGGGAGAATGTCTTTGGGAAGTTCCTCATCAATTTTCTCAGGATTGATATCTGAAGACTCATCAATAACAACATTTACAGTTTCCATGACCTTCATAGTTCTTTTGTTATATACCCGATAAGCCTTACTTGTGGTAGAATATCCCAGAAATATCCCTTCATCACTTCTGGAATCGAACTTTCCTACATTCTCTCTATCCTTTAGGATGAAACAAGTGCTACCAAAAATCCTGAAATACTTCACATTTGGCTTTCTTCCTTTCCACAACTCATATATGGAGTCTTTTTGGTGCCAGGTCTGAAGTATACTCTGTTCACTGTGTGACATGCAGTGTTAACTGCTTCTCCCCATAGATTTCTAGCCACATCCTTACTGTGCAGCATGGCTCTTGCCATCTCCTGGATAACCCTGTTCTTTCTTTCTACTACACCGTTCTGCTGAGGAGTAATAGGAGCAGAGAATTCTTGAGATATACCTGATCTTGTGCAGAATGACTCCATATATGAATTTTCGAATTCTTTACCATGATCACTTCGAATTCGGTCAATTTTCAGGTTCTTCTCATTTTGTAGTCTTGTGCACAATGTTTCAATGTGCTCAGGAGCATCAGACTTGGATCGTAGAAGAATAACCCAAGTGTACCTGGTGAAGTCATCTACTACAACCATGATGTATCTCTTTCCTCCAAGAGATTCGGTTCTCGTAGGACCCATAAGATCTAAATGCAATAGCTCCAAAGGTCTGGATGTTGCTGATGTCTGGGTGCTTGGATGCTTGGCTTTCGTCTGTTTTCCAAGTTGACATGGTCCACACACAACATTGTTCAACCTACTCAGCTTTGGCATTCCTAGAACAGACTCATGCTTAGATACAATAGAGAGATGTTTGTAACTAGCATGCCCCATCCGTTGGTGCCACAAGTCTTCATTTGGCAACCGAATACTATTGCAAACAATATCAGCATCAGGCACTAAACCATAACAGTTGTCTAGAGTACGCACCCCACTTATGAGTTTCTTTCCAGATTCATCCATAACAAGACATTTTCCTTTGGAGAATAACACCATGAAGTCTTGATCACATATCTGGCTTATACTCAACAGGTTCACTCTTAGGCCATCCACATAGAGAACATTTGCAATGTCTGGTAGTCCAGGTAGAGAGATAATTCCTTTCCCTTTTATCTGAGATTTGCTCCCATCACCAAAGGTGACATTTCCACCTTTCTTAGACTCGAAGACTTTGAAGAGGGATCGGTCTCCAGTCATGTGTCTAGAGCAGCCACTATCAAGGTACCATAGGCACGTGTCCATTACTTTGAATGCGGACTTCATCATGAAACACACTTCATGCTTAGATAGCAGATCAGTGGGAATAGTATCTTCTCTCATCTGCTTCTTCCGAGCCAGGCCTTTAACTTTAACTCTGTTTAAGCAGACTCCTTTGCACATTTTGAATTTGAGACAGTCTAGTTCCTGCTTGTATATACTGAGATCTTTTCCAACAGTCATCATGGAGGGAATCAAATAACTTTTAGACTTGTGTTTTCTGAGACACTCAAGGAAGGGAGATTAGAAAAACAAGATGTATTTGATATCACAGTTCTCTTCAGCTGAGAGACTGTAATTTTTCCATGACAACAGGGGTCAATGGATCACACACAATAGATTAAACCCTAATCAGAGTGTGCTTGCTCTGATACCACTTGACAGGCCACAAACGCGTTGACCCCTTGTGATAATTTAGATTAATTAAATTAGCCCAGTTATTAATTAATCAAATTAACATGCAAATTTACGTGGCAGCACAAACAAATCACCGAAACTAAATTATGCAGCGGAAAATAAATAACACGGTGATTTGTTCACGAATGGGGAAAACCCTAAGGCAAAAACCCCACCGGGTGATTTAAGGTCACCACTCCCGAAACTCCACTATTATCACAACGAGCAGTTACAAGTAAGGAATCCCAGTACCTCACCAACCTACAGTTGAACTCTTACCCCAATACCCAATTGGACTCGTTCTGTAGTGACAATTTCTCCAGTTCAATGCACGGCTCCCAGTACGTGACTAACCAATGTGATGCGCGGATCCCAGTACGCGTCTTACTCCTTTGCACGAATCCCAGTACGTGACTCACTCACCAACTTGAGAAAGAAAGAATGTTGGCTGCAAAGTTCTTCAAATCATCAGAGATGAACTAGGGCACGAACTTTTTCTCACAGATCACAATTTGCATGAAGAGAGAAGATGCAACTTGTATCTTGTGATTTCTGCTTATTCACTTGTGCAGCTCTTTTTACGGCCCTTAAAATAATCCTTTTATATGTCTAGGGTTAGGAGAAAAGAAGTCCCAAAGACACACACACGGATTGGACTTGAAACAGACTTGGAATTCTGTTTTCTTTAATTCTCGACAGATAGAGGTGTCGAGAGGTGTCGAGACAGCTGTCGAGGCTCGGGCTAAACAGCTTCTTTAAATCTCGATAGATGTATCTGTCGAGGTTATCTATCGAGCTTTAAAATCTTGCACTTCCTTGCTTGTATCTTGGACAGACTTTGACGGCTTCAACACTTAAACTTGAACCACTGTTTCTTGAAGTGTTTAACCCATCCTAGATCTACCCAATTACAAGTAAAGTGCGTTTTGTCTAAGGATAAGCCAATTACATAAAATAGCGACATATGTTCACAAGTTTGAACAACTACATATGTCCTAACACCAATCAATGACTTGGTTGCCTTGAATTCTCAAACCTCCACCAGCCAATTTCCAGTACCACCTTAAAACCTAGAGAAAATCTACAACTATAATTTTTTGGGCCATAACATTTTCACAATTCTAATGTGATAGATTATAAGTAATTGTTTCATTTGAAAGTGATGTGGGATGCGGAAACATCAAGAAGCAAAACACGTATACTTTTAAAAAACAAGAAACAAAACACGTTTGCTTACGAAAATAACCTCGAATCCAATTGGTTCAAATCCACTAGAGAAACAATAGACAAAAGTCTGAACTTTTATTAATATCAATAATTGTTAAAAAAAACGTGTACAAACGTAGGTGCCTATTTAAGGGCTTCGTAAAACTTAATAGACAAGAAAATATATTCTAAAATAACTTCTAATTAATATCTAACCATAACAAGAATCAAATTTGACCAAAAAAACCATTAAAAACATCTAAAAATAAGGAAATAATAGCCCTAAACCTAATATAACTTTTTTTTTTTTACATAAAAATATTAAAATTAAATAACTACAAAAATTAAATTGTAGATTTTGTCCTACATCAGACCCCTCCACTTGAACCAAACTCGTCATTGAGTTCATTCTTGAAATCTAAAATCTTTTATGCCAAGAGAATAAATACTTTGAATACTTCATCTTCTTTGTACTTTTACCAAACTTGAAAGTCATCAATTGGGTAACTTGAACTTCTTGTCCCTTAATCTTAATGCAATTTATTAATATTCATCAAATAAGAGTCAATGATCAAATCAAAATTTTCCACCCCAATAAAATCAATAAACTTTGTTTTGATGTCTCCCACCAAAATAATAGGAGCTTGAACGTTACAATCATCTAACTTAACTTCATCGAGATTGTTGACAACTTTCTCTATAATTTCTTCTTTAATAGTCTCTACTCTCTCGACCTTAAGACTTTTCTCTATAATAAGGTTTTCATTAATCTCCTCCACAATCTTGATTTTAGGTTCCTCTTCTATAATAAGATCTTCATGAACTTCCTCATAAAGTTTTATATTTTCTTCAAGAAAAACGTGTTGTGCAACAAACAATTCTTCTCTTAATGGTAGAATATATGGTTCTCCAAAATAATTCAATTGTGAACTTCTTGACCAAAAATAACTTGTTTTGCATACGGCAAAAGTTTATCACAATCCAAAGAATAAAATTTGATAGCAAGCATCTTTTTCATCCTTGACCATGAACAAATTTTGTCTTTACCTTGTTGGATTCTATTAGTCTATATTTGTTCCCGCCAACGTAAGGCATAATCTTTAAGTTTATAGAAAGCAAGTTTAATTTTTTTCTCAACACAAATAACAACAACAAAGCCTTAGTCCCGAAACTATGAAGCGAGCTATGGATTCTCAACAAACTAATCAGGGTTGTTTACATGTATTCTTTTATGCCATTCTATCCAATCAAAAATAATTCTCTCAACCACCCCCTTAATTAACAGGTCCTTTTTTACTACTACTAGCAGAAAGTTCTTCAAATAAATGATCTTCAACAAAATTAGATATGGACAAAAGCATGATCAACAAAAGGTACCATCACATAAGAAATAAAGGTGCATTTACTAGCCATATTATAAATTTATAAGGCAAAAACACCTACCAAAAAAAAACCTTTATAAGGCAAAAGCAAGATCTTTTCTTTTTTTGATAAGTAATAAAAATATATTAAAAAGAAGAGGATTATCACCTGAGTATACAGGAAGTATACATCAAGGACAAAAACAAATCAAGTGCATAAAGTACAAAAGTCCATGAAATCATGGACTGAAGAAAAAGAACGAAAGCCTAACACTATAACCCAATCCAGAAGAGTTTTAAGGAGGAAGAGTTTAAGATCTGAAACTGATCTATCTAAATCCTCAAAATGCCGGTTATTCCTTTCCCTCCAAATGCACCACATCAAACAATGAGGCATAACCATCCAAATAGTAGAATACTGATGCCTCTCAAACTTTCCTTGCCAACAGCTCTACCACTGTTTTCGACATAACCCAATGAATGCCAAATAGAGTAAACACCATAGACCATAAATCAAAAGCAATAGATCAATGAATGAGGACGTGGTCAACTGATTTCCTATTTCGTTTACACATACAACACCAATCCAAAATCAAAATCTACCGTTACCTAAGATTATCAGTAGTCAAAATATTCCCCAGAGCTGCAGTCCACACAAAAAAAAAAAAAAAAGCAACTCTAGAGGGGACTTTAGACTTCCAAACAGTCTTCCAGGGGAAAGACTAATCGAAACTTTTTATCAGCACCTGGTAATAAGAACGAACAGCGAAACCTCTTCCCATAGTAGGTTTCTAACACATCTTATCATCCCCAACTCCTTTCAAAGAAGCTCCATAAATTCTAGACATTAAATTGTAGAAGGATTCCAATTCCCAATCTTCGTTGTATCTTCTAAAACTTAGATCCCAAAAATGAACACCGTTTGGGAACTTCATCAAATTAGCCACATAGGCCTCCTTTTTTCGACTTAAAGAAAAAATTCTTGGATAGAGCACATACAAAAAAGTGTCTCCACACCAAATATCCTGCCAAAATCTAACAGTAAACTCGGCCCCAACCTCAAATTGGATGTGACAAACAAAAGATGGCCAACCACGACAAATAGAGTTCCACAAACTCACTCCACGAGGGCCAATAACAGGAAGAGAACACCAACCTCCCCCTTCACAACCATATTTTGCCCCTATCACTCTCGTCTACAAGGCTTGTCACTCGTTCCCAAATCTCCATAACCATTTTCCAAACAAGGCTTTATTAAAACTTATCAAACTTCTAATAGCTAAACCTCCAGAATAACGAGGAGTGCAAATCGTGGCCCATGTCACTAGGTGAGTTTTTTAGCACCCCCCATACCACCCACTTCTGAGAAAATTTTGTTGAAGTTGCTCAATACGGTTTGCAACCTCCACAGGGATAGGAAAAAGAGAGAGAAAATAAGTTGGAAGATTGGACAAAATACTCTTAATAAGAGTAATTTTCCCTCCTTTTGAGAGATACAGTCGTTTCTACTAACCTCCTCTCCACCTTCTCAATAATTGGATTCCAAATAGATCTATCTCTAACATTAGCAACCAATGGAAGACCTAAATATTTCACTGGAAAGGAGCCTTGCTTGCACCCTAGCACATCCACCATATCTGCTATATTTGGAACCATACCCACATGGACCAATTTAGACTTACCCATATTAATTTTCAGCCCAGAAACTACTTCAAACCAAAACAGCACCAGCCGGAGAAACAGAATCTAACCAAGATCAGCATCACATAAGACCAGGGTATCATCAGCGAAGAGAAGATGGGGTCACCTACAAAGAGTTTCCTATGGGACCCAACCTAACACTAGACATGAGCCCATCCCTCCCTGCCTTATCCAACATTTTACTAAAGCATTCATAACAATGACAAACAATAAAGGGGATAAGGGATCACCTTGTCTTATATCTCTAGAGCTTTCAAAGAAACCACACGGAGTTCCATTAATGAGAATGGAGAATTTAACAATAGAGATGCAAAAGAAAACTCATCTTCTCCATTTTTTATGAAAACCACAATGATCCAACATATAAATGAGAAAGTCTCAATTCACATGATCATATGCCTTCTCTACATCCAGCTTACACAACACCCCAGGAACTCCTGATTTCAGCCTACTATCTAAGCATTCATTAGCTATAAGAATATAATCTAAAATTTGTCTTCCTTTGACAAAAGCATTTTGAAATTGTGAACAACATCCCCAAGCACCATTTTCAACCTTTGAGCTAAAACTTTGCAATAATTTTGTACACCCCTCCATTTAAACTAATAGGCCGAAAATCCCTTACCTCCACTACATCAGATTTTTTAAGAATTAAGGAGATGAAAGTAGCATTCAAGCTTTTCTCAAATTGAGCATTATCAAAAAAATACTGAAAAACCTCCAAAAGATCAGTTTTGATAATGGCCCAACAAGTCTGAAAAAATGCCATAGGGAGCATTTAATAGCCAATATTACCCTTTGTGAATTGTCATCTATGTAGCACTAACATCTTCTGTGAAATAAGTTTTCATTATCAATCTAATAATTTTTTTTTTTTAATCCAATTTGAAAGCTTTCCACTGAAACCAATATCTCTAATTATACACCAAGAAACATTTGATTATAAGTCTGAAATTTACTTCTAAGACTAAGCAACTTTGAATTACAAGCACAATATTTCCAGTCATCATGCTTTTTAAAACCTATAGCTAGTATTAGAGAACTCAAACTTACCAAGAGAAGCCTCCACACATCAGGACGCATATAATCTGGTATTCCACTCCAAGCTAACTCACGCAACTTCTCTACAAAATGAAATTCAAAAAGGAAATGTTACAGCTCTCAAATTGTACTTAACATTAAAATTATGGAAATTCTAAACCCCACAAGCGAGAGAGAGGGAAAATTAGAGAGATCCTAACCTCTATTAGAACCAAAATGAAATTTCTACAGGATATTCGCTCAAAAATCCAAAAAAGAAACATCTGCTTCCCAGAAAATTACAATTTGAAATTTAAGAAATCAAAGTCTACAAATGAGGAGATGGTGGCAGTGCTATGAGTGCTCTAACACCTGTAAATTGTGCACGACAACAATAAACTCAAGCTCAAACATAGGCAACTCTACACTTTCAACTGTACAGTAACAAGGATGCCAAAAAGAGTAATGTTAAGATAAAGAGGATGGCACTATCTATTAAGATAGGATTGTCAATGCCACAGAAACACAATATATCTTGTTTCATGATAAGATAAAATTTGTATTGGTATTGCATACTGTTGTCGGACTAAATTATGTTCTTGCTGAATTTGTTATTAGAATAGAAAATCACATTGTGCAAAGAGTTGTGCCTTAGACCTAGGTTACATGCGCCTGTTATCATTCACAACTACTATCAATGTGATGATTAGAGGGGAAAAAAGTCCTGCAGCTTTTTAACATGTATGCCTGAGCGTAACATGATATGTTTTTACAAAATTGTGAAACCAAGAAGGACAGAAACATCACCATAACACAACAAGAAATCCAAACAATATCCAGTACGCACAACTAATTGGAAGAGAGAAAAGTCGCAAAGTTAAGAATTATATCAAAACGCAGAAAATTTACATGCAATGGTATTTCATCTTAAGACTTAGCATCTCAACAACAGGCAGTCCCTTCATAATCTAAGATATGCACCCCAAAATATACAACATTAGACATGGGAAGGAGGGAAAGAGAGAGAAGAGAAACTTAAAGTCGCAATACCTAATATGACTGTTGTCCCAGAAAGTGCCTTTGTGAACTTCATAACTCTTGCTGAATCTGAAGCTCTTGCACCCATGGCAGACTTCTGAACTTCTTTGGATGTATTTTTGATCTCTGAGGTTGACGTTTTTAACTTAATGACATTTGTGTTTTTATTTGGCTTGCTAGTACTCTGGACTTCTTCCTTAATTACGAGTAAAAGTCCAACTTATTAAATTCTCAATAACTAAACTTTTGTCCATCATGTGTTTAAAAATTTTAATTTAAAAAGAAAAAAAGTGCACAAGAATGAGGAAAATGGATGTCACTATTACCTCCGCTGCCTTGGCCAAGCGATCACTTGAGCCAGCTTCATTGTATGAGAGGCTCCTTTCATACTCTGGAGTCCGTTCTTGTACGCTTGATTCATCTAGTGGGTCTGATCTCCTAGTCAGTAATATTACCAGGAATACTGCAGCCTTTGAGTAAACTAGATAGGCAAAATATTCAAGATTAAGAAACAACTAATAGAACAACAAACAAAATCATTGATCCTTTAGAAAAACATTAAAACAGTAGAATTGAGATGCTAAAGCAACAGCTATAGGAAGTATCTTCATATCAGTTATTACACAAACAACCCATGCATCTTAAACCCATGATCTAACCTTCTACCTAGTTCTTACAACGAAAGGAACAGCTATATGAAGCATCATATAGGTAAAATATCTAAATATTGGACACAATCATTCCACTTATAGATATCAAGTAATAAGCTTTCTTCCAAAACTGACTAACTCCAAACACTTCAACTGATAGAAAATTACATAATCAAAAAATATGGATGAGTCCTGTTCAATGTCTTAGGCAGCCTACTGCAATGTGAATCTAACCAGTTTGAGAACAGAGCGCCTGAAAACAAAATCTAAGAAATAAAAATTAAAAATAAATGGCAGCGATATTGGAGCAAACAAAGACACATTGCATATTTAATTATTTATGTCTAGCACAATGGTAAGTTTTTACAGACACAAAATTAAGCACACAAGTAACCCACTAGAGAAAGAGGCTTAAAAGTCAATTTCTGCAGGCCCATTTTGGCATAGATCAGCAATTCCACATTTTTCTTATTAAGTAAGCAAATCAGGTAAAATGAATTTCCTATTACTAATTCTCAATTCCATTCTATTACCAAGCAAACTTAGGACACCAAAAAATAAGGCACTTAAAAATCCCAATCAAAATGTTTTCTCACACTTTCTCAGCAACCAGACACAGAAGTTAATGATATCACCCAATCCCAATGCATAGATCTTATCAATTACAAAACTTTCCTCACTGATCTCTACCAAATACATCAAAATCAACAAGACCCACATGAATTTTCTCAACCATATCACAGAATTTGAGAGATCAAAAGCCATAACTCATAAATTAGAACTAATATCCAAATGGGTTTTCCGAATCCAATCCAAAAGACCCATTTGCAAGTCAAAATCGAAAAGTCCTCAAAAACCTTCATTATGAATGTTTTAAGCAAATGAAGGAAAATTGAACCAAACAAGAGTGAGAAAATTAGAAATGAGAAAACTTGGGCATACCCTTGAACATTCCTGAGGGTCTGGTTGAATCTGGAATCAAGGCTTGTGAGAGTGCTCTCTTTCTTCCTCTGATCTTCTGGGCTGTTATTGTTGTTGTTGGTGTTCCTCATGAATGCTCTCTATTTCTTTTTTCTTTTTTTTTTTTTTTGATAGACAACATGTAACTAGTTTTCATTAATGGAAATAGAGTTCAAGCAGGTTACATCAAACTGAATTTGATCAGCTATTATGGGTGGGGTGGAGATTCCTCAGCCCAGATATTACAAGCATTCACCATCTTGGCATTTCTAGCCATGATATGGGCAGCAACATTACTGTTCCTACGTGTGTGGGTCACCTTCCACGCCTTAAAGCATTTTAGCCCTTCTTTTACTCCTTCAATTACCTTCTGGATGGAAGTCTGCAGCGAGCCTTGATCTTGCAGTGCCTTGAACATTACCTCTGAGTCACATTCAATGATAATCTCTTTCAATCCCAGCTCCCATGCAAAACGCATTCCCTCCTCCACAGCTTTGGCTTCAACTTCCAGCACATCCAAGAGTAGCTCCAGTTTCTTGCTCATGGCACCCATCAGATGACCTAACTCATTTCTGACTACCACCCCAACCCCACAGCATCTCAAGTCTTCAAAGATAGCTCCGTCTGTGTTCACTTTAAACCACCCCAGTATGGGAGGCACCTAAGGAGATATTGCAAGATTGGGGGGGCTTCCTCGTGTTCGCTTTACCTCCTGAACTTCCTTTAGGTATTCCATCACCTCTTTAACAATCACCTTATGTCCTTTACTTTGTCCTCCATGTCGCACCTTGTTCCTATTGTTCCACAAGCTCTAAACTGTCGTTGCAAATAGCTCCTAGTTGTTATCAGGGTGTGTGTCATTGATTACCCAAACAATATCAATAAAATCTCTTGGAGGATCATGGAAGAAAGGCAGCTTTAGCTTTGTATTGCTCCACACAGCCTCAGCATGCTCACAGCTCCATAGAGCATGGCCAGAGGTTTCACTCTGTCCACAGAAGTCACAGCCAACATCCATTCCAATTCCCCTTTCCGTCAGCTTGGTTTTTGTGGGAAGGATATTTTTACACGCTCTCCAAAATAGGTGCTTGATTTTATTTGGGCAGTTCAACCTCCATATACACTTCCAAATTGCCTTCATCCCCGAGTTATTAGAGCTACCCCCTCCATCAGCCCTATTCCCGCCTTCCTTTAGCCATTGTTGGGCAACCTTGTAAGCACTCTTGACATTAAATTTCCCGTTTGACGTCCATGCCCAAATTACTGAGTCTTCTGGCATCCTAAAGCTAATTGGAATGCCCAATATTACCTCTGCCACATGGGGCAGAAACATAGACCTCACCTTCGCCACATCCCAGCATCTATTATTAGCATCCATAAGGTTTGATACCTTTTCCTCACCTTGGTGATCACTACGCAGACTGATTGCTTTGAACGATTCCCTGCTGGGAATCCATCTATCCTTCCAAATGTGAACACTTTCTCCATTTCCGATACACCACCTCGATCCCCTGTCAATGGCCTGCTTTGCTGCCATTATACTTCTCCATGCATATGACGGTTTACGCCCTAGTTGAGCCTCTTTGAAAGAAGTATTCTTGAAATATTTTGCTTTAAAGACTCGGTGCATTAGGGAGTGTGGGTTCTGTTGTAGTCTCCACCCCTGTTTGGCAAGGAAGGCAAGGTTGAAAGCTTTGAGGTCCCTAAAGCCCATCCCACCATCTGACTTAGGGGAACACAACTTCTCCCATGAAACCCAAGCTAGCTTTCTCTCCCTATCCTTTTGCCCCCACCATAAATTGCTCATTAAGGAGTTCAGTTCCTTACACAAAGAGTCGGGTATTTTGAAACAACTCATCGTGTAAGTAGGTGTGGCCTGAGCTACTGCCTTAATAAGTATTTCTCTGCCTGCATGAGAAAGAAGTTTCCCCTTCCATCCCACTACTTTCCTCCCCACTTGGTCTTTGATGCGGTTAAAGGCCTTTCTCTTTCCCTTTCCCACAAGTGGAGGCAGCCCAAGATATTTTTCATGGTGCTAAACAATTTGTGCACCAAACCTTTCCTTAATCTGTTCTTGGACCTCGTTGTTGGTATTTTTGCTGAAAAAGAGGGAGGTTTTCTCTTTGTTGAGCTTTTGCCCCGAATGACCTTCATAGTCTTCAAGCACCTTAATTACTCGATTGCATTCTTCAATGGTGGCTCTACAAAATACAATGCTGTCATCGGCAAACAGTAAGTGTGATATGCTCGGTGCCCCTTTGCTCACAGCAATCCCTTTTATGTGACCCTCACCTTCTTCCCTCTTCAGCATGGCTGAAAGTCCTTCAGCACACAATAAGAACAGATACGGAGATATTGGATCCCCTTGGCACAACCCCCTTGTTGGTACAATCTTCCTTGTTGGTTCCCCATTTATCAATATTGAGTAGGACACAGTGGTCACGCACATCATTATTAGCGTAATCCACTTTTCGTGAAATCCCGTTTTCCTCATAATTGCCTCCAAGTACACCCATTCAACTCTATCGTAGGCCTTACTCATGTCGAGTTTTACCGCCATTAAAGCTTCCTTTCCTTTTTTCCTTTGATCAATGCTGTGCATTATTTCGAAAGCCACAAGGACATTGTCCGTAATCAGTCTTCCAGGAACGAAAGCGCTTTGGGATTCATCAATCACCACAGCCAAAATCGTTTTTAGTCTATTAGCAAGTATTTTTTACATTAACTTGTAAATGACATTGCATAGACTTATAGGTCTGTATTCAGTAATTTTTTGAGGGGACTTCACTTTTGGAATAAGGCATATATATGTATCATTTATCCCATCAGGCATAACTCCAGAGTTAAGAGCATTCAGAACACAGTTTATGACTTCTGAGCCAACAATATCCTAATAGTTTTTAAAGAAGATACGAGACATACCATCTGGACCAGGTGATTTTGTAGGGTGCATTTGCTTAAGAGCACTCCAAACTTCTTTAGCTTTAGATTCCGCAATCAGCTCCTCATTCATGGCTGTGGATACCCTATTGGAAATTGCACTCAGACTCGCTTCAAAACTAGCTGGCTGATCCGATCTATAGATAGAATTGAAATAGTCCATGATGATTCCTTCAACTCCTTCCTTATCTTCTTTCCATACCCCATTCCGGTCCTGCACCCCCACAATTCTATTTTTCCTTCTCCTTTGGCTGGCTGTGGCATGAAAGAAATTAGTATTTCGATCCCCCCATTTTAACCATAATGCCCTGGACCTTTGATTCCACATGATTTCCTCCCTTGTCTGGATTTCGTTAATCTCCTTCTTCACCCTTCGGATTTCTTCAGCTTTATCATGAAGGTTGTTCCACGCTTCTAATTGTTGTAATTTTTCTTTCTTTTGCCTCAACACTTTATGCACATTTCCAAAAACCTTCCAATTCCATACCTGGAGGTGCTCTTGACAGCTCTTTATTCTATCCGAGACCTTGTATGTTAAATCAGAACGCAAAGGATTCCAAGAATCTTCTATAATTTCTCTACACCCTTCCTCCCTGGTCCACATTGCCTCAAAGAAGAAGCGCTTCTTTGTTGGTTTTTGGCACTGTCGTCTTTTAAGGGACAATGCAAGAAGGCAGTGATCCGAAATGGATAGCGACATGTGCAACACTCTAGCGTGAGGAAAGATTCTCATCCATGCCTCGTTTGCCACCATCCTGTCCAGTCTGAGCATGGTCCGTTGGTCCCCAAATCGTCCATTACACCAGGTATAGTATTGTCCAATAAAACCCAGGTCATGAAGCTCGCACCTATTTAAACATTCTCTGAATTCCACCATTTGTTTTGCATCCCTGTCCGAACCCCCGCATTTCTTGTCTGAGTGGGAGATTTCGCTAAAATCTCCAAATACTACCCACAGCATCGTGCATTGCTCTTTCAACGCTTCAAGTAATTGCCAAGAAATACACCTTTTTCCAGCATCGGGTTGCCAATAGAACCCCGTAGCACGCCACGGCGATGGATCTGAAACCCCATTTACAACCACATCGATATGTGAGTTGGAGCAACTCTTGAGGTAGATTTTCGTACCTTCCTTCCACATCAACGCCAGACCGCCACTTCTCCCATCACTTGGTACCGTAATACCCTGAGTATACCCAATCTTGTTTCGGACACCCTTCATTCTGCTCTCCCCTGTTTTTGTTTCTGCAAGGAAGACCATCAATGGATCTCTCGCTTTCACCTCGTTGGTGAGGGTCCGAACTGCCAGGGAAGACCCCATGCCCAGGCAGTTCCACGCTAAGATCGTCATTTGTCTCGGCGGTGCTGCTCTGCAGCCACTGCCACACCACCATCCTTTTGTGTGTTTGACTCAGGGGCTTGGGTGTTGTGTTTGCTCCCTTTCCTTCGTTTCTGATTGTTTACATTGGAGTCCAGCTCTTGCAATGGTATTAGGCCCTCACGCTTCAAGTTGGTTGGGCTTTTTCCAACTGGGCATGGATTTGCTTTGGCTTCACGGGCTAATCTCTTCTAGTGCCTGCTGTTTAGGCCTTTTTGTTCTGCTGTCCACCCATTTTGAATATCATAACTCATAGCTATTGGGCCCATTTCTTCGCTCGCTAGTTTTGGGCTATTCTCCGCATTGTTGGCTTTTGGGCTTGGCGCCATTACAAATTTGAAAGCTGGTATTCCCTCATCACAGGTTACTGACTCCCATAGCGTGTTTTCTGTTGCCCTAGACTGGCTTTTTGGTTGGTCCAACGCTGTTTCACCCGAAGTAGCTTCCTTCTCCCTTGGCTTTCTCGCCAACTCCACGTCCATGCCATTTTCATGTAATCTTTCTGGCTTTTGGTTCAATGTGCCTTTACTTGTTTCTCTTCGTGTTAGGGGGCATGTCTCTAGGTTCGTCAGATTTGGCACGTGATCCTTTCCATCTACTTTTGGACTCCCACATGCTAGAACCAGCTCCGGCCTCTGCTCCGCCGCAGCACTAGGATCCCTTAGCCCGTTGCCAACCCTTTTCACCATGCTAACGCTTGTTGGGTCATGACTATTTCTTCGGAACATTTCTCCACGCAGCCAAGCACCATATTGAAACTCCTCCTTTCCCCCCCCTGTATTGCTTGCTCTAGGTTCTGGACAATCTTTTAGAGCATGGCTAAGTAAGCCACATCTGTAGCAAAAATTAGGGAGCCTCTCATATTTGAACTGAACCCATCTGTCTTCCCCTCCTTCTATGTTTAGCTTCTTTCCACGAACTAATTTCTTCGTCACGTCAATGCGCACTCTCACTCATAGGCATCTTCCCCAGTGGACTCCAGAATCAGATACATCCACTTCCAAAACTTCACCCAACTTGGACCCAATGGCCATCCCTATTTCTTTGGTCCTACACTATAAGGGAAGGTTGAAGATTTGAATCCAGAATGGTGCCCATTTAAATTCTATTTCCTTTGGAGAGAGCTCACCATCGAAGTCTTGTATAAGCACTAGTTGTTTTTCATAGCTCCAAGGGCACATATCCACGATTTTCTTCTTGTCTCTTCCATCACTAAACTCTACTAGAAAAAGATCTGCGTCCACCTCAGAAATTTGGACCCCCCTGTTTGGTTTCCACAGCATCCTCAAGTTCTTCCTTAGGGCATCTACATTTATACTTTTATGGGACATAATCTTCATCATCGCGCAGTTCTTCCCTATTTCCTTTGCCTTTCTTGTGCTGTTGCTATCAATCACTAGCCCTTCGTCTTCCTCTTCTATGAAAGACAGTTTCTTCCATAACGCTTCGAGTTCCTCTGCCATGGTCTTTTCTTACCAGCGCAGATCAGACTGGGACAATATAGAAGGAAACACCCACGAGCAACTGTTACCGACCTCACTAGATGGAGGTCATACTAACTCGGGGATACCACACCAAACCTCACTCGGTGGAGGTCACACTCACTCTTGCAAGGACTGCAAGACTCTCTACTGCATCTACATGCACAAGGACTGCAAGACTCTCTATTTCTGTTTGTGCTTGTATAGTTGTTTGTATTTATTAGTCCATATTTTTGTTTTCTCTCACTACAAAAGAATAAGAAAGCCTCAACAACATGCGGTAATAATAATAAAAAAAAGCAAATGATGTACTTGACTTTATATGTATTATTGGAAATAATAATTATTGAGAGAAGATGTTTTGTTAAATTAGATATATCTGAATTAACAGTACACTATATAGAGAATGGGGAAATTTTAAATTAAGCGAAAAAAGAAGAAAAAAACAATCTTTTTTGTTCTTTCATGTCTTTAGTTTAAATTATTTTTATTGACTTATTTTGCTTAAAAATAGAATTTTATCTCCAAAAAATATATTTTAAAAAATTATACATAAACGTCACGTTTTATGTTAAAATTTAAGGAAGATAAAAGAAAAAAAAAGTGTATACAATATGTGCATAATCCTACTAACTCTATCTAAATTTTATAATCAAAGTATATTATATTTGACATGAAATTATACAGAGGAATCCTAATACACAAGGATTCGGGCAAGGATGGAGTTGTCATGTGAATATGTGATTATAAATTCACGAACCGTTCTTTGACTCCATTAGTTCTATGTAGAGGTTTAACTAAAATAGAAGGTAAGTCCAAAGTTATGGTACTTGCTTAAAAAATGAACATCCAAGTTCGCATAATTTAATGGACTAGATTCTAGTTATACCGCTTAACTATATTCTAAATAAGCATCCCCCTAAATGTGATATTTCTTAAATATACATAATATTTTTAAATAAATAAATTAAATAGTCACTCAAAGTTTCACCCAAAAACAAACGTAAGGGTGGGTGTTCCTAATTCTAGGGCTCAGCCTAGTTGTATGTGTTTATCATTTTTAGACATATACCTTAAGCATTTTTTTTTTTTTTTTTTTTGAGAAGATATACCTTAAGCATGTGATTGTTCAATTTAAAATGAAGGAATTTGGAACATACATGTGACCAAAATATTAAAATGGAAAAATCAATAAAATATAAGAGCATGCACATCAGGTGTGCTTCTATTTTAGCACCCCAGATACCAAAAAGAAGATCTACATCTATATCTAAAATATTTTAACAACCCGCTATAGTAAACTACTGCCTTTAGTAGTTACTAGAGAAACAAGCTACACATAAACCCAATTTTTTATTAAATTCTCTTTCTCTTTCATGCATAAAGAAAAAAGTAAAAAAATAAAGAAATAATATTTAAATGAAGTTGTAAAATACTAGAGTTTGAGATATGTAGTGTATTATTAAATATTATGCTAAAATAGATAAAAATAGCTTTTAGGCATGTTAATGTTAAATTTTTTAGCATATCAAATGTGTTTGTGGGCTTGGTCTTCAGTAGGAATTATTTTTTATTTTTTTATTTTTTATTTTTTGGAGAGGACCATAAGTAGGACTTTTTTTTTTTTTTTTTTCTTTTTTTTTTTTTTTTCTTTTTTTTTTCCAAAAGAAGCAAAAATTAATTCTAAATTGATTACATTAAACTAGGATCTTCACTACTATGCTCAAACTTAAAGACACGAAAGCTAATGGGGATTAACACTAAGTATTACTCGTCCTTGTGTCATCGTCCAAAAAGTAGCCAAAATTATACCAACTCATCCATTAATGACTAGGTTATATAACGTAGGGAGTTCTCTATAGACAAGATGATCTACAGATGACTAGTACATGGACGACTAAATTATACTTGGTGAGTTTTGTGGAAAATCTTCCATTAGATTCACATAAGCGAAATACGACACATTGCATGATATGTGAAAGGAATTCCATATACAACACTCCATATAGCCCATTTTTTTTATCAACCGCCAACATTACCCACAATAGTAGTAGATCCAAACAAGTAGACCCACGTCTAACTCTCTGTAAAAGGAGTAAATCCTATTTACCCAAGGTAAGTCTAGACCATTTACTATTTTCTTTCCTTTGTGTCCTAGAGAGAAAACTGACTTAACCGTCGGAGGATCTTTGGTTGGGTCACATTGGTTACCTTTGATAGTTCTTTCTTTCTTTTTAGGATTAACAGTCATTACCATAGCTTCAAGTATTTTAGCCTACTAATTTTCATGCTTCATCAATGGCGCTATCTGTGGGAAAAGAGAAAGTTTCTATCAACCTTTCTGTTTTCCAAGACAAAAAGGTTGCATGATTCGGACTAGGTCAATAGCTACTAGTCTAGGACACCAGGAGAGTGGAAACACCTCTAGTCACCCAAATCACGCACAATCACCCCCCATGACTGTCCAATAACAGTTACAGTCCATGGCGGCAGCAATGGCAGAATTGACGCAACAAAACCAAGAGTTAACTAGAGAAGTTAACAGGCAACGTCAACAGTATGGTGGAGAACGAGACCAAAATTCAAGATGTGAAGGTTTTGAGAACAATGGAGAAGAGGACCAGTCCAAGGGCACCATTACTCAAAGGGTACTACATTTGGAGAGAGAGATGGACTAGATGAAGAGCGCCATTGAAGAAATGAAGGATTCCATTAGAAGAGTGAACCATGTGGATGATCTTGTCCACATGACAGATTCCCCCTTTGTTGCGTCCATCACCAGTCATCCTTTGCCTTCTAAGTTCAAAATGCTAGCCCTAGATTTGTATGACAGGACACGTGACCCTTTTGATCACATTGCCACGTTCAAGACAATCATGCATCTTCAAGGTGTTCTAGATGAAATTATGTGCAGAGTCTTTCCTACAACTTTGAAAGGTCCAACTAGAGTATGGTTTAATAAACTACCATTAAACACCATAACTTCCTTCCAAGAGTTAAGTTACTCGTCAACAACTTTGTAGGGGGTCAAAGGTCGAAGCATTCCTCGTCTAGCCTATTGAACATAGAGCAAGGAGAAAATGGGAGTTTAAGCACTTTCATTAGCCGTTTTAACAAAGAAGCCTTATTGGTAGACAAAATGGATGACAAAATCCTCTTGGCTAAGTTGATACATTCAGCCCGAAGTTTCATGAACGCAGTAGATGTCATCATTGCCAAGAAGAAAGGAGAAAGGTTAGAAAATGGTTATTTGCACTATTTGAAGCAAGGTCCTCGTCCAAAGAAAGCCAAAGTTAGAGAAAAAAGAGATAGCGGTGGCAAGAAGGCAGGGTCATCTTTAGGATGCTACTTTAACTATACTCCTCTGAACACTTCACTTGATCAAGTGTTAATGCAAATAAAAGATGATCCATCCTTGAAGTGACCAAGAAGAATGAAGGGAGATCCTAGTAAGCGGAATAAAAGCAAGTATTGTTGTTTTCATCGCTACCATGGGTATGTTACAGACGAGTGTTGTGACTTGAAGCAACAAATTGAAGTTCTCATCAAATAAGGAAAATTGAAAAATTTCCTTAGACAAGATCATAAGGACAAGAAACAGCCAATGAAGGGCAAGGTAGAGGAACCAGTATATCCACCGTTTGGAGAAATAAAGATTATTGTAGGAGACATGTCAACAAGAAGCTTGTCCAGAGCTAGGAAGACTTATCTACAGGAAGTTTAGAATGTTTGGATATCCAGGCGACCATCAATGATGATTAGAGAAGATGAGCCAGCCATTGTTTTCATAGATGAAGAAGCTAGACGATTGCACCATCCTTATGATGATGCGATTGTCATCACTTTGGCGATTGCAAATTATACGACTAGAATAGTGTCAATAGATAATGGGAGCTCAGCAGACATTCTTTATTATCTAGCCTTTCAACAAATGAGAATTAACAAGAAACTACTTCATCCAGTGAATGCACCATTGAACGGATTTGGAGGAATGAAGGTTCTACTAGTAAGTACGATCTCCCTACCAGTTGTAGTTGGCTCTTATCCACGACAAATCAATAAAAAAGTAAATTTCCTTGTTGTGGATTGTTCATCTTCATATAATGCCATTATTAGATGACCAACTTTGAATAGTTGGAGAGCTGCAATTCCCACTTACTACTTATCTGTCAAGTTCCCAACAGAGTATGGAATTGGAGAAGTGCAAGGAGAGCAGTTAGCTACTAAAGAGTGTTACTTAGCAATGCTTGTCATGGACAAGCAAATACAAACAATGAATATTGAAGAAAGAAGAATGTTGGCTGAACCAATTGAAGTATTAGAGGATGTAGCATTAGACGAGTCCAACTTAGAGAAATTTACCAAGATTGGGACGAGTATGGAAGAGAAAACAAAACAAGATCTTGTTGGATTCCTCAAAAGAAGTACAAATGTTTTCGCTTGGACTCATGAAGACATGCCTGAGATTGACCCAAGTGTGATTACTCATTGTTTAAACGTATCACCGTCTTACAAGCCTGTTCGTTAGAAGAAGAGAATGTTTGCCTAAGAACGAAATAATGCTATCAAAGAAGAAGTTCAAAAGTTAGTCACTGCAAAATTCATTCACGAAATCTACTATCCTGATTGGCTAGCTAATGTAGTAATGATCAAGAAGGCTAATGGCAAGTGGAGGATGTGTGTAGATTTCACAAATTTAAACAAGGCATGCCCCAGATAGTTATCTTTTTCCACACATTGACCCAGTTGGTAGATTCAACAGTTGAAAACCAACTATTGAGTTTTATGGATGCATTTTCAGGGTACAACCAAATCAAGATGGACCAAGAGAAAACATTCTTCATCACAAATCAAAGTTTGTTTTGTTATAAAGTTATGCTGTTCAGGTTAAAAAATGCAAGAGCTACCTACCAGAAGTTGGTCAATTACATGTTTCGTCTACAAATTGGATGAAATGTTAAAGTATATGTGGAAGATATCCGAAAGATTTGCTGGTGAACAGTGCAAAGGAGACGCAGCATCTAGACGATCTTTAAGAGACTTACTTAAGCGATATAAGATGAAGCTGAACTCAAGCAAATGTGCTTTCGAAGTTGCATCAAGGAAATTTCTTCCTTTTATGGGCAATTTTGAACATGGAACCTCTGAAGAATATTAAAGACGTCCAAAACCTCACTAGATGAATGGCGGCCCTTAACAAGTTTGTTTCAAAAGCCACTGACAAGTATTTGCCATTTTTCAGAGTATTAAGGAAAGCTCGAATGGAAAGGCAAGTGTCAACAAGCCTTTGAAGACTAGAAGGATGCGAAGCTCATCATTCATCTTTTGTAGGTGATCAAGACAAGTGTCTTTTTCAACAGCATCCGCCTTAAGCTCTTCGACAAGGTTCTTCAACTCCTTTACCTTGTCCATAACCTTATTCACTACCTTGGATCTACTCTTATAGTTCGCGTACACCTCACAAACTTTTGCTTCTAGCCTAATCATTTATGGTCCATCTCAGTATCCTGCTTGGACGCCACCATGAACTTTGACATGGCCTATATGTACAATTGATTGAAAAAGATGATTAGACGAGTAATGTGAAATATGATACAAGAAAAAATAATGGCAAATACATAAAAACATAAATGAAGAGATCATGAACAACAAAGTGTTCAAATTATTTCAAGGACATGTCATAACACACAATAATATCCTCGTCAGTCACAGCCTATTGAAACCTTTCCCTAGCAAGATCCTCATTCTTAAGAAGATTCATAGGAGCTCTTCTAGGAGGCTGGGATGAAGTGGTTGCAGTAGGATTGGACAGAGTGGCTTCAACAGGGATGGACGAGTCCAAGTCAAATATTTGGACAGATGACTGCTGAGAAGAAGCTGGAGGGACAACATAACCAGGCTTGACAACTCCAGACTTAGACAACCCATGCTTTGCCTTCTTGTGACCTTGATGAATTGGAAGATTCCCCAAGTCAATTGTCTTGGACAAAGTCTTCCTCTTGTCTCTAGCAACTGGACGAGACCGAGATTGGGTCTCTGGTATGGTCTCCTCGTTCGCCAAGCCCTTCCCTTTGTTTTCTTTCATAGTTGCTATCCCTGCAAAGAAAAGAATGTTAGAACTTAGGTAAAACAAGTAAGGAAAAATTTTCAAGCAAAAAAGCTTACGTTTACGCGTAATGAGTTCATGAGCTAAGGCTTCAGCAGATAGTTCAGGCCCAAGCCCCCAAGTGGCAAGACGCTGAAGAGTGACTAAAGAATGGAAGCTTCTGTTAGTGAATAGACAAGCCTGTTAAACGCACTCAAGATAGAATTTGCTTAGAGAAGGTCGTCTTACAGCAATAAAAAAAAGAAAAAAAGAAAAAGAAAAAAGGAGTTAGACGAATACAATAAAAGATATAAGATATTAAGTAGAAAGGAAGCATACCTTCTGGACAAAGGTTCCCTATCTTGCCAGTATAGGGAGGAAATAGATCCCTGCCTACCTTGACAGGATTCCCAGCCCAAAAACCAGAAACGAAGATGAATTTCGTCTTCCAGTTCCTATCAGACATGAGGACGGACTTAATTAATCTACAAATAGTACCCCTGGCTGATAACTGGTAAAAACTTAGGGATTGCCTAATTTCGGAAGGTTTGTAGCAATAAAGGAACTCGTCCACAATAAGAGGACGATCCCCCTCAAACACTTCCCTCCACAAAATCTGCATAGAGTCGATGAGCTTCCATGCTTTGGAGTTAAGCTGACAAATTCCTAAACCTAATCTAGAGAGTATTTCTCTGGCAAAGGTATTGAAAGGCAACCTAAGTCTGCCCAAAAGGTGGGCCTTATAAATACCTACTCCAAAACAAGGGTCATAACACTAATCGCCACAAACAGCTAATCTAGGGTTAAGCTAGTTTGGAATTTGGTACTAACTTCTAAGAAAAGTAAGTCTCCTTTCTTCAATCTTAGAAGGGACACCTATAGCACAGCTATAGACGGTTTCTACTTCATTTGGGGTGGTGGACGAAGGAGCGTTGGTGGAGGTACCAACACGTGACCCCGAAGCAAACCTCGTCCTTAGCTCCTCTTGAAGAACTTCTAAAGGAACCCTAGGAACTCCGAACGTATAATGCTCGTTCGTAGTATTCCCTCCGCTACTACTGCTACCATTACTTCTACTAGTATTACTACTACTAGAACCACTATCACTAGTGATATTATAATACTCGTCTATTTCCCTATTATCTCTATTGCTAGATGAAGATACTACAATTTTAGACATCTTGAAAAACCAAAGGAAAACCTAAAGATGAGATGGAGAAGATACTTGGCTCTGAACGAAGAAGGCCTAAGGACGCAGGAAGACTTCTAGACGAGGCGCTGGACAACAAATGTCAAAGAAGAAAACATTGGAAACGTGATAGGGTAGGAGAGGAATCTACTATTTATAGGCAACGAAGCTGGTCATAAGAAACGACGTAACCAACCAAAAGAAAACACATGGCACTTTTCTTAAAGGATGAAATGACATGATCGATAAACCTCAGGATCGCACCACATGTCAACAATCAAATACGAAATTCAAAAATTCAAAAATGTGAAAATTCAAAATTTTAAAAAAAAAAATGATTGATTGATAGACAACACAATGACAAAGGGGTAACTAGTGGGGATTAACACTAAGTATTACTCGTCCTTATGTCATCATCAAAGCGCAGCCAAAATTATACCAACTCGTTCATTGATGATTGGCTTATATAACGCAGGGAGTTCTCTATAAACGAGATGATTTATAGACAACTAGTACATGAACGACCAAATTATACTTAATGAGTTTTGTGAAAAATCCTCCATTAGATTCACATAAGTGAAATATGACACGTTGCATAATACGTGGAAGGAATTCCACATACAACGCCCCATATAGTCTATTTTCTTTATCAACCGCCAATATTATCCACGATGGTAGTGGATCCAAATAAGTAGACCTACGTCTAACTCTCTATAAAAGGAGTAAATCCTATTTACCCAAGGTAAGTCCAGACCATTCACTATTTTCTTTCCTTGTATCCTAGAGAGAAAACTGACTCAACCGTCAGAGGGTCATTGGTTGGGTTACACCTATCACCTTTGACAGTTCTTTTTTTCTTTTTAGGATTGAGAGCTATTACTGTATCCCGAAGTATTTCGGTCTACTAATTTTCATGCTTCATCAAAAGCAAAGTAGAAAAACTAAACACAAAAACTTAGGGTATGTTTAGTAAACTGTAATAGACACTGTAATGCAATAACTATTTCTACGATTTAGCTATTCAGTAGTTTGGTTATATTTTTATTACAATGAATAATCATTCCTTATGAATAGTTATTCTTGAAAATGAGGGATAACTATGCATCTCTAAAAAAATTGTAATAACTGTTCCTTAGTAGGTGTATTAATTTCTAAAATTAATACATTTTCAAATAAACAAACTTTCTATATGCACATAACAATTATGAAAATAAAAATCATAAAAAAATTAATTAATCTCTCTTTCAAATTTAAAAAATATTATTTGTCTTAAGTTTGATTTAAAATACTTTCATTCCATTGTCTCCAAGGTTCTATTATTGTATTGTCACTAAATAATTGAATAGTAATAAGTATTACATTAATTACAACATCTTGTATTCTTTTTAATACCCATTCTTTTTCCGATATAATTACCGTTATAGTCTAGCAAATGTGCCCGTAAAAGCAAAAAATAAAGAAAAATTCTGAAAACTAATGACAAAAGATTAAAGACGGAAATTTAAAAGCCCGAAATTAAAAAATTGAAACTAAATATTAATAAAGAGACTCGCCCAAATGATTTCACACTAATACTCTTGGTCTTAGAGAAGAACCACTTTACCAAGTATAGCATGCACAATAATGGAAGAAAAGAAACTTTTAAATAAAATGATAAAAATCATTTTTGAAACAATTGGAAGCACTAAGTATGTCAAATTTTCACTCTCTTAAGCATTTTTATTCACTTTATCTATGAATTTAGAATCAATGTTAGTCAAGAAATTCTTCTGTAGAGATTAAAGGTCAACAACTACTTAGGCAAGATTAAGAACTCATAATATTATGAGTTCTTAAAAATATTTTGGTCATTTTGTGTCTTTTTTTATTAATTCTTGCTCCTTTCAATATTGTCAATAAGGATGAGTGACTTAAGTCATGAGGGTACAAAATGGGGGTACCGGTGCATATGTTGTTCCTTTATTGATTATGCTTAAATACAACAAGGATCATTGCAAGTACAAAATGTGTTATAATGAGGTGGAAATTATCTCTCATGCATTACGACACTAACTCCATTGATGTGTGGAGAACAAGCGCAATGCAATTCACCACAACAGCACACAATATTGAGTTTACAATTGTAGTTTTTGAAAACTGCATTCTAGTGATGATCAGTTGGAAAATGTAGTTTTCTACGTCACTACCTGGATGATATAACAAAGAATAATCAAGGCCCATCGCATGGAAGAATTGATGGCGGCTTTACTGCTTCCAAAAAAGGCCACACAGTATGCTGCGAAGTTTGTGTGTGTATATATATATATTGATTTACAGACCTCTGGGGATATGTTACAAAACATAGCACATTGTGTATGACATGAGCCTTTAAAGTCAGCTTTGATGGAGTGCAATTGAAAGGATATAATGCCATGGGTGTGGGTTTCTTGTCCTTGGTGTACTTAGTGAGAAGTTAAAAGAACATATTGACACTAGAATCGCAAAAGCAACATCTTTGATGAAGGTTGTACAATTTGTGAGATACTTGTATGCATCATATATACTAGTTTTGAGCGGGAGAGTACATGATAGAAGCGATGAAATTCTCCAAACCATGTTTTTATAGTTTCGGGCTAGAAAATGCTAGGGAGGCAACAAAGCACATCAATAGTGTGTCTTTTAGTTAGGCCAAACAATAAAACAATAGGGCAATGCATACTTTAGCTTTGGACAGTGATTGTCTCAATGCTCTCCCTATATATGAACTTGGTATACACACTGTAAATAAATTATGGGCTTTGTGAAACAATAATTTTTTGGGGACTTCTACTACCGCTGAGATATGGTTGAAAGAGTATCACTTATTTATACCAAAATGTATTGTTATGGTAGTCCGGGATGATCTGGGACGTGTTGTTGCAGCTATGAGCAAGCGTATAAACGCTCCTCTAGGAGCGGTGGAAGGTGACTCCATCTGAATCCATCGTCATTCAGAGGGCATTATAAGCGCTGGTACCATCTTCTTCGTCCGTGGATTCACTCATCTCATGCATGCAGGAATTGTGTGGGGAGTTTAGTGGAGTTTCGTTCTCTCATGTATGCTATCAAGGCAATAGACCAATTCACCTATTAGCTAAACATGCCATGAGCATTGTTGATTTCTCTACTTAGATGGAAGAAAATTATTGTTTTTTAAAACAAACTCTTCTCCATGATGTAATTTCTATTGATAATATGCAATAAAGTCTTGGTATTCCCATTAAAAAAAATATATATATATATTGTTGTAGATGTTCCATGATGACTACCTATTACTAGCTAGTAGCAACCAATTAGCTATAAGCCATTAAAGTGAAGAAATAAAAATAAAAATAATTTCTTTTAGAAGGTATATTTGTTATAATAAAATGTGTGATATGAATAATTTATGAGACATATATACATAACATAAAAAGGTTTTAAACTTTTATTGGCATCTTTTAAGTTTGTCACATAAAGTTTTTAAAAATTCACATTTTTTTAATGTCATCATTAAAAAAATCTCACTTTCGATTTTTAAAATTACAAATAGTGCAAAACTATATTAGTTTAACCTAATTAGAATTTATTGCCTTTTTGAATATAGCAATCTAACACTAGACAAATTAAATAGAAAATCTAACTATAAAAACATTTTTTTTAAAATAATTCATCAAGAAAAACCCTTCCTTCTAGGTCAAGGGGGAATAAATTTTTGTGTGAAAACTGTAAAAAAGAATATATATATGTGAAGTCCTATCTTTTTCCAATATTTATATTTATACCAAAAGATTAAATAATCCTCCACCCCTGGGCCAAAAAAAAAAAAGGATCGGATTTTTATGATTTGTTATTATTAATAGATTTGATCGATACTTTTTTTTGTGTGATTAATTAATGATGTGGAATATAAATTAGAAAAATGTAGTTTCAATTAAAAAAAAAAAATGTGTCCTAGAATTTCTATAAGTTGATCATGTGCCCATCACTTGACAAAATTTCCCTCATAGACAACCAAATTTCTTCTTATTCTCATTGCTATCCATGAAAGTAAGCTAAACGGGAACCACGTAAAGCTTTAATTGGTGTTTTGTTGTGTGTGTCTAATTTATTTTTAAGTTCTCTTTGTTTTTATAATTTTTTTTGGAGGTTTTTAAAGTTATAATTAATATTTTCACAATTAATCTCATGCGAGAGTGACATCCAGAGTTATTTTTCTACCACAAACTGGTATTGAAACTTTTGCTTTCACAACACTAACTATATTGGATACCATACCACAGAGACATATATAATAAAGAACTTTGAAAAATGTATATATTGTATAATATATGATAAATCGACTCGGTAATTAGCTAACTAGCCTAAACCATTTTCCTGCATTTATGGAGGGGTGGCATCGGATCATATATACACCTGCCTATGTTACAGCACTACTCGTCAATTAACTAATTATAAAATTGCTCATAGTTACTCAAACATTTGATAATCAAAATTATTCTCATTAAATAATCACACTGAGTCAACAGAATTTAAATAGTCTTACGAGGAACGATTTGAAAAATTAATCAAAGCGTGAGGATGCAATAACTAAAATAGTTGTACCAAGTTCGTAACAGTCTCCGGATGCTACACTGGAAATGAAAATTTTCGTCTACGGCGACAAAGAAGCACGTAGAAAATTTCCGTCTACAGTTGATCAAGAGCATCACCAAGGAAATTCCTGAATTTGCACAACCTATCTAAAATCCAAAACGAACCCACTCTCAATATTTTGAGGAAATAATTTAAACATCCCATACTTTTGAAAAAGGCGGGGATGAAGAAGAACAATCCGATGACAGAATTGGCAATGGAAAGACCCCAGGAATGCATTAACACAGCGTATGTGCCCATAACAAATGCCAGCATCATTGTTCCCATGGAAGATATGGAAGCGAAGAAAGCCAGTGAGGCCAGTAGGAAAGAATAGTTTCCAAGATTCTGCTCGTGAAACAATAGTGGCATGAATAGGTGGAAAAAGGCAGCAGAACAAGATTGCACCATGGCTATGGTACTTGTAATAATAAATGCTTTGAAAGCAGTATTTCTCATCAGAACTGGAGAGCCTGAGTGTGGGCCTTCTTGACCTATGAAACCCCCAGGCATGGTAATACCAGCCGTAAAAGTCACGGTTGCAATGAGTGTGTCCACTACCAAATGGGTATTGGATGTTTCTTTCATGATAGAAACAAATTCTTTACGGGAATTATAGGCTTCCGCCTCCCACCGCAATAAATCAAATAGAAAATTCTTTGGTTTGATATATTGGTCACCTAAGAATTTTCGAAATTCCGCCGGACGATTATTACGGGGGAATGCAATTTCACTATCTCCAAACTGTGCAACATGTAGAAAAATAATAGTCAGGAGAATTACTAGGGGCTAGGAATGCAAAATTTTTGAAAGGATGACGCTGCAGCGTTGTACGTCTTAACATTGGCATGTACGGTCACACAGTTTTAACATATTTTAATTTTAGGCTATATATGGAATCTATTCCAAACATATATATGCAAAGGTATCTTACTTTGACAGGGCAGGACTTTGACCTTTGAAACATGGTTGCACTCCTTTGATTTACAGATTCCTGAAAAAAAATAAAAAAATAAAAATAAAACATTGAGTAAAGTAAGTGTGTACTAGAGATGTGAATGTGTATGAGGCAATCATTACTCTTTTTTTTTTTTTTTTTTTGCGCTAAATTACAAATTGTAATTTCTTCATTTAACATTGATCGATTTTCAATTTAGTTCCTTAATCTTTAATTTGTTTTCATTTTAATCTTCCATTAAGTTCCATCAAATCTTCCCGTTAGTTTTAGGATCTTTCACTTTTCACAATGAAGTAATTTCGGTGGACTTTGACAATGCAGATTGTATGAAATTAGATGGAAGGATTACATTGGAAAAAGATAAAAGAATAAAGAATATAAGGGGAAAAAAATTAAAAGACTGAATTGAAAACAAGTCAAAGTTAATACGTGACATTTAAATTTGTCTCCTTTTCTTATAATGTTTTGATATGTTTTTAATAGATAAAAAGAAGTAAATATGCTATAAAATAAAAATTATTCCATCATTGCAAGAGAAAATATTGTGTTTCCTTTTCTTTTGATAATTCTTTCCTAGTTAAAGCAATGCCGTAAGCATCGAGGTATTGTTTGTTGAAGGCCATCTTATTTACTCTATCGTGACTCGTGAGATCCTTTATAAATGGCAATGATTTGGAATGGAGGAGAGGTGTGTTCCCGCTTTTATCCTTTTCATTCAAAAGGTTGCTGAGTGATGGTTGGTTTAGGATGACATTGACAACATCCTTGTGAGATGAGTTCACGGCAAAATGGAGTGCATTCCAACCTCTCTTGTCAACTAGTTCGCTACAATCATGACAATATTTTAAAATCTCATTCACTATTTTTACATGACCTCGATATGCTGCAATGTGAAGAGCCGTCATGCCCTTTGTGTCTTTCTTGTATGCCATAGATCTATCATTTTCCAGTAATATCTTTATTGTACTATAACCATTGAAGTACGCAGCAGAGTGAAGCGGAGTCAAACGTTGGTTATATTTTTGAGCTCTTAGTGCTTTAGGTTCTATTTTTTTTCTGAATTTCACCTGTCATTACTATTAGAATTTAAATATGTTAGACATATATAATCATTTTCTAAAAGAAACAAAGAAGACTTTTGAAAGATGGAAATAACATTCATGAGTGAGTTTATTGATTCTATCAAATAAAAATCCTCTGACCCATTATGAGGGTTCCGTTTTATGCTCTAAGTACTGATTGCAGCCTACGTACCCCTCATTCATTTTTTATTATTATATAAAGAAACTAAAGTTTAAGATAAAAAAAAAAAAAAATCAAACACATAACTTATTATATATATGGTGACTCTAAGAATATTACAGTGGATTTTTATTTTGGTGTCCCTACTCTCTTTGCATAAGTGAACTAACAAGAGCACGCTGTAATATTTTTACTCAATCCATTTGGTATAAATTAAGGTTGAATTTTTTTAAATACTTTTGAAGGGATGACCGTGGCCCCTTAGTCTTATAATAATTCTGTCACCGGTGGGGAATGGGACAAGAATTTTTATTTTCTATAAAATGACAGCAATGTACTACATAGTGGAAATGGCACTGATCTAGTCTCTCCTTAAATTATTTCACTCTAATTTATATTTTAAAGAAATACAAGTAATAATTAATTATATTAATTTAAATTAATTAGATCTCAAACTTTTTTGTTGGGATGAAACAATCTGATACAAAATAAATTCTAATTAAATTAGGTTTGATCCTCTAAATAAAATTTAATTAAATAAAATTATTTTTTTAATAAATTCTTAAATTAATTTTTTTATTTGTTAATTTCTATATATTAAGAGAATTCAGAAAGTTAATTATTGTCTTTTTTATTTAAAAAATACCCTTAATTTAATTGACTTGTCTTTATTCCTAAAACATAGAAATGAAGTTAAAATCGTAAATTCATTTAAAAAGAAATCTACCACATGTTCTATAAAACTCTATGAACACAACCAAAAGTACCCTCATGTCAGTGGCGACACCACTCAGAAGCCAGGGTGTTCTTAGGAACACCCTAGCTTGAATTTTTTTATTGTTTTTATATAATAATTTATTTATTTTTTATTTGTTTACCCTTAAAAAAAAATAAGAACACCCTCAAGCAATATCAAGAATACCCTCAAAACTTTTATGCCAAACAAATTTTGAACTAAAAGGCATGTAGAGGCAGGGTATGTGCACACATGAGGTGTTTGCTAATGCACAGTGGGGTGTGTGCTAGACTCTTAATAGTTAGTAAAAAAAATGAATGAAGGAACTAAATACCAATAATTAATAATTTAATTAACTAATACATTATAAAAGACAAACAAATTTATGAAACAACTAAACAACAATAATTAATAATTTTATAAATATTTCAAATGAACTTATAGTTTATAATACTGGTACCTTTATTCATTAATTTCTTTTCTTTTTATTTTTTTTATTTTTTTTTATTTTTTTTCTTTTTGAGGTTTTTCGGTGTATAGAATGCAAATTTGTTTTGGTTTAAAGAATTTTTTTTTTTTTTTTTTTTTTTTTTTTTAAGTATGAACTTCATACTTGCCAAATTTTGAATTTTGGCTGGTATTTACCGAAATGTCCCAAAATAGACCGAAATAACCCAAAATTTTTTCAAAGTAGAATAGGAACACCCTAAGCAAAATTCCTGGAATCGCCACTGCCTCATGTTCAAATTAAAAAAAAAAAAAAAAAAAAAAAAAAAAAAAAAAAAAAAAAATCTACAGAAAAAGGAGCCTCATTATACATCGCGCGTGATGAATCTAATTAAATAAATATATTATACGTAATATATTTTATCAAATTTTCCTTGCATGGCGCACAGACACACGGTCAAGATAAAAAAACACTTTATGGCGTTACTCGTTAGTACTAAACCATGCATTATACTGGAATGTTGAAAAAATAAATAGGCATTAGTGCATTACCATTGAAGATGAAAAATACATGATGGGCTCATTGTGGACGGTGTGCGTTGTACATGGCTTGCGCTGATCCCCCAAGGCCTTTTACAAGAACATGGTTACGGCCCATGTGGGGCCCATTGGAGCTACTGTGGTTTTCCGCTTGATCTATGCGCTTAGGCCCAAAGGAAGAATACTCTACACGACTATAAATACTCCAGAACCCTCACAAACCAAGGTACGCCACAATTAATTCCACTCTAGCACTCTAGTTTGGGAAAGAGAGTTCTCTGACTTGACCTTCGGAGGGTTTTTGGCAGGTACCACACCGGTGCCCTCTGCAAGGTCTATTCTCTTATCATTTGCAGGTTCTTATTCCGTTCTTGTGAGGACCGTGCAGCTCACTGGTGGATTTAGGCATCATCAGTTGGCGCCGTCTATGGGAAACGACTGACAAACAAGGGTGATTAGAGCGTCACCTAGCTCCCGGACAAAGAGTTGCATGGCTCACACAAGATCGATGGCGACAACCAATAACCAGGGTGACGAACCGCGTGCAACGGTGTTGGAAAGACAGGTCCAAACACTAGCAGCGGCAGTCGAACGCCTGACAAAGCAGAATCATGACTTAGAAGAACAGTTGCGGCAAAAGAATGCACACCCAGGAATACAAGAGGACCAGGAAGGAACAAGTGCTGAAGGGAGGAACCTCGACGGACCTGAGGGCAGCAACGCTCCAAGCAAGACCGAAAGGACGGACGCCAAGCAGCCGTCTTTGTCGAAGGCTTTACCACCTCACATCGCAGCAGAAATGCAGGAGATGCGAGAGCGGATGGACGTGATGATGAACGCCCTTAGAGGACGGGTATCTAGCGACCTCGACGACCTGGTCCACCGAACTGATTCGCCCTTCATGGCACATGTCACTTCGTGTCCCCTTCCCCCGAAGTTTCGTATGCCCCAGTTGGAGAGCTACGATGGAACCAAGGACCCCTTAGACCACCTAGAGTCCTTCAAGACTCTAATGCACCTTCAAGGGGTGCCGGACGAGATTCTGTGTAGGGCCTTCCCGACTACATTGAAGGGGTCCGCGAGGGTCTGGTACAGCAGGTTGACACCAAACTCAATAAGCACCTTTAAGGAATTAGGCGCACAATTTGTGTCACACTTTATAGGGGGCCATCGTTATAAGAAGTCCACAGCATGCTTGATGAGCATCAGACAGAGGGAAGACGAGACCCTGAGATCCTACATAACACGGTTCAACAGAGAGGCCCTCTCGATAGACGAAGCGGATGATAAGATACAAGTTGCGGCCTTTACCAACGGGCTGCGAAAGGGCAAATTTCTTTTCTCTCTGTACAAGAACGATCCGAAAACTATGTCCGAAGTACTTTACAGAGCGACGAAGTACATGAACGCAGAAGATGCGTTGATAGCAAGAGAAGATAGGCCAACGAAGAGGGAAAGGCAGAATGAGGTACGAGAAGGACGGTCAAAGGGGGTGCGAAAGAAGGCTAGGACGGAGGAGAGAAGGGAGGATAGACGTCTGAAGCCACCCATGGTAAAATTCACTAGCTTCACCCCTCTGACGGCCCCGATCGACCAAGTATTGATGCAAATAAAAGATGAAGAAGCCTTAAAGTACCCTGGAAAGTTGAAAGGGGATCCCAACAAGAGATCAAGAAGCAAGTACTGTCGTTTCCATCGTGACCATGGCCACGATACGACTGAGCGCTATGACTTGAAGCAACAGATTGAGGCGCTCATCAGGCAAGGGAAACTGCAGAGCTTTGTCGGTACAGAAAGGGCGCATCCACCCCAGGACCAACCACCCCGACGGGAAAACGAGCGCCCAAGACCACCCATCGCAGACATAAGAATGATCGTCGGCGGTGCCATAAGCCCATCCAACAGAGCACGTAAAACTTACCTACGGATGGTACAGAATGTCCAGATGACGGGCCTAAGGCCAAAGGCGCCGCGGATCGACGTTCCGACAGTCAGCTTTTCAGAGGAGGATGCCCGACGCCTGCACCACCCGCATGACGATGCGCTCGTGGTCAGCATACGGGCTGGGGATTACAATATACATCGTGTATTGGTTGATAATGGAAGTTCGGCAAACATCCTTTATTTCCCTGCATTCCAACAGATGGGGATGAACAGAGAGCATCTTGTGCCGACTAACTCCCCCCTCGTCGGATTTCGGGGCTCAAGAGTATATCCCCTGGGAACCGTCACATTGTCCGTGACGGTAGGAGACTACCCACAACAAATCACCAGGGACGTGATCTTCTTGGTGGTAGATTGTTCCTCAACTTACAACGCGATTCTTGGACGCCCGACCCTTAACGCTTGGAAAGCCGCCACATCAACTTACCACTTAATGATTAAATTCCCCACTGAATATGGAGTCGGAGAGCTGAGGGGGAATCAGGTTGCAGCTCGAGAATGCTACGTCGCCATGACGGAGAGCGACAATCACTTATCAGCATTGAATGTCGAAGGGCAGGGACTTAAGGTGGAAGCAGTGGAAGAACTGGAAGAAGTGGTACTTGACGACTCGAGACCCGTACGGACCACAAGGATTGGCACAATGGCCAGCCCCGTGGTACGGCAAAACATAACCACATTCTTGAGGGGAAATCAGGACGTATTCGTATGGAACAATAAGGACATGCCAGGGATCGACCCGTCGGTAATAGTACACAAGTTGAGTGTATCGCCATCATTCTCTCCCATCTGATAAAAGAAACGAGTATTCGCCCCAGAAAGAGACCGGGCTATCGCCGAAGAAGTCCAAAAGTTGAAGGACGCAGGTTTTATACGAGAGGTACACTATCCAGACTGGCTTGCAAAGGTGGTCATGGTCAAGAAGGCGAATGGGAAGTGGCGAATGTGCGTTGACTACACGGATCTAAACAAAGCCTACCCGAAGGATAGTTATCCTCTGTCGCGTATTGACGCACTAGTGGATTCGACTGCAAGAAATGAACTATTAAGTTTCATGGATGCCTTCTCTGGTTACAACCAAATCAAGCTCGATGAAAAAGATCAAGAAAAAACATCGTTCGTCACCAGTCAAGGGCTCTTCTGCTACAGAGTGATGCCCTTCGGACTCAAGAACGCAGGGGCCATGTACCAGAGATTGATGAACAAGATGTTCGCACATCAGATTGGAAGGAACGTGCAAGTCTATGTGGACGATATGCTGGTAAAGAGCGCTCGCGAATGTAACCATCTGAGCGACCTGCAAGAAACTTTTAACACCTTTCGGTCCTACAACATGAAGCTGAACCCCAGCAAATGCGCTTTCGGGGTGACGGCCGGGAAGTTCCTGGGTTTTGTGGTGTCCCAACGGGGCATCGAGGTCAACCCAGAGAAGGTAAAGGCAATTGTGGACTTAGCTCCCCTGAAGACACTGAAGGAGGTCCAAAGCTTAAACGGCAAGATAGCGGCCTTGAACAGGTTTGTTTCAAGGGCAACGGACAAGTGCCTGCCATTCTTCCGTACGCTGAAGAAATCGTTTGAATGGACGGCCGACTGTCAGAAGGCTTTTGAAGACCTTAAAACATACCTCTCCTCCCCACCCTTACTTAGCCCATCCAAGCAGGGTGAAGAGCTGTTATTATACCTTGCCGTCTCCCCAGTAGCCGTCAGTGCAGCGCTTGTTAGAGAAGAAGACAGAATTCAGAGACCCGTCTACTATACGAGCAAAACGCTCAGAGGGGCAGAAGAGAGATACCCTCCGATGGAGAAGCTGGCTTTTGCATTGGTGACCGCAGCTCGAAAACTAAAACTGTACTTTCAAGCGCACGTAATAAACGTGTTGACGGACCAGCCCCTAAGAAGAGCTATGAGTAGTCCAGAAGCAGCAGGACGAATGACGCTGTGGACAATCGAGCTGAGCGAGTATGACATCCGATATCAGCCTCGAAACGCGGTGAAGGGACAAATACTGGCGGACTTCATTGCAGAATTCACAGATACAAAAGACCAGAGGGCATTTGAGCTTCCTATATGGAGAGTTCAAGTGGACGGATCCTCTAACAGACACGCAGGAGGAGTCGGTGTGGTAATCGACACGCCGAAAGGGGATCATATCAAGTGAATGATCCGCCTGTGCTTTTCAACAACGAACAATGAGGCCGAATACGAAGCCGTAATAGCAGGATTAGATGTCGCCATTGCAGCTGGAGCAGAAAGAATAGACGTCTACTCCGATTCCCAAGTCATCACGAGCCAGATTAATGGGAATTATGAATGCAAGGGAGAAAGAATGAAGAAGTATCTCGATGAAGTGAAGAATCGAACGGGCAACCTCCAGGTCAAATTGATTCAAGTGCCAAGGGAGGAAAACCAGGAGGCCAACCAGCTAGCCAAGGCGGCCTCCGCAGAGCCAATGATTGTCCTTAGCCAGGTATTATCTTTTGTCCAAACGTCACCCCTAATAGACGGTACAGGTTTACAGGAGGTGAGCAAAGAACAGTGTTGGATAACCCCAATAGCTGCGTACTTGAAAGACGGCCTGTTACCAGACGATAAGGAGGCCGGAAGGAAACTAAGAGTTAAGGCATCCCGGTTCGTCATGATGAAAGATGTGTTATACAAAAGGGGTTTCTCTCGACTCTATTTGCGATGCCTCTCTCCGGAAGAAGTAGACTATGTCATGAGGGAGGTCCACGAAGGGATCTGCGGGAATCACTCGGGAGCATGGTCTTTGGTGCACAAGCTTCTCAGGGCGGGGTACTACTGGCCAACGATGCAAAAAGACGCCAACACGTACGTCAGATCCTGTGATAGATGCCAACGCTTTAGTAACCTCATAAGGCAACCTACGGAGGAGCTCACGCCCATGACGGCCCCATGGCCGTTCGCGCAATGGGGACTAGACATCATGGGCCCCTTCCCGTTAGCGGCCAAGCAGTTAAAGTTCCTAGTTGTCGGCATCGATTACTTCACAAAGTGGGTGGAGGCTGAAGCTTTGGCAACCATCATGGAGAAAAATGTCCGGAACTTCGTTTGGAGAAATATCATTTGCAGGTATGGCATACCGCGGGTACTTGTATCGGACAATGGCAAGCAATTCGACAATGAAGCTTTCAGGGATTTCTGCTCCCAACTGGGGATAAGAAACCACTACTCATCACCCGCACATCCACAAGCCAACGGACAGGTCGAAGTCACCAACCGATCCTTGCTCAAGATCATCAAGACTCGGCTTGAGGGGGCAAAGGGTATATGGCCGGACGAGTTACCAAGCGTTTTATGGGCATATAGAACAACGGTAAGGATACCGACGGGAGAAACACCGTTCCGTTTGGCGTATGGATCTGAGGCTGTCATTCCTGCAGAAGTAGGTCTTACAAGCTACCGTGTCGGAAACCACGACGAGCACAGAAACGATGAAACAATGCGCTTACAGCTTGATCTGGTGGACGAAGTAAGGGCAGCTGCAGAACAAAGAATAGCACGGTACTAGGATCTAATAGCGAAGCACTACAACGCTAGGGTTAGGCACAGAGACTTCCAAGTCGGAGATCTTGTCCTAAAGAAGGTACTCGGCGCCACGAAGGATGCCACTCAAGGAAAGCTAGGACCAAATTGGGAAGGACCATACAAGATAACAGCATTTCACAGGAAGGGAACATACCACCTAGAAACCCTGAATGGAAAGAAGCTAAGCCACTCGTGGAACACGGAGCACCTAAAGAAGTATTATCAGTAGAAGACGGCGATAAACAGCGTCACTATTACTATGCCCAACACGGGTTCACCTTTTCATGATAATTGTAGTTTTTACTTCCTGTAGTACTTCCATAACGCTTCAAGACTACTTTTGTTGTTTTTAAAACTAAGTTCTACGCATACATGTACGCAATGAGAGGAATTTTCAGAAAAGTTGAATGTCTTATCACTTGTATGTCTACATGTTTCCTACCAAGTCCACAAAGTGGATGAACAACCTAAACGATGGAGTAATCTACAAAGTCCACAAAGTAGACGGGCCACCCACAAAGTGGACGGACCATTTAACAGATGCTAATAATCCAGTCCACAACGTGGACGAACCATCCAAATAGATGGAAATAGTCTACTAAGTCCACTATGTGGACGGACCACCTAAATGATAGAATAACCTACGATGTCCACAAAGTGGACGGACCATCTAAATAGATGGAAATAGTCTACTAAGTCCACAAGGTGGACGGACCACCTAAATGATTGAATAACCTACGATGTCCACAAGGTGGACGGACCATCTAAATAGATGGAAATAGTCTACTAAGTCCACAAGGTGGACGGGCCACCCACAAGGTTAGTAATCAACAGTCCACGAAATGGACGGGATATTTAAAAGATTATAATCCTTAAAGTCCACGAAGTGGATGGGTCATCTAAAAGATTTAAAAAATTTAAAAAAAAAAAAAAAAAAAAAAAAAAAAAAAAAAAAACCTACTTATCCGAATAGAGGACGGACCATTCACAAAAGTGAGTCGTAAAAAAGACCACGTGGTGGACGGGTCATCTAAGACCACGAAACTGGACGGAGGACGATGTCTGATTCAACATAATGGACCATTTAAATATAGATGGGCGATCATTCACAGCATAAACAACAAGAAAAGGTTCAAACATTCATTAAAATAAATACGACGGATACAAACGTTCAATAGTAAATTGTTCATAAAAGCATACATATGATAAAAATACATCGTTCACAAAATGGGTCCATATGACGGACCAAATATTACAACCAAGACTCAAGGAATTATTACAAGTTATTCTTGGGCATGGGGGGCATCGGTTTCGACTCCAGGACCGTCAGTCTGAGCATGATTGGCTCCGTCATGAGTAGGTCCGGCAGCATCACCACCACGGGCGTCATCTTCGACGGGGCCTTCGCCAAAAAGTTCTGCGGTCCCCTCTGACCCGACGGTGCGGACTGGTGTTTGGCCTCCGAAGTCAATGTTTATGTGGGAGAGGTCAAGGTCCGGGAACGACGACTTCACTTGACGGAGGCAGTCGTCAAACCCATCGGCAAAGGATGTCCCCAGTTCCGTCAGTAGGGCCTCAGAATCCCTGTATGACTGGACAGCTTCAACCTTCGCCTGACGGATGTCGTCGTCATGGCCCTTCACCTTCTCCCTTAAGAAGTTAACCTCCTTCTCCAACTCCTCCGGGGCCTGCTCGGACATCTTCAGTTTCTGCTCATGACGGAGCTTCCACAGGTTCAGACCGTCCACCTCCTCCCTTAATTCCTTGACCTTTGAACGTGCCCGCTCCAAGGACGCCTCACAGGCCAGGCAACGGTCCATGAGCCCCTTCGCCATTAGCACCGTCTGCATCATATAAAAACAGTTAATCGCGAGAACAAGACAAATCAAAGCAAAGAAGTAAGTGGACGGATACGATACCTGGGTGAGGCTGAACAAGGCCGTCTCCCCCATTGCTTCCGTCGCGTGATTGCCCAAATCCTCATAATCCTCCTCTTTTATGACGGAGGTTATTTGGGTAAGGGCATACTGCGAGTCTTCACGAAGCAGGACGGGAGCCTTCTCCGGGACGGAGTGGGGTTTGGTCATGAGACCTTTCCCCTTGCCCACACCCAGTTTTTGAGTGGGCGGTGTTTCGCCCTGAACGGCTGGCAGACCCGTCACCAGCCGTTGTTTCTTGCTCGGACGATCGGTCCTCTCTGGACCCCTTTTTCCGGACGGAGGGAGAACCTCCCCCACAATCTTCTTCTTGTTTGCAGCTTGCTGCTTAATAAGAGCTCGTCTCTTAGCATCATCCATCTCTGCAAAAGGTGGACGGTTAGAACAATGGACGGATAACAAACAGACCAAAATCACATTCAGATGGTTGCTTACGTTTTCTTACTCCCTCGTCGTATTTAATTGCCGCCGCCGAAGGTTCTGGACCGTCACAATACCAATGAATGGTGTTTAGGGTGACGAGCTTCGCCCAGGTCCTCTCTGACAGTTTGGTTTTCTGAAAAATAGTCTCAAGAAAGCCAAACTGCTCGACGGTGACGTCCGTACGTCTCCGAGCTGCAAAAGGTAGACGGTAAAGTTAAACAGATAATAAAAAAGAGAAAGCAATATGGGTGATGGACACAAGGAGAGACTCATACCATACGGAGAAACTATGCCCCATGTCTTATCGACGGGCGTAAAATACGGGTCGTCCCGACGACCCATCCATTCGTCCCCCTGTAGGAAGAAGAACCTACTCTTCCAGTTGCGGTTCGAATCGAGGGTCTCGGACACCAACCTAAGTAACGGGCTCCTCGCCACGAAACTGTACATCCCTTTTGATTTTGCAATCTCATCCGGACGGTAACAATTGAAGAACTCCTCCATTGTTAACCGTCTTGTCCCGTTGGACATGACGCCATAAAGAACTTCAACGCTTAGGAAGACCCTCCAGGCGTTTGGAGATATCTGGGTAACGGATACCCCCAGATACTGGAGTAGACGACGGTGCAGGGCGCTCAGCGGAAAGCGAAGGTCTGCTTTGAGCATTTGCTCGTACACGCCGACGTCCTCCAGTCCCTCGTGATAACACGTCTCAGACTTAAGGGGTAGACGGATGGCTATTGAGTTGGGTATTTGATATTTTTCCCTAAGTGTGTTGAAGTGTGACAGACTGATGGTGGAGGTGAAGTGGTTCACCGTCCACTCGGGAAGCAAAACGAACTTCCTTAAACCGTCCTGGCCGAGTACAGACTGAACGGAAGGATCTACTTCTACTTCCTCATTAGAATCGTACTCCGACCCGTCTTCTCCTCGCCCTTCCTCTTCCGTGAAGGAAGGAGAGCTGGATGACGGTTCTCTCTCCCCGACGGAGGTACCTCGGTCTCCCTGACCTGACGGGTTTACCTCCTCGTAGCCTGCTCCCTCACGGACAAAAGATTGACCGCTGGAAGCCTCACTAGACATCGACACCTACAAATGACGGAGAGGGAAACCTAAGACTCTAGATCTATACTGACAACGGACCAGCGTTTAAATTAAAAGGGGGTGGAAGGAGTAAAAGTAGACTTACAAGTATATAGACGACGGGAGAAAGTTGACTTGGTGACTGGACGGTTGGAATATATGCGTATGTTCACAGAGAGGACGGATGCGCTCTGATCAGTAAAAATTTCTCCAAAATGTGAAAATGACAGGAACAAATGATATATATATATATAGGGGGAGCAGCGCGACCCCCGAAGAGACACCTCGGTTCAAGCAAGCCATCAACCAAGGCTCACCACGTGTCCCCAAGAGCATTTATGACTCTACTCCAACCTGATGGTTCGTTAGCAGCAAGCCCATGATGGATCGACGAGAACGGAGCGAGCCGTCCAATTGAACCGTCATGCACTGCGGTATTGGGATAACAAAGCTACTTATGCAACAAATCCGTCGTGTACAGAATTGAGCAATGATTCCATGTACCCGTCATGTACAGAACCGAGCACTTTATACCACGGACCCGTCATGTATAGAAACCGGGTAACTTATTCCATGTATCCGTCATGTGGATCACTGAGCGGTTTATTCCAAGGACCCGTCATATCGGGTGACGGATTCATGGAATGGGGGGCAACTGAAGATGAAAAATACGTGATGGGCTCATTGTGGACGGTGTGCGTTGTACATGGCTTGCGCTGATCCCCCAAGGCCTTTTACAGGAACATGGTTACGGCCCATGTGGGGCCCATTGGAGCTACTATGGTTTTCCACTTGATCTATGCGCTTAGGCCCAAAGGAAGAATACTCTACACGACTATAAATACTTCAGAACCCTCACAAACCAAGGTACGCCACAATTAATTCCACTCTAGCACTTTAGTTTGGGAAAGAGAGTTCTCTAACTTGACCTTCGGAGGGTTTTTGGCAGGTACCACACCGGTGCCCTCTGCAAGGTCTATTCTCTTATCATTTGCAGGTTCTTATTCCGTTCTTGTGAGGACCGTGCAGCTCACTGGTGGATTTAGGCATCATCAACCATGATCGTTCCAAATCACTGCAGCGTGCAACGTGGTTACACCATCTCCCTATAATTTCTCTCCACAGCCATGTACAGTGGAGTCTCACCAGCATCATTAGCAGAATATGAAATATCTTTACCGTTTTTAACCAACAGTTTCACCACTTCAAGATGATTATTACGTACAGCCTCATGCATGGCCGTCTCATTTTCTTCATTCTTCATCTTCAGCATCTTCTTGACCGCTTTATTATTGACCCCACTTTCGACGTCTGGTTGGGAAGCAATTTCAATTGCAACTTTGGCCGCACTTTGGAGGTCTTGTTGGCGCCCTTTTGCATGTTCAATTAAAACTTCCACGATGGCCGCATGCCCATACCTTGCCGCGATATGCAAGGGAGTTTCACCTTTGTCATTAGCTTGGCATAGCAGTGGTGAACACATTTCGAGAATTCCTTTGACAAAGGCTTTTGATGATTCTGATTCTTTAATTAGGCTTGTGAGGTAAATATGAAGGACTGTGTTTCTATTTGAGGTTAGTAGTTGGTTAAGAGGCTTTGGAATTTTTTTGAAGACCTCGATTTTGCCTTCTGCTGCAGCGTTGTAATATTCAGGTTCCATGCCAATGTTGCCCTTTGTTTGCGAAGGCTCACCAAATGCTTGATCAGCTTTATCCATTCTCTATTAGTGGCTCCAATACTTCTCTCTCTAAACAATTTCACTCTAAAAGTTTTGCCTTGGACCCTTTTCTGCTATCATAGGACACATTTTTTGCTTTTACACTTAGCCATAAGACTACAAGCTGGACACTTAGTTTTTTAAAATTAAAATTAATAAAATTTTATTTAAGGTCTACTAAGTCACAAGAAAGATGAAGTGAATTAGCTATATTATCAATTAAAAAAGAAATATTAAAGGAACTTAAATATAAAAACTTAATTAGTAATTTTGCATCTCAAAAAGTAAAAAAAAAAAAAAATAGATTTTAAATAAAAAAATTAATATATATTATTTGATTAATATTTAAATATAAGAAGGCTCTACTTAAAATTTTTACCTAAGGCTCTCAAAGTTGTTGAGCTAGCCCTGGAAACCTGAACTATTTAATGAACCAAAAAAATGAGAAGTTTAAGGATTTTGATGTTAAATCGAAGTTCAACTGAGATCAAACCATGACGTATCGTTTAATATTTTTAATATATTTAATATTTAAATTGGTTTATATTTATTAATTTTTTATTCCTTACCAACGAGATATGCGTGACCCAATGGTTTGCATGCTTTGCAGTCGGACCAATTAAAAGCATGCCACGTTAAAACTCCTCTCTATTCATATATTTAATGTTGTGCACGTGTTGAGTTAATTTACTAGTGAAAGGTACCTTGTACGTTCAGGCAAATTTATATCCGACTAATGACAGATGCAGGTTACAACCACAATTTTATTTAAAAGTTGCAATTCAATAAATAAAGGTGGATTTGTCACACATTGGCTGGAAAAATGTTCTCTCAACGGTGGACTTTTAAGTCATTCAGCCAAAAAAAAACGGTGGACTTATAAGTCAATCAGCATATTTTCATCCAATTTTATCAAAATAATGACATGGATGAAATAAGTTCTTATAAAACCGGTCTAAGGACCAATTTCTGATTAACCCAGTGGACCAATTAAAAGCAGGCCACGTTAAAACTCCTATCTATCCATATATATAATATTGTGCACATGTCGAGTTAATTTACCAGTGAAAGGTACCTTGTACGTTCAGGCAAATTTATATCCGACTAATGACAGATGCAGGTTACAACCACAACTTTATTTAAAAGTTGCAATTCAATAAATAAAGGTGGATTTGTCACACATTGGCTGGACAAATGTACTCTCAACGGTGGACTTTTAAGTCATTTAGCAAAAAAAAAAAGTGGACTTTTAAGTCAATACTAATAAAAACTTTTTTTTAATAGAAGATGTGTTTAATTTGGGAGACTTGAACTTCAGCTCTTGTTCTTCACACTCCACAAATACTTATACTTGTAAAATGATCATCACATTAAAAATGTGCGGTGATAATAAAATTTTATTGTTGTTACAAATATTGTGTATTTACTATGTAGCATTTCTCATTACGATCTCTATTATGAGTAGGTAGACTATTATGGCATCCATCTGTTATCATTCATAGCCAATCAATGAATTTCGTTGCCATCAATTCCCAAACCTCCACCCGCCTACCGCCAATTACCGCATTTAAGCTTATATAAGTTGTAGATTAATGTACATAATTAACCCCTTTTTTTTTAATTTCACAAAAATTCATTTTGGTCTCTAATTTTACTTTTGGTTAATTCAGTTTTTTAAGTATCCATCTAAAAACTTATTTAGTTAAAATTGAAAACATTTTACTGAAAGTACTATAGATAAAGGTAAAAATTAGCTGAATAATACAATAAGACCCATGAATAATAGTAAAAATAAATTGAAATTGCAAATAAGGGTGTGTTTAGATACCGCTTATTTTGCTAAAACTGAAAAATTATTACTGAAAATACTGTAAATAAAGGTAAAAGTTAGTTGAAATAGTACAGTGAGATATATAAATAGTGCCAAAAAGTGTAGTGAAACCTATAAATAGTAGTAAAAATAAACTGAATAATGAAATAATTTTAATTTTTCATTTCAATCCAAACGCACACTAAGTTGAAATTTTCAAATTGTCCCAAATGGACACTAAGTTTCAAAAGTGTTCAATTCAGGCCTTTCATAAGCTATATTGCTATTTTTAGCACCACCAAATACCAAAACGTGGCTACATTGGTTGAGCCTTTGGCTCCACAGCTACATTATACAGCCAAAAGTAGCAGTGTACTGTAGCTCATATGTAAAAAAAATATATTATTAAATTGTTATGTTTACACTGCTTTTTAATAAAAAAATTTCTTTTGATTGTGTTCACATGGCTTTTTACTGAATTTTATTTTTATTGTTTTAATCAAATAGCTAAAAATATAGATTCATTAATGTTGGAAGTATTGTAAAGTGAGAATATAAAATAAATAAAGTGTTTTTTGTGTGGAACTGGCTAAATTTACGGCACCAATGTGGATGCTCTAACTTCCGCTAATGCTATGCCGTTAAGTCCTTTTTTTCCCATTCTTTTTATATTAAAAATTGCAAAAACTAATTTAAATTTTTAAAAAAAAAATTAAGAAATAACACACAGCAAACCCAGCACACGAACAACAACAAAAATTTGTTACATTGATCGCAACCAATAATGGCATCCAAATACAAAATTTCAATACACAAATTCAGAATAGGGCACAACCCGAACACGATGATCAATATCAACCATCAGGACCCATACAATTTACAAATTCGCTACCCACAAACAATGATTATTTATTAAACAATGAAGTTAAGATACAACGTTTCTGAGTTTTTCTTTTTTGCGGTTCATTTGGTTTTTACAAACAAAATCATCAGAAGTAAGAAAATATTTGTCTAAAAATTGAACTTGAACCCAAATCAAATCAGTGAGAGAGAATCCAAGGAGACCCAGATTTGATTGGAGAGAAATAATCTAGAAACCCAAAGAAGATCAGAGAGAGAGCTTAACCGAGTTGTTCAACAAATCCAAAAAACTTTGAAACCAACCAAACACAACAGCCCAGCTGTGGGTTGAAACTCCGATGAGGGTTTGACATGAAAACGGAGAGAGAGGAAGATTGGCCTAGTTGAACCGAGCTAAGAGAAAGACGACCACCACCAAGCAACGACAATTAACAGTGACAAGTGAGGAGTGGAGAGCGGCTGACCTTGGTTGTCGGCCATGAACAAAGCTTGCAAAGGAGCTCCTTGGGTCCAGCCTAGAGAGAGAGAGAGTGAGAGATTATAGAAATAGGGGAGAGAGAGAGAGAGGAGAAGATGAGAACTGAGATAGATTAGGATTTCTTAAGGGTTTTTTTAAACGGAGAAATTAATAAAAAAAATTTTAAAAAAATATGAAACTAACAGTGTAGTTGACAGAATCAAACAGAAGAACTTGATTGAACATTTTTTAAACTTATAGGGCTGAATTGATCGAATGTAAACTTAGAGAACTAAAATTAATTTTGGTGAAACTTAGAGGGCCAGTTCACTACAGAAAAAAGGTTCTATAGCCGCGTTTTTAAAACGTGGCTATAGGTCAGAAAAACGTGATTATAGGACGATTTGGTCAATAGCCGTGTTTTTTTAGACCGCATTTTTTTACTCCACGTTTTTACCCATGGCCTAAAATACGTAACTATAGGCCTGAGGGGTCTATGGCCACGTTTTTATAGCCGTGGCTATAAGCCAAGTCCAATGGCCACGTTTTTATAGACGTGGCTATAGGCCAGGACCAATAGCCACGTTTTTTTAAATCGTGGCTATAGAAGATACTCTAGCCATGGTTTGAAACCGTGGCTATAGGGTCAATCTATAGCCGCATTTAAAGCATGGCTATAGGTCAAATGTTCATGGCCCAGAAGAACAAATAACAAAATTGTATGATTATAGTCTTTTGTGTCATAATTCATTTTAGAATAATAAGGGTAAATAACTTTCTCATCTTTTGAAGTTTGGAAAAATGACACTCACTCCCAAACTTAATAGGAATTTTTTTTTTCCCTCTTTGACATTTATTTAACTAAACTATATTAAATTGATGTTAAAAACATTGTGAACCCTTTGGTTAAGAACATATTTCCAAAATTACCCTCCACATATTCTTAAAAGTTTTACAAAAACCAAAATTTTGGCAACCATCCCTTCCCGCCCATCCTTTCCCACTTCTTTGAAAACCTAGATTGATGTTGAGGACTTTTATTTACAATTTCATAGTTCACATACACCTCAATTGGTCCCCCACAACTTTCCATCCCATGACCTAACAATGATTCCACAGTGAATACAACAAAAGCTAAATACCTAGGTAAATGTCAACAAAACCCTCAAAATTTCTTGTATTTTAGCCTAACTAAGCCATGGATTTTTGGAATTTATGTGTAGATAGATTGTAATGTGCACAAATGGTATAATATTCACAAAAAATTTGTACAGCTTTAACTTTGTTTGGAAAAGCCCCCCCCCCCCCCTTTTTTTTTGTTAATGGGTTTACTTCAAAGTTCAAAGACATTTCCATTGATGGATTTTGTTTGAAATGACTCAATTTGTTTGTTACATAATGCTTTGGATATTTGCTCATGCTCTATTATCTTATTTCTTCTGCATTTTTTTTTTTTTTTGAAGATTTTATATTCGTTGAATATCCTAAACCAGAACTTTGAAATTAATATAAATAATAAAATTAGTTTTTTGAGAACTAGTTCAAGTATTTGGAAAAATCCCAAACTATTTCCCTTGTGTCTTGTGTCTATAATGCCTGAAATGTAATTTGCAATTTAATAAATGGATGCTACTTGTCAATAGTCTAGCCAAAGTGATAATACTTTGCATAAAGGAGTAAATGTAAAAATGAGCTGGATAGTAGAAGCCATTAGCCATTGACACCTCACCTAATTTGCACGAAGAAAAATAATTGATTTTGTTTGAAATGGCTTGATTTGTTTGTTACATATTTGTTGAATATCCTAAACCAAAACTTTGAAATTAATATAAATAATAAAATTAGTATTTTGAGAACTAGTTCAAGTATTTAGAAAAATCTCAAACTATTTCCCTTGTGTCTATAATGTCTGAAAGGTAATTTGCAATTTAATAAATGGATGCTACTTGTCAACAATTCAGCCAAAGTGACAAACTTGGCAGTAAAGGAGTAAATGTAAAAATGAGTTGGATAGTAGAAGCTATTAACCATTGACATCTCACCTAACTTGCATGAAGAAAAATAATTGATTTGAATTTCTAGAATTTCTCTTGTACTATGAATATTTAAAACTAGCTTAATACATCTATAAATAGATATCCTGTGTAATGAACTAGTAGTGGGCAATGGGACAAACAAACAATACCTCATAAATTTTGACCCAAAGTGTTGGTGAGAGGTGCAATTCAAAAATCTAAGACGATCATCAAACTTTAACAATATCAATTGGAAAAGTGCTAGAAGGGACAAAAGTCCGCTTAAGGAACATATTTATAATATACTCTTTTTATTTATTTGATTTTATATTATATGAATGCTCTTTTTACTAACCTTTGTTAAACTTTGGTAAAAAGAATCTTTTAAAAAATTGGAATATTTTGTTATTAATATTAATAGAAGGAGGGAGTGTTATTTTTTTCAAATCTCAAAGGAGGGAAGTGTTTTTTCGTCTTAAGTTTGAGGGTGAGTATCATTTCCCTAAACCTTGAGGGAATGGAATGCAACTTGCCCTAATTTTAATATAGTAAACTATAAATGGTGAGTCTATTTGAAAGTAATAAACTACTATTCACAATCTGCCCAATAAGAATCGTATTATGGGCCGAAGCAATGAACCTATTTGAATGGCTTATTTTGTACCAATAAAGCCTATGTAGTGGGTCTGATCTCAGAGTCAATAACATTTTACCAGGAATACTACGGCCTCTAAGCAAACTAGATGGGCCAAAAATTCAAGATTAAGAAACAACTTATAGAACAACAAAAAAAATCATTGATTCTTTAGAAAAAATATTACAACAGCAGAATTGAGATGCTAAGGCAACGGTTATAGGAAGTATTTTTCTTATCAGTAATTACACAAACAACTCATGCTTCGTAAACCCACGATCTTACACTCTACCTTGTTCTTACAATGCAAGGAACAGCTATATGAAGCATTATATAGGTAAAATATCTAAATATTGGACACAATCATTCCACTTATAGACATCAAGTAATAAGCTTTCTTCCTAAAACTGACTAACTCCAAACACTTCATTTGATAGAAAATTACATAATTAAAAAATTACATATTAGTCCTGTTCAATGTCTTAGGCAACCTTCTGCAATGTGAATCTAACCAGTTTGAGAACAGAGCGCCTAAAAACCAAATCTAAGAAATAAAAATGACAAAATTGCAAAAGTAACTCTCTAAGTTTCACCATTTGTCATTTTAATCTTTTAAGTTTGAGTTTTATCATTTTAGTCTTCTAAGTGTTATTTTTTCTCAATTAAGTTGTCTGTTATCCAGCCGTTAGTTGCTGCCTTTATTATTTTTTGTTACTCTTTTATCACTTTTCAGTTTTCACCTACAGCTCTTTCTAAAAAAAAAAAAAAAATTCACCTACAGCTTCTGCGTCAACTTGGTTCTATGTCTGAGCCTAAACTGGGTCCAATTTCTATATAGCAAAAAAGCAACCAAACCCACTTTGTTGGCTTTGAAAACCTTTCCAGCACTTATCATTGACCCACCAGAAAATTTCATACCCACAAGAAAACCCAAGTCTCTAAGCCAAACCGAACCAGTCATCATTATCAAAGTATCAAACCACCTAAACCCACACCCATCACACATCATCATTGATCCTCCAGGGAAAAAAAAAACCCAGAGTTGTCCATCATAACCTCTTGGTCCACAAATCCTACAACAACAACCATAAATAATAAAGTGGCTCCACTCTGCGATAGAACAATGCCAGAGAGGCAAGCATCCACCGCAAGGCCCAGCCGGTGACGCTATTCATCTGATCTGTTTCTCCAGCTACAGTTCCACCTCTCTTCTCCCTCTTTCCACCCCTCAATCTCTCTTCTCCCTCTGTCCCCTTCTCGATCTCTCTCTCTCCCTTTCCCCCTCTTTCTCCCTCTCAGTCTCTCAGTATCAGCTGGGGATTGAATTTTGTAATTCGTTATTGTTCTCCAAATACAACGCCCTTTCTTTAGCTTATTTCTCTTTTTTATTTTTTACAAATTTAAAATTAACCTTGTTTCAAATAAAAAAAAAGAATAATAATAAATTAACGTTTTCTTAAAATTAATAAATTAATAATAAATTAAAATTTTAAATTAAAAAAAAATACAAAATGGCGTGGTTTTGCGGTAGATAATGGCAGCAATTAACTGATTGTTAACGGAATACTTAATTGAGAAAGAATAAAATTTAGAGGATTGAAATAACAAAATTTAAACTTAAAAGACTGAAATGAAAAATGGTGAAACTTAGAGAGTGAGTTTTGCATTTTTGCTAATAAAAATTAAAAATAAATGGCAGTGATATTGGAGTAAAGAAAGACACATTGCATATTTAATTATTGGCGTAAATGTATTTTTAGTCTTTACATTTTGGCGTTTTTCCATTTTAGTCATACATTTTAATTTTATCACTTTTAGTCCTTAATTCAATTAATGCGTTGCATTTTGGTTCTTTCCGTCAGTCAACCAATGAAAATTACTGAGGTGGCTGCCGGAGGAATTAAAATATTATAAAAAATGCCACATCACCATGACACATCAGCATATAAATTTAAAAAATATATATTAATTTTAACAAATTAAAAAACATAAAAAGAAAATTTAAAACATAAAAATACATCATATTTGAATAAAAATAACCAAGAAGATGAACCAGATCACAGGAACACAAGAACATGAACCCAGATCATAAGAACACAAGAATATGAAACTAGAGCATAAGAACACAAACCAGATAAAAAGAACAGTACTCAAAGAATTAAAAACTAAAAGTGGAAAGGAGAGTTTTTCGTTGACTGGTCTTTTTTGCTGAACCAGATCTTATTGCTCTTTTCTTCTATGGAAATTCTTATAACACCATATCAAACATATTGAAGCAAACCCCAAATCATAAATTTACACCCACAGCAACACAAACAACAAAATCTAAGAAAATTTCAAACCAAAATTACCATACCCATTGATTCACATAATCCAAATACATTTGAAATCAAAATCCAAACCAAAGCACATGCAGGCAACAACATCAGATCTTAACAACCAAATCTAAATCCCCAAACCCAAGAGAAAAAAAAGAAGTTGAGTTCTTGGTAGATCCATGAAGCCTTTAACCTCCACAATTCCACGCGTCGTCCTACGCAGTAGATCGAGAAGTTGAGTTCTAGGTTTTAGAGAGAGATCGGATAAATATGAAGTGTTTGGCTTGGGTTTAGAGAGAGAAAGGATGAGAGGCTGGGAACCACCATCGTCGTGGTGGTGGCGGTTGGGCTTCACGACGGAGCTAGGAGGCTGTGCCTCATTTAGATCGAAGAGAGGGTGAGACCGATCCAGAGCGAGAGAGCTTATAGGTTTCAGTTTTAGAGAGAATTTGAGGCTGAGATGTGAAACCACTGCCAATGGTGGCGGCGGTGATGAGCTTGAGAGGCTTCGCCATGGTGGTTTGAGACAGAGATAGTTCAGATCGGAGATTTCGAGGTTGAGATAGTTGGTTCGGAGATGGAGAAGACCACCATGGTGGTGGTGCTGGTGATCGGAGTCAAGAGTTCAAGGTATTGGGCCATGGAGAGAGAGAGAGAGAGAGAGAGAGAGAGAGAGAGAGAGAGAGAGAGAGAGAGAGAGAAGGCTTTGTAAAGTGAAGAAAAAATCTGAAGGCCATGAACTTAATTGAATTTTAGTTTTTAATTACATTTTTTTTTATTATTTAGTTTTTTTTAGAAGGTTTATTATTTAGTTAAAATTAATAAATTAATTTTTTAAATTTATATGCTGACGTGTCATGGTGATGTGGCATTTTTTTATAATATTTTAATTCTTCCGACAGCCATCTCAGTAATTTCTGTCGGTTAACTGACAAAAAGGACCAAAATGAAACACGTTAATTGAATTAAGGACTAAAAGTGCTAAAATTAAAATGTATGGACTAAAATAGAAAATCGCCAAAATGTAAGGACTAAAGTGCATTTACGCCTTAATTATTTATGTCTAGCACAATGGTAAGTTTTCAAGGACACAAAATTAAGCACACAAGTAACCCACTAGAGAGAGGCTTAAAAGTCAATTTCTGCAGCTCCATTTTGGCATAGATCACTAAATCCACATTTTTCTTATAAAGTAAGCTAATCAGGTAAGGTGAATTTCCTATTACTATTTACTAATACTCAATTCCATGACCAAGCAAACTTAGGACACCAAAAAATAAGGGGCTGTTTGGATTTTTTTTTGTCATCACTCATCACTCCTCATTCAATTTTCATCACTCATCACTCATCACTCCTCACTCATCACTCATCACTCAAAATACCCCAATTTTGACATTCACTACCGTTTGGCACCGTATCTCATCTTGTAATCACTCAAAATTTCCAAGTGTTTGTGGACCCCACTGCTGCAACATGGTCAGAGCTACCCACCCATCTTTTTCTCCTTTCTCATTTCTCCTTCACCCCTTCACCGCTGTTGCTCTCCCAAATCCCAAACCCGAACCCAGCTTCAACCACAACAACAACAACAACAACAAACAATCGGACCAGGCATTCCTTCCCCTGCGACGATCGGACCAGGCAATCAAAACAAGTCCACATTTTCTCACCTTTCTCTTCCCCTGCGACGATCTCCATCGTCACCAGCTGCGGCACCAATACCCAATACCCACAACGACGATCGGACCTGCAGCGACGATCGGACCTGCACAAACCCACCTGCACAAACCCAGCCACGATCGGACCTGCACAAACCCAACAATGGCACCACCAGCGGCGAAAACTAAATGGGTTCAATCGGACTGCACAAACCCAACAATGGCACCACTGGCGGCGAAAACTAAATGGGTTCAATCAGACCTGCACAAACCCACCCGAACGATCGGACCTGCACAAACCCAGCAATGGCACCACCGGCGGCGAAAACGAAATGGGTTCTGTGATGAAGAACCAAAAAAAAGAAAAAAAAGAAGAAGAAGAAAGAACTGAGTTTAGACCAGAGGTGAGAGTGATTAAGAAGAAAAAAAATCGCCTTAGACCCGCAAAAGAATTGAAATCAACGAAGGCCAGAGAAGGAGAGAAAAGAAAGAAAAGAGGAGAAGAAACAGTGCCACCATTAAAGCAGTCTGACTGTGGGTCCCTCAGAAGCTGTGTAATTACAAATTTGCCACTGAAAACAGAGTTTTGGAAACTGAAAACACCCAAAATGTGTTTTCAGTTTCCATAACTCATAACTCAAAAATTAGAGAATTGAGTGATGGAAACAAAATTAGGAAACAAATCCAAACAAGCATTTTTTTTGTGGGTCCCACTTATTTTGAGTTATGAGCGATGGAAACAGAGATATGAGCGATGGAAAACACAAATCCAAACACCCCCTAAGGCACTTAAAATCCCAATCAAAATGTTTTCTCACACTTTCTCAGCAACACAGCAGAACTTAATGATATCACCCAATCCCAATGCACAAATCCTACCAATTGCAGAAATTTCTCACTGATCTCTACCCAACACATCAAAATCAACAAGACAAACATGAATTTTCTCAACCATATCACATAATTTGAGAGATCAAAAGTCGTAACTCATAAATTAAAACTAATATCCAAATGAGTTTTCCGATCGAACCCAATCCAAAAGACCCATTTGCAAGTCAAAATCGATAAGTCCTCGAAAACCTTCATTATGAATGTTTTAAGCAAATGGGGTTTTGAAATATGAAGGAAAATTGAACCAAATAAAAGTGAAAAAATTAGAAATAAGAAAACTTGAGCATACCTTTGAACATTCCTGAGGGTCTGGTTGAATCTGGAATCAAGGCTTGTGAGAGTGCTCTCTTTTCCTCTGATCTTCTGGGTTGTTATTGTTGTTGTTGTTGTTGTTGTTGTTGTTGGTGTTCCTCATGGTTATTGCTATGCAAAAAAGCATGCTCTCTATTTCTGTTTTGTGCTTGTATTTATTAGTCCATATTTTAGTTTTCTCTTACGACCAAAGAATAAGAAAGCGTCAACAACATGCGGTGATAATAATCAAAAAAAGCAAATGATGAACTTGACCTTAATAATGATTTTTTATATGTATTATTGGAAATAATAATTATTGAGAGAATATGTTTTTGTTAGATTCGATATATTTAAATTATAGAGAATGGGGAAACTTTAAATTAAGCAAAAAAAAGAAAAGAAAATATTTTTTGCTCTTTTAGGGGTTAGTGTAAATTATTTTTATTGACTTATTTTGCTTAAAAATAGAGTTTTATCCAAAATAAAAAAAAAATAAAAATTATACATAAACATCACATTTGTGTTAAAAAATAAGGAAGATAAATGAAAAAGAAATGCCTATACAATATGTGAATAATTCTCCTAGCTTTATCAAAATTAAGTTGATCCCAAACAAATCCTTTGTAAGGACCAAAAATCCAACCAGGTATTAAAGCCCACTTAAAAATGGTAGTGGATCCAATCACCCAAGGCCCTAAACAAAGAATTTGTAGAGAGAGAACACAACAACAGCGGACAGAAATGTCCCGAGGACAACAATTAACATCAAAGGAATCAGAAACAACTTTTCTCTAGGAGCAATGTTTTACATTTCCATCCAATCTCACCTCTCTCTCTCTCTCTCTCTCTCTTTTACTTCTTCTCTCTTTTTTGTCTTCTTTCATCCTTATCTATACTCCTTCCTCCTTGCATCTGCAACGTCCATCTCCCACTTAACTCCCTTCTTCTGTTAACACTTGTTACATTGATTGTAGAAGGTGGTGGAAAGGAACTGACTAGCTGTCATTCACACTATTTAGGTCACCTCTACATCAATGCGGCTGATAAAAACTGTTGCTTCTCATTTAATACGGCCAAGAACCTAGGTGCAGAGCATTCAATGTGGACTCTACAGGCTGTCGAACCCTAAGCCAAATAATTTCTCTCTGCCATATACTACCAGTATACTCTTTGTATTTGTCCATGCAACATCATCTTCGGGTCCTCGGCTCTCATCGTTAACTAAGATCTTCCTTGTCTCTTGATCTTCATCCTCGATCTCGGGTCCTCGACCCTCATTCTTAACTAAGATCTCTTTCGTCCCTTGATCTTCATCCTCGGTCCTCGGCCCCCCACACCCTTTATAATCAAAATATATTATATTTGACAAGAAATTATAGAAAGGAGTCCTAATACTCAAGGGTTCGGGCCAAGATGGAGTTGTCATGTGATTATAAATTCATGAACTGTTCTTTGACTCCTATAGTTCTATGTAGAGGTTTAATTTAACTAGACTGTAAGTCCGAAGTTCTGGTACATGCTTAAAAAATGAACATCCAAGTTTGCATAATCTAATGGCCCAGATTCTAGTTATACCTCTTAACCATATTCTAAATAAGCATCCCCCTAAATGTGATCTTTCCTAAATATACATAATATTTTAAATAAACAAATGAAATAGTCACTCAAAGTTTCACCTAAAAACTAACAATATTGGGGTGGGTGTTCCTAATTCTAGGGCTCATCCTCTTTTTTTTTTTGTTTTTAGGGGATAATTCTAGGGTTCAAAGCTAGTTGTATGTGTTTGTCATTTATTAAACATTTACCTTAAGCATGTGATTGTTCAATAATTAAAATGAAGGAATTGGGAATATACATGTGACCAAAATATCAAAATGGAAAAATCAACTAAATATGAGAGCATTCACATTAGGTGAGCTAAAATAGCCAAAACACTATTTTAGCACCCCAAATACTAAAAAAAGATCTACATCCAATGAGCTATATCTAAAAAATTTTAACAACCCACTGTAGTAAACTACTACCTTTAGAGCATCTGCAATAAGGTTGCTAAATTAACTTTTTAGTCAATTTAGTAACCAATACCCTAAAAACAACTTCTACAGCAAAGGAGCCAAAATTAAAAAAAAAAAAAAAAAAAAAAAAAAAAAAGAGTTTGAGCTACAGTGAGCTGCTATCTCTAGTAGCTTACTGTAGCTTAAAGCGCAAAACAAAAAATAATTTTTTTAATGTGGGGTGTTAAAAAAAATAGTATTGCAATGTGTTGATGGTCGTGATTGTTGTTTATTGTGTTAGATATATTATTTTATTTTATTATGTATATTATTTTAATGTGTTGGATATTAAAATAAAATCTTTGATATTTGGTGTATTACAAAGTGAGGTGTTAAAATAGATAAAATAGTGTTTTGCGTTACTAAAAACTATATTTTTTAGCAACTTTGCTATGAATGTTCTTAGTAGTAACTATAGCAACAAGTTAAACGTAAACCTAATTTTTTTATTTAATTTTCTCTCTCTCTCTTTCATGCATAAAGAAGGAATATTTAAATAAAGTGGTAAGAAAATAGAGTATAAGAAATAGGGTGTATTGTTAATAAGTATGCTAAATTAGATAAAGTAGCTTTTAAGTGTATTAAATGTTAATTTTTTTAACACATTGAATGTGTTTGTGGGCTTAGTCTTAAGTAGGAATTCTTTTTCGATTCTTGTTTCTTTTTTGAGAGGACTATTAAAATGATTTTTTTTTGGAGAAGAAGCAGGAATTAATTCTAAGTTGACTACATTAAACTAGAAACTTTACTACTATACTCAAACATAAAGGAACGAAAACAAATCTGAAAAACTATAGATAAAAACTTAATGACCAAAAATAAAGGAAAAGTTAGAAAACTAAAGACAAAATATTAAAGCCTAAAAAAAATAAAAATAAAAATAAATATTGAAACTAAATAAAGAGACTCACCTAGATGATTTCATTGATACTTGTAAGGGCACAAAATTAGCCTTGGACACAAAATTGGCCTTGGGCCCTAATACGTGACTGGGCCGGCCCAAGTGGCCTTTACAATAGAATTTGTAGAGAATGGGCTTAAAGCCTTGACCTCTTGGGGTTTTGAAAAGTTATGGAGTAAGGGTGAAACTCATCACTGACGTGCAGGGGGTTAAGGAAACGCCTCCGCCTCTCCTCGGATGTGGGCAGAGAGCCTCTGTCTAGGCCTTTCCTCCGCTACCTTCAAGGTAGAGAGAGAGAGTCTTCTTTTTCTTCCTTTCGAGAAAATCCGAATCCCTTTCAGTGGTTCTCCCTTCTCTATTTATACTCCCCACCCCTAGTTCTCACCTGTCCTTTCCCTGAAAACGCTCCCCAATGCCCTTGGGGCTGCCTACTGTCCCCTCAGAAGTCATTTCCTCATTAATACGGCCAGGTAGGTAGGTGGATGGCATTTAATGCGGTGGCAGCAGCTTTGTATGGTGCACATACTTCTTGTCTCCCTCCTCGGCGTCCCGTTGGGGTGGAGGACGTCTCGTTGAGCTTCAGGAGTCCTTCCCTGGACAATGTGCTACGCTCCTCAGACAAGGGTCTCCTAGTCCGAGGAGAAGGATAAATCTGACTGGCCCTAGGCCCACATGGAATTTAGGAGGCCCTATCCACGACCCCTTTGGTGGAGCCCCGTCCTCGGGCCAGTCCCTAGGCCCACATGGAGTTTGGGCGCTTTCCCCCTCACAATAGCCCCTCAAAAAGTCGTTTGACTCCGAGCCGAGGAGGCAGCCGAGTTTTTAACCCACGGACCTCTCTTTCACGAGATTTTCAAATTGTCGCACGTGCGGAGTGTGCCCGCGCCTTCTGGACACCTCCTTGACGCTTCGTAGCACGCAACGTCCGCATTAAATGCACTGAGTAACTCCCTGTCGCGCACGTTCAACGATGAGATGGAGATCTGACGGCCCAGATTGGTCCCCGAAAATTTGAGCGGGATGTTTCCCACGAACCGCCGCCTCCTAATTACCTAAAACACTTCGGTAGTCGCGATATTCGTCATTTCCTCCAAAGAGCGAACTTACTGCAGAGTCATCCAATTCCTTTCTCTCTCCCCATAAGCTCCCAAAGTACGCACGCCTTTTCTTGTGTAAGTTTCTCCTCGGCTGTCAACTTTTCTTTTCCTTCTTTACGAATCTGCGTCTCTAGTCTCGATCCCATGGGTAGGTTCAAATGTCTAGTGGATACGCCCTCCGACATGGAAGGATTTCGGGCCAAGTATCACATCCCTTCAGATGTGGGCTTGGAGTACTGTCCCCCCAGAGCCGTAGCGGACTCTAGGAAAGCGGGGCAAGTTGTCATCCCCATAATTGCCTTCTTGGAGGGCGGGATGACACTCCCCATGAAGGAGGTGACTAGGGAGTTCCTCCGCAACCATAGGTTATGTCCGGATCAGTGCACACCCAACATGTTTAGGATTTTATGTTGTGTCGACGCTCTGAACGAGAAAATGGGTCTTCACCTCACATGGCACGACGTTGTCTACATGTATGAGTGCCACCGGCTGAGAGACGCAGGCTACTACCTCAAGTCGAGGTCTAGCGACGTCTGGCTCATCTCCTGTCTGCCAAAGTCCAATAAGGGCATGAAGGATGATTATCTCCTCGTTACAGGGAGTTGGCATGACGGTCTGCATGGCCCAGTGAGGGAGGGGCAACCAGGTGTGACTCCCTAGGATTTAGGAGTTTTAGTTTGCGAAGCTTTGCCCTATTTCAATTCCCTTGGTAGTTTTACTGTCACTTGCTGTCGTTCTTACCTGTGTCGCGGCGAGTACCTAACTCCGTTTGATCCCTCTGTTCCTTTCTTGCAGATAAGCAACACACATCTCCCCGTCTGGGAAACGTCAACGTCTCGGACCTCAACAAGGTTCTGAGATCTAAGGTCTTCGTGAACGACGACCTACAAGTGAGGGCTGCCCACCTAATATTGGGGTACGACCCCATTTCGAAGGCTTTCGGCGAGGTTGAGGACGCTATCCTTGCCGGCCACAAGAGGCGAGCGCGGATAGACGTTCGCTATGCGAAGTTTCTTGCTCCCCCAAGCTTTGCCGGACGCACCCTCCACCATCCTATACGGTCAACCCGTGGCAGCCCTCCCCTTAGCCGCACAGCAAGAGGGCCCGATCGTCCGGGAAGAGCCCACAGCCTCAGCCTCGTCCCTTGGAGAGGAGATTGACCGGTTCCACCTAGAGGAAGCTGAGAGGCCGTTAGGGGGTAACGTGGTAAACATCTCGGACGAGGAAGAGAGCGTCTCGGATAGGCATTCCGGTATCCCGGGCTTGGTCGTCGCTCTGCCGGAGGCCTCCTCTGAAGAAGACGACGACATGACGTCTTTGAAGGATCTTTTCACCAAGAAGAGAGGTACCCAAGTCACTAAGGGCGACGCTTCCGGGCCCCAGCCGAAGATACTCCCACCTCCGCCTCCCCCTCCGACCGACCCTCTCCCTCCCCCTCCCAATGTCCCCAAGAAGAGGAGGAACGAGAATGAGGATGCTGATAGGGAGAGGGAGAAAAAGCAGAAGCACCAGAAACAACTGCAGCAGCAACAGCAGGTTGCTGGGGGCGGATTGAGGTCCTCCTCCATTGAGAGTGGGGAACTACGCGGGCAAGCCGAGGTCCGCCGAGGGGAGTCCAACTGGTTCCCCGCTCTCCAGGTGGATGGGGCTCCGATTCCCCTAAACGCGAGCATCCGGGACTACCAGAGGAGCCACGCTTCACACTTAGCCAATACCTTGGAGCAGCCCCTCCTCTTGCCCAGGGATATGGAGGACCTTAGGAGGATGGGTCGGACTCGCCTCTTCCTCTCCCTCAAAAGGAACCTGGCGTTGGTAAGTGCTGCCTCTCAAACCCTCTGCCACCACCGCATTCTACGTGCATGAGAATAAACTATTAATGACGTGCCCTTTGACTCGTCTTTGCAGGCCACCCAGGAGGCCTTCGCGGCCGATGCCTTGGTGCAACACTACTAGGATCGAGCCGGGGCCAAGAACGCGGCAAAGGTGGAGGTCGAAAAGGAGTTAGGCCGTGTCGAAGCGGCGAAGGTGCAGCTGGCGACCGAACTTGCCTCCGAGCAGAAGGAGAGGAGAAGTTTGGACGCGGGCCTAAAGTCGGCGACAGCGCAGGCGGAAGCCCAGCGCAAGCTCCTGCAGCAATGGGAAGAGGCTCTGGCCAAGGCGGGGCAAGAGGTCTCCGATTTGAGAAAGGAGCTTGCGCAGGCTGAGGAGGTGGCCCGCACCATTAGGGAGACGGTGGAGGCCGCGGCCAGGGCTGCTTTCAATGAAGGCATCGAAGCGACAGAGAACCGCCTGACCGAGGAGTTAGGCAAGCTGTGCAGGGAGTACTGCCAGCAGGTTTGGGCTGAGGCCCTACATGCTGCGGGAGTCTCTGCTAGTTCCGAGTTGAGGGCGGGCGAGAAGATCTGGTACCAGAGGATATCAGATTTATCAAAGACGTTGCTCCAACTCTGGCCGACGCTGAGATCGCAGCCCCGGAGCAGCCCCTATCCTCCCTGGTCCAAGTCTCGCCCCCCGATGGGGTTGTCACCCCAAAGGTGGTGTCGGGCGAGACTGCCGGGCAAGTCCTTCCTCCGCCTAAGCCAAAGGACAAGGGGAAGTAGGTTCAAGACCCGTCCGTGGTTGTGGTAGACATAGAAGAAGGCCAAACCAAAGAGGACCACACCAAGCCGCCAAAGGAACCTCCATTAAAGATCAAGGGGTAGGCAGGCTCAGGCTCCTTTCGTCGCTCCGCAGGGTCCTCCATTCCAGGCGGCTATTTTGTGTAGTCGTTTCTTTTCGTTTTGCTTTGTTCCCTTGGTTTACCATGTATTTCCTTTTCCAGCTTTATTTCGAACAGCTTATCATTCATGGATTTTACCCTTTTACCTTTATTGTGTAACTTCTTTAGTGCATTGCGTCTATTACGTTGTTGTTCTATTATTGTTCCCTTTGTTGTATGTGAACGTTAAGTGACTCAATGTCCGAAGCGGTAGCTTTAGTGCCCACGGGTATGCTCGAAAAGAGGATAGGCGCGGCCTCACCACGAAGGCATTTCAACCTTTGATTAGCCTAGGTCGATGTTAATGCTCAACAAAAAGGGCTGGACTGTGTTGAATTTTCCCGAGACAGGGGGTCCGAGGGCCCGGCTTAGCCTTAGTTAGCATTATCACTTAATAAAAATTGTCTAAAACGTGTCCAAATTTCCCAAGGCAGAAAGTCCGAGGACCCGACTTAGCCCCAGTTGACATTAACACGTAATAAAATTTGAATGTATGCGTGTTAAATTTTCCTAAGGCAGAAATTCCGAGGACCTGGCTTAGCCCCAATTGACATTAACACTTAATAAAATTTGAACGTATGCGTGCTAAATTTTCCTAAGACAGAAAGTCCGAGGACCTGGCTTAGCCCCAGTTGACATTAACACTTAATAAATATTGACTAAAACGTGTTAAATTTTCCCAAGGCAGAAGGTCCGAGGACCTGGCTTAGCCAAGGTTGACATTAACGCTTAATAAATATTGATTAAAACATGTTAAATTTTTCCAAGGCAGAAGGTCCTCGGACCTGGCTTAGCCAAGGTTGACATTAACACTTAATAAATTTTGAATGTATGCGTGTTAAATTTTCCTAAGGCAGAAAGTCCGAGGACCTGGCTTAGCCCCAGTTGACATTAACACTTAATAAATATTGATTAAAACGTGTTAAATTTTCCCAAGGCAGAAGGTCCGAGGACCTGGCTTAGCCAAGGTTGACATTAACACTTAATAAATATTGATTAAAACGTGTTAAATTTTCCCAAGGCAGAAGGTCCGAGGACCTGGCTTAGCCAAGGTTGACATTAACACTTAATAAATATTGATTAAAACGTGTTAAATTTTTCCAAGGCAGAAGGTCCGAGGACCTGGCTTAGCCAAGGTTGACATTAACACTTAATAAATATTGATTAAAACGTGTTAAATTTTTCCAAGGCAGAAGGTCCGAGGACCTGGCTTAGCCAAGGCTGACATTAACACTTAATAAAATATTGATTTAAACGTGTTAAATTTTCCCAAGGCAGAAGGTTCGAGGACCTGGCTTAGCCAAGGTTGACGTTTAACACTTAAAAAAGAGTAAATTGCACCGATAGAGATGATAGTACTTGACAATTGGCACAAGGCAATGATATCTGAAAACGTGGCAGACACGCCTTTCATCAGTAGTAATACCTTCGAAGGTTATTTACATTAAAAGGTCGCTTTACAAGTTTGTCATCCATGTCGGCTAGATAATATGCCCCCACACCGGCTACTGAGGTTATTCGGTAGGGTCCCTCCCAATTCGACCCCAACTTCCCCCATGATGGGTCCTTTGCTGTCCCCACGACCTTTTTCAGGACAAGGTCTCCTGGAGCGAGAGGTCTAGACCGTACGTGAGAGTCATATCCTTGTTTGAGCTTTTGTTGATAGCAAGCTAGTCGGACCATGGCGTTTTCTCTTCTTTCTTCCACCAAGTCCAGCTCCTTCAGTAGCATGCTATCATTAGCGTCTAGGGCGAATGACTGCGCCCTCATCATCGGGAATCCCATCTCTACAGGTATTACGGCCTTGGCGCCGTACGTCATCGCGAAGGGAGTCTCTCCTATGGACCTCCGTGGCGTGGTTCGATAGGTCCACAACACATGGGGTACTTCATCCACCCATCTGCCCTTCGCATCATCTAATCTTTTCTTGAGTCCGTTGACTATCGACTTGTTGGTCACCTCAGCCTGGCCGTTCCCCTGCGGGTAGGCCGGAGTGGAGTACCTGTTCGTGATGCCAAGGTCCCCATAGTACTTTCTGAAGGCCTTGCTGTCGAACTGCAGTCCATTGTCCGAGATTAGAGTGCGCGGGATCCCGAACCTGGTAACGATGTTCTTCCAAACAAATCTCTTCGCATCCACGTCCCGGATATTCGAGAGGGGTTCGGCTTCTACCCACTTAGTGAAGTAGTTTGTTTCGACAAGCAGCCATCGCTTGTTGCCTGCCGCTCTTGGAAATGGTCCCACTATGTCCAAGCCCCACTGTGCGAATGGCCATGGGCTGACCAATGGATTAAGAACGCCACCAGGTTGGTGGATGTTGGGAGCATACCTCTGACATTGGTCACACTTCCTCGCGTACTCTTACGCCTCTCTCTGCATGCTCAGCCACCAGTACCCCTGCGTGAGGGCCCTGTGAGCCAATGACCTTCTGCCCGTGTGGCTACCACAAATTCCCTCGTGTAGTTCTTCCAAGAGCTGCTCCGTCTCTTCTGGATGTACACACAACAGGTAGGGCCCCGAGAAGGAGCGTTTATAAAGCTTTTGGTCCTTGAACAGCCAAAAGCGCGAAGCCTTCCGGCGGATCTTGTTGGCTTCAGACTTGTCCTCCGGCAGTATGTCGTGCTTAAGGAAGGACGCAATGGGGTCCATCCAACTACGCCCAACTCTGATTTGCTGGATCCGAGAGGTGTGACTTTCCTGCCCAGTTGGCTTGAGCATGTCTTCAACGAGAATGACCCGAGGGAGCCCCTGGGCCGAGGTGGTAGCGAGAGTGGCGAGCGAGTCCGCGTGGGTGTTTCCGCTCCTAGAAACATGTGACAACCCGAAGAACTTGAACTTGGCTTGTAAGTGCTTCGCGCGGGCTAGATAGTTCCACATCCTTGGCTCCCTAGCCTCCAATTTCCCTTCCATCTGGCCAACCACCAACTGTGAGTCCGAGAATACTAGCACCGCTTTTGCCCCCATTTTTTGTTCCATGTCCATTCCTGCCAGCAGAGCCTTGTACTCGACTTCGTTGTTGGTGGCCGAGAACGCTAGCCTCAAGGATTTTTCCATGATGATCCCCTCAGGGGACGTCAACACTATTCCCGTGCCTGAACCCCTCTGGTTCGCCGCTCCGTCCACGTAGAGCTTCCACACCGGAGGCGTTTCGCTCGAGATTGCACCAACTGGCTTTCCGCCGGCACCCCATCCCCCCAAATTTTCTTCCGGGGAAGGCTTAGTGAACTCCGCCATCAGGTCGGCCAGGACTTGCCCCTTTACAGATGTACAAGGTAAATACTTGATGTCGAAGGCCCCTAAGAAGGTTTCCCATTTGGCGACTCTACTAGAGTAGTCAGCACTCCGCAGCACGGATTGTAGTGGGAGTTGGGTTAATACGACGACCGTATAAGATTGGAAGTAATGTGGGAGCCGGCGCGTTGCGTGCACTATGGCCAGGACCACCTTTTCCAATGGTAAGTACCGGATCTCAGCCTCCTGCAGAGACTTGCTGATGTAGTAGACCGGCCGTTGTATGCCGTCGTCGTCCCGTATCAGAACCAAGCTAACCACGTGGGCAGCCACGGCCAGGTACGCAAACAGCACCTCGTCTGGATCGGGACGAGACATAATGGGTGGCCGAGAAAGGTATTCCTTCAGCTGCTGGAACGCCAAGGAGCACTCCTCGGTCCATTCGAATCCCTTCCAGTTGTTCAGCAGCTGAAAGAACGGCCGGCATCTGTCCGCCGATCGAGAGATGAACCTGCTGAGGACAGCTGTCATTCCGGCCAGCTTCTGGACCTCCTTAGGGTTCCGAGGTGGTTACAGGTTACAGATCGCAGAGATTTGTTCAGGGTTGGCCTCGATACCCCTGCGAGTAAGCATGTAGCCTAGGAATTTACCCGATCCCATGCCGAAGGAGCATTTGGAGGCGTTCAGTCGTAACTTATGTTCCCGCAGAGTCCGGAACGTGCTATCGAGGTCAGCCACATGGTCCGATACGGCCCTGCTCTTCACAACCATGTCGTCCACGTATACCTCGACAGTTTTCAACAACTGAGCCTCGAACATCCGGGTCATCATCCTCTGATAGGTGGCCCCTACATTTTTCAGACCAAAGGGCATCACCTTGTAATGGTAGTTGCCGGTGGGGGTCACGAAGGCGGTCTTCTCCTGGTCTTCTAAGGCCAGAGGTATCTGGTGGTACCCCTGAAAGGCATCCAGGAAACTCATGCGAAGGTGGCCGACCGTCGCATCTACAAGTTGGTCTATGCGTGGCATCGGGAATGGGTCCTTGGGACAGGCCTTGTTGAGGTCTGTGAAGTCCACACACACTCTTCATTTCCCGTTCTTCTTCTTCACCACGACTGTGTGTGCCAACCATTCAGGATAGAACACCTTCTTGATAGCTCCTGCCCTCTTGAGTTTGATGACCTCCTCCTTTACGGCCTTAGAGGGTTCTGCGGAAGAGCGCCGAGGAGGTTGCTTCTTTGGCACTGCCGCTGGGTTAACGTTCAGGTGGTGGCAAATGAAGTTTGGGTCGATCCCAGGCATCTCATGCTCGTCCCATGCAAACACATCGAGGTTTCTTCTCAAGAGCGCGACCAATTCTTCCCTTTCTTCGGTCGGCAGCTGAGCACCAATCTGGAAGAACCTCTCTGGGTCGTCGTCGACAAGAATCCTGTCCAACCCCTCACATCCGGGCCCTTCTGCCACTGCCCCTCTAGTCGTGGCAGAAGATGCTAATTGCTATGGGACCGGAGTGGCGGGCGCCAAGGGCTCGGGTTTCGGTCTGCGCAGAACTGCGGTTATCAGGCATTGTCTCGCCGTGGACTGACTTCCCAAGATTTCCTCGACTTGGCCGCAAAAAGGAAACTTCACCTTGACATGGAGAGTGGAGGGGACAGCCCCTAGGGCGTGCAGCCAAGGCCTCCCCACAATGGCCGTTTAAGGAAAGTAGGCGTCCACCACGACGAAGTCCACCTCCACCACTACCGGGCCCGATTGTACAGGCAGTCTGATCTGTCCCTTTGGCACCACCGTCCTCCCCTCGAAGCTTATCAGAGGCGAGTCGTAGGCCGAAAGGTCCTCTTCCCTCAAGTTCAGCCCCTTAAACAGGTCAGGGTACATGATGTCCACGCCACTCCCTCGGTCCACCATTACCCTCTTCACGTCGTATCCTCCGATTCTTAGCGTTATGACTAATGCGTCATCGTGGGGTTGGATGGTCCCTTCCTTGTCGGCGTCCAAGAAGGCCATAGTGGGCCGCCTGTTGCCCTTAATCCTCTTCGGCTTGGAGGTAGAGTCCTCGGCGGGGGTCCGGGCTACGGACATTATCCTGGGAGGGCGTGAACCGGTCCTCCCAGGAGCGGCTAGGATGGTATTGATGGTTCCCAGCGGGGGCCTAGGGGCGTGATGGCCTTGGTTCGTCAGTCCAGTTTGTTCTACCTGCCCCTCTTGCTGGTGCACGAACTGCCTCAGCTTTCCCTCCTTGGCCAGCTGTTCCAGATAGAACCGTAGGCTCTTGCAGTTCTCGGTCGTATGGTCGTGCTCTTGATGGTATTGGCAGTGGAGGTTCTGGTTACGCTTCATAGGATCGCCTATCATTTTGTTGGGCCACCGGAAATAGGGCTCGTGGCGGATTTTCTCAAACACCCGTTGTATAGGTTAGCGAAATGCGATGCCGAGTACTTGCGCTGGCGCCCGACGAGGTTGCCCAACAAAGTCTCTCCTCTGCCTGCCGTTGCTGTATCCGTCCGACCTGAAATCCCTCCTCTCTTGAGGGATAACCTTCGTCCTAGCTTTCACTTGTAATTGGTCCTCCTCCACCCGCGTGTACTCATCAATGCGGTCCATGAGCTTACGTACGCTCTTGACAGGCCTCCTTGTCAGTGATTTCCTCAAGTCATGCTCGTTTGGAAGGCCGACCTTAAAGGTACTTATGGCCACCTCGTCGAAGTCTCCGTCGATCTCATTGTACATCTCCCAATATCTGTCGATATAGGCTCTGAGGGTCTCTCCCTCTCTCATAGCCATGGACAACAGTGAATCTATTGGCCGAGGGATCCTGCTGCACGTGATGAACCGTGAGCCAAACGCCCTGGCGAGCTCCGCGAAGGAGTTGACAGAGCCTGCCTTTAGGCTGTTAAACCATCTCATCGCGACGAGTCCTAGGTTGGAAGGGAAGACCTTGCACATCAGGGTCTCATTCTTCGAGTGCACCGCCATCCTCTGGCTGAAGTGGCTCACGTGCTCCACTGGGTCTATTCTCCCGTTGTAAACTATGAAGGCTGGCTGAGTGAACCGCCTCGGAAGTTTTCCCTTCTCGATCCTCCGGGTGAAGGGTGACTTGGAAATCTAGTGGAGCGCCTTGCTCAGTGCATTGTTGGCCAGGCCTCTAGAGGACGTCCTCTTGTCCTTAGGTGGGCGACGGTGCTCGTCCTCCTGGGAAGAGGACTTGCCAAGGGGAGTTCTCGACCTGGAGCTGTTGGAGCTACTACTGACATCCGCTGAAGACCGGTCTGAAGGGGAAGGCGTGCGCCTCCGTTTTTCCCGGCGCAGCTTCCTTCTCAGATGATCAACCTCCCTTTGCAGGGTCTCAACACTTTTCTCACAGGAGGCTCTACTACCGCCGCGCGCATGGCTCCTCCCGCGCGTACATTCCATATGGACACTGGCTTCGCGCTCTCTTTCTAACCGCACAAGATGGTCCTCGCGCTGGGACCCCCTGGACTCCGCATGACGTGAACCTGAACCTTCCATGGCACTTCCAGTCCCTTCGATCAAGGCTTCCCACAGACGGCGCCAATTGTAAGGGCACAAAATTGGCCTTGGGCCCTAATACGTGACTGGGCCGGCCCAAGTGGGCTTTACAATAGAATTTGTAGAGAATGGGCTTAAAGCTTTGACCTCTTGGGGTTCTGAAAAGCTATGGAGTAAGGGTGAAACTCATCACTGACGTGCAGGGGGTTGAGGAAACGCCTCCGCCTCTCCTCGGATGTGGGCCGAGAGCCTCTGTCTAGGCCTTTCCTCCGCTGCCTTCAAGGTAGAGAGAGAGTCTTCTTTTTCTTCCTTTCGAGAAAATCCGGATCCCTTTCAGTGGTTCCCCCTTCTCTATTTATACTCCCCACCCGTAGTTCTCACCTGTTCTTTCCCTGAAAACGCTCCCCAATGCCCTTGGGGCTGCCTACTGTCCCCTCAGAAGTCATTTCCTCATTAATGCGGCCAGGCAGGTAGGTGGATGGCATTTAATGCAGTGGCAGCAGCTTTGTATGGTGCACGTACTTCTTGTCCCCCTCCTCGGCGTCCCGTTGGGGCGGAGGACATCTCGTTGAGCTTCAGGAGTCCTTCCCTGGACAATGTGCTACGCTCCTTGGACAATGGTCTCCTAGTCCGAGGAGACCTTCTCCTCGGACCAGCATAAATCTGACTGGCCCTAGGCCCACATGGAATTTTGGAGGCCCTATCCATGACCTCTTTAGTGGAGCCCCGTCCTCGGGCCAGTCCCTAGGCCCACATGGAGTCTGAGCTCTTTCCCCCTCACAATACTCTTGGTGTGCGTCTGGTTGAGGATAAAAAAAAGAAAATTATTTCACTATTCAGCTTGTTTTTGTTACTATTTATAGGTCACACTGTATTTTTTGACACTATTTATAGACCCTACTGTATTATTTCAACTAATTTTTACCTTTATCTATAGTATTTTTAATAATAATTTTTCAATTTCAGCAAAATAAGCAGCATCCAAATACACCCATGGTCTCAAAGAAGAACCGCTTTACCAATTATAGCACAATAATGCAAGAAAAGAAAATTTTAAATAAAATGATAAAAATCATGTTTGAAACGAATGTAAGCACTAATGGAATGAAGGAAGAAGATGATGAACATGGAAATTAGAGGGAAGAGAGAGTGTTACTTCGAGAGAACTACCTCCAGAACAGAGCAGAGGTTGAGGGAGAGAGAAGGGAGTTAACTGGAATGTCCTTTCTTGCCCTTTCTCATTCATGAATTCAGTTATATACAATGTACAATCAATTCTCATGAGATGTCAGTAACTAACTACCTCTCTTAACCAACTCCAGTTGGCGATCAGTACCATCTAACTACTAACAGACTTAATTACCCAATATTACACCAAGGTACACATAGTACAGTACAACTAAGCACACACATTACAACTAAACACAACTAATTCAACTGAGCATACAATAAGCATTATATAATCAGGATCCTAACAAAAACCGAAACCATCGAAACCCAACCCAATGCAAAATCAAAACCCACTGCCACCACCACCCACAACCTCAAACCCCAATCACTAAAATCACAAACAATTCACAAACCCAAAACCAAATCACAAACCTAAAACCAAATCATAAAACTCAAACCCACAACAGTCGAACCAACTAAGAACAAACAAATCACAAACTCAGATCCACAAGGAACAGAAAAAACAAAAACAAAAATAAAAACTTCAAAACACACGAAGCACCACAGTGAGAGAGAGGGACAACTAGAGAACCAATTGGTTAACGATAGGCGGTGAGGTCAAGTGGAGTTATCGGAATATGGTGTCTCTGCTGGGTTTTGATTTGGAGTCTAGGTTCTTCAGGTGGACTGGAGCTTTGAGAAGATTGAGAGAGAGAGTCGTGGGTTGAGGGGAAGAAGAGCATTGGTGGCGTGGGTTGAGGGAGAAGCAACTAGAAAAAAAATAAATAAATAAAGAGGACACTCAGCTACCGTTGAGAGATTAAAATATATTATTTGGTTTTAGGGAGAGGCACGGGTTGAGAGATTAAAATATATTATTTAGTTCTAACGCTTAGCTACCTTAGTTGTTAGAGATAGCAGGCCACCATAGTTAAGTGTCAAAATTTTTTAGATTTAAAAGCTTTGATGTAGTGCTGTTTTTAGTGGGTTGGGTGCTATTATAGATTTTTGACACTTTTTAGCATTCTTCATGTGAATGCTCTTATATGCAAAAGATTATGAGTTCTTACAAATATTTTGGCCATCTTGTGTCCTGTTTGGCTGATGCTTGCTCCTATTAATGTTGTCATTAAGGATCAGTAACTTAAGTTATAAGATGTATACATTTGTTCCTCTATTGACTATATATGCTCGTAAATATAAGTCAAAATCCTAAAGAGAAACCATTTTATTTAACCAGCTACGGCTTGAACCCACACACTTGCACAATAAGGATACCAAGCACACATGGGACTTAGTGCAGGCAACATGTTACATGTTTCATGTTACATGTTTTTTTTTTTTTTACAAGATAAAAATTCTACTCTATCTTAATCTAAGTGTATATGCGTGTGAAATTTTCTCCTAGAGACTTGAACTCCGGTCCTTGTTCCCTCCCCCCTCACACTCCACAAGCACTTATACTTGTGGAGTGACCATCGCACTAAGGATGTGCAGTGGTACAACATGTCACATGTTAAGTCACTTGCTAGGTGAAAATAAAGCCTCTTCTCAGGTTGGATAGAAAATAAAATAGTCCCCAACTCACTTCTCAAATTGTGGAGAGAGAGAGAAAATTCTAACAATTCAAGGTTTAACTTGTAGGTGAATTCTAAGAATGTAGTTCAAGGCACTGCAATAAACCTGACCTATGGTGACGAAACTTTTTCATCACAAAAATGTTCTTATTTCGTCACCTAAGACATATGGTGACAAAATGTCATTCACCACGAGATCTTGGTCACAAATTGTCGTGTGGCGAAAATTTTTGTCACTAACTTGTCTAATTGTTTTTGATAAAAAATTATAGGTGATGAAATTATTTTGTCACTTAATATATTTTTCACTACATTATATTCAGTGATGAAATAAATTCATCACCAATTATTTTTAATTTGTAATTTTTTTATTTGACCATATTAGGTGATGAAATATTTCCTCACCAATTTGTGTTTATATTTAGAGTTCAACTTATTGGTGACAAAAATTTTCGTAACCATTTAAAAAAAAAATTTATTTACGTTCTTTACGTTAATGGGTCATTACATTACATTACATTAACTTGTTCATTTTCAATCACATTCATAAAAAAATCATCTATACAATCTAAAAAGTAAATAAATAATAATTATACTATTAAATCCATTAAAATTGTTTACAAAAATATTACAACAATTTTAATTGTATATATATATATATATATATATATATATATATATATATATATGAAAGATGTCTTCCATATATTACCCAAAAAAAAGAGAGTTTATATATAGTGCCACCAAAAATGTCTTTTTGCCCCCAATCTCATATTTGCAAAAATAAAAAATACCTTCAAACAAAAAAATTATATTAATTATGTTCGACAACTCATAAAAGCTAAGTTGCACAAAGCAAATATATATTTCTAAGTATTATGTAATGCACACTGTGTGGACACAATTTGCACTGGACCCCAGTAGCACTAAGGGAACCAGCCCAAAGAGCCCAAAACAATGAATTTGTATAGAGTGGGATACGAATCTAGGTCTATAGACGTTAAGTAACATGAACTTCAAGCCGGATCACAAGACACATGCTCAACGCCTTTACGTAACTAAAAGCCCTTACAATATATGTGCCGAGGACATTAACAGGGTATTTATTACAATTCTTTGCTGTCTGTCCCTTGTGTGTGTCCCCCTTTTCTTCCTTTATCCTTCGTCTTTTATATTACTTTCTTCCTTCGCCTCTTTCTTTCACGTGTGGATCAGATGTTCCATTTAGATACTTGTCCCATCATCCTTTTTCCCCAAAGTCCTTAGCGGTAGCTATAAGGCTGAATTCTAACACTCAGGCGTCATTTCCCCATTAATGCAGCCAGAGAAGCAGTTGCAGAGCCTTCAATGTGGTGGCAGCAGCTTTACCCTAGATATTTCATATCCCCTCTCCTTATCTTTTATCCTCACTTCCTTTGCCTTTGCACTCAAGACATTCAGTAATGATGCTTTTGAACTGCCAGATCACCCTTCATGTCCTCGGCCACGGGTAGCCGAGGACATTACCATCTTCGGATGTCATGTCTTTTAATGTCTTAGCCAGACATGACCTCTTCCTCCTTTTACTCTATTTCGTGGGTGGGTCTGCATACGTCCTCAGACCAATTACATTGTTGGGTTGAGTTTTCAACCTTACATGCGTTCTTGGGTTGGCCCAACATATATTCTGGGCCCATTGGCCCTACAATAACCCCTCGAGACCTCATTTATACTTCCCTGGGAGGAATGAGGATTTCGACACACATCCTGTATAACCTACAGTTATTAGGCATTATCATGACAAGAATGACGTCTCCTGAATTTCCACTTACATGCTTCTGGTGTTTCAGTATGTAGAACACGCTCTAATTAAATGCTGACGGCTTCTTATTCCCCACGCCCAACCATGCGATGCCCATCCAACGGCTGAGTGTTGTGTAGGGACATAGGCAGGAAATTTCCCGCTTTATAACTTCCATTGATATAAATATTACTGCTTTGAAAATTCTCCGCTTATTCCAGAGTCTATACAACGAATCTACCCATCTTTGCACTCTACACGCGTCTCTATACCTACCAAGATCTAAGCCGAGGGGATCTAATCATTCCAAAGTAAGTCTTCCCAGCCTTCCGCTTTCATTATTGTTATTCTTTCTTTCTTGTTATTCTGTGTTTCTTTATCCTCGGCCATCTATACTTCTCAACCCTTTCACCATATCCACCATCTCCTCTTAGAAAATGGGTAGGTTTGCACCCCCAGTAGATAGTGCTAGAAAATAAAGCAGTTTAAAGCTAAGTACGGAATCCCACAGGGAGTGTCCATTAGATATTGTGAGGAAGGAGAATGGCACTCCAAGAGGGAAACCGGTGAGGTAGTCATTCCCATGATAGCTTTCATAGAGGGAGGGACGAGAATCCCAATGAGACTGGTTACTAGGGATTATCTGAGAGTGGTTAAATTATCCCCTACCCAATGCGCCTTAAACATGTTTAGGATTTTAGGTTCTGTAGATGCCTTAAATGAAAAGATGGGGTTAGGGCTTACACACCACGACGTGAATTGGGTTTACAACCTCCACCATCTAAAAGGACAAGGGTATTATTTAAAGTCTAGGTACGCGGAGGTTAGATTAATCCAATGCCTCCTTCACTCCAACAAAGGTTTAAATAAAGATTTCTTAATAGTATTTGGGGATTGGCATGATGGTCTCCCTTGTCCGACGAGGGAGGGGGAACTAGGTGAATATCTGTGCAGCATTAGTTCTTCTTTTTTCTTTTGTTGTCTTATTATTATATATATTTTTTTTGTTTTCACCTCATTCTTTCCTTGAATAATTGTGCAGATCCCCACGCAACCACTCATCACGCTCACCTAGTCGATTTTGCACGTCTAGACAGAATTTTGAAAGCCAAAGTGTTTGTTCATTTAGAAAATTAACTTTGGGCAGCACACTTAGTCCTAGGCTACGACCCAATTTCACAAGCTTTCCAGGCACCGAAGTGTGTGATCAAGGCAAAAGATCCTCGGCTACCCAGAATTAGTGTTGCGGTCGAAGGGTTTCTCCTTCCCAAGGGTGCTCCCACCCCACAAGGCACTCTCATCACTGAGCCGGTATGACTAGTACCATAAGGGATTCCTTTTGCTACCCCTTCGGCACAACCTGCATTAGGCGAAGGATCCTCTTCTTAGCCACTCATAAAGGAAGAAGAGGATATTATTGAAGTCTCGGATTCTGAAGGGGAATTTGAAGTTTTTGATCGATTTCCTTCACCTGAAGATCAAGTCGCTGTCATCGGCACGCCTCCATTAACCTTACAAGACTACATTCAACAACTTGAAATTATGGGTATTCAACGCAAACCACGACAAAGTCTTAAGTATGTGTTGGAGGCTCAGGTAGGAGTCCAAGAACCTCCTAAAGTGCCTCAAGCTAAAGCCAAAGATAAAGCTATCGAGAAGGTTCCTCCACTCAAGCTTCCTCTTCCTCCCCTAACTCAATCTCAACGCGTTGATCATGCTGACCACAAAAGAAAAAGGAACCACCATAAGGGGAAGGATGTAGTTGAAGGAGGAAGAGATCCCCTCGTCAAAGACATAGAACTCGAGAAGGGAGGGAAACAAGCTCGCCTTGTACAAACAAGGTCGGATAAATAGGCCAAGTCTCATGCAGCCGTGCACGCACCCATCTGGGCCCCCCAAATGTCTGTGGACGACCAAGCAGTCACCGCTGATGCCTCCATCAGGAGTTTCGATGAAGGTACCACTGCATGCATAACAGATGCAGTGGAACAAGCATTATTGCTGCCCGATGATATGGGTGAGCTCAGAAGGATGAGAGACTAAAATGTCTTCATGATATTGAAGAAAGAACTTGCTATGGTAAGGATTTCAGTTAAGCGTTCCCCCTTTTTTTTGTTTTTCTTTCAATGAAAATTACACTTGCGCATCACTGACTTATCGTACTTTGCATCTAGGCCGTTCAATTTACGCATAGGATAGAGGAAATCGCGGCCAATTCTTACAAATCCCTCAGGGTTGAAGAAGTGAGGCTCGATCACACCCAGAGAATCCTTGAACTAAAGGAGAAGAAATTGCAAGAGGTCTCGACCAACTTGAGTAAATCAGAAAGTGAGAAATCTGGCTTGAAGGCCCAGCTGAAGACCACTGAGAGACAAGCCGAAGACCAAAGACTGCAACTTAGGCACACAGATGAAAATTTTGCTGCAGCAAAAAAGCTGATCAAAGGCCTTAAGCAGGATTTGAAGAAGTCCAAGGAGGCTAAGCAAGAAGCCATTAAGGCCAAGAAAGAGGCTATTACTAAGGCGCAAGAGGCTGAGGAGGTGGTTGACTAGGTTGAACAAAGTGGTTATAAGGTGGGGGGGTAGCAAAGACCACTAAAATTTTTAAAACTCAAGTGCCGGAGGTATGTAGGGATTACTGCCTCCAAGTATGGAAGGAAACATTATCCCAAGCTGGGGTTGATGCTTCCTTTCCTCTCTGGAAGGTAGAAAATGCCTATGTACCCCCGGCCATCTGAGTCTCCACTTTTGTCCATGCCAAGGATGATGCCAGTTCCTCCGCAGTGGGGGTATAGCTAGGTGAAGCTGCTGTGGACCCTGCTTCTCTTGAGCATCCACTCCCAACATAAGCCGAATGGGTAGCGCATGAGGATGTACAACTTCCCAACGAACCCAAGGAGTTACCCCAAGACCCAAAGGCTAGCGAGACTTTGGAAATTGTCTTGGCGACCTTGCCTATAATGCCTAAGGAAGGTCCAAAAGGCAAAGAGATAGTTGAGGGGTCCTCGGCTCCAATTGTGGCTCCTGCTGACCCCAAAGACCAACCAAAGACAAGGCATTGATGACCCTTTTTTCTTTATATTAGTTGTGTTTTTTTTTTTTAATTTTTGTTTAAATTTTTTATTTTTATAAATTTTGGCTTCCTTTCTATTTCCCTTTGATGTAATTCAACAGTTTGCTTGTGAATGTACTCGCAAAGATTTTCAATTAATGAAAAGAAACAGTTGTTTGTATTGCAGTTTTGAGTTATACCTTCTATCAGTATGTCATTCTATTTATCTTTTGTGCAATATGATAGAATAATAGCTTATACTCATTGATAGTTACAAAAAGATAAATAGGCAAGGACAATATAATTCATAAGACCACTATGCTTGCAAATGCTTTAAATGATGCTTGTGAGTTTCCATTCATTTTTTTTTTTTACAATGAACAAGACCCTTAAGAGTAAATCATATATAGAACCAACTCAATCAAGACATATTCAAATGCCAACAACATACTAATGTGTAAAAGATATTACGATAAGGGGTGTTAAGTTCTCGAAAATGAATTATATGTGAATCAAGAGCAACTTAGATGTTATACCTAACAACTAGTAAAAAATCAAGTTCTATAAAGCCTTCGATCTGAGGAACCCCTTACAATCAAATATCTGTTGGGTTCTTGGTAAAATATCAATTTCCATAGGGTATATGGTTCAAGGAGCCCACATAACCCAATTTTTGCTTAGCACTTAGTGTTGGAATGTTAATTTTTCCAAAGTAGATGGCCCGAGGACTAGACGTAACTTTGGTTCTGTTTAACACTTAGTGTTGGGATATTAATTTCCCTAAAGTAGATGATCCGAGGACTAGATGTAACTTTGGTTCTGTTTAAAACTTAACGTTGAGATGTTAATTTTTCCAAAGTAGATAATCCGAGGACCAGACATGACTTTGGTTCTGTTTAACACTTAATGCTGAGATGTTAATTTCTCCAAAGTAAATAATCCGAGGACTAGACGTAACACTTAACATTGAGATGTTAATTTCCCCAAAGTAAATGATCTGAGGTCTAGATGTAGCGTTGGTTATGTTTAACACTTAACATTGAAATGTTAATTTTCCTAAAGTAGATGATCCGAAGATCAGACGTAACTTTGCACTTAATGCTGAGATGTTAATTTCACCAAAGTTGATGATCTGAGGACCAAGCGTAAATTTGGTTTTGTTTAACACTTATCATTGAGATGTTAATTTCCCCAAAGTAGATGATCCGAGGACCAGATGTAACTTTGGTTCTTTTTAACACTTAATATTAATATCAATTTCCACAAGGTATGTGGTCCGAGGAGCCTACATAACCAAGTTTCTATTTGATACTTTCAAACATGAATGTAACACCCTGTGCATCATAACAACAATGAAACAAAAGTGGCCGAAATGCCTTTCATAAATAATAGTATCTTCGTAAGTTACTTACATTCCAAGGGTATTTTACGGCTCTTTCATCTAGATCTACAAGGTGATAAGCCCCTATGCCAGCCACCGAGGTAATGCGATAAGGCCCTTCCCAATTAGGCCCCAGCTTTCCCCAAGCTTGGTTTTTGGCAGTGCCTAAGACTTTCCTTAATACTAAATCTCTCGGAGTAAGTGGCCTTGACTTCACATGAGAATCGTACCCCTATTTCAATTTCTGCTGATAACAAGCCAGCTGGATCATAATACTCTCCCTCTGTTCTTTAACTAGATCTAGGCTTCTTTCCAAAAACCTATCATTATTGCCGGAAGTGAAAGAACTCATTCTCATCGTTGGGAATCCGGTTTTTAAAGGAATTACAGCCTCGGCCCCATAAGTCATTGAGAAGGGTGTCTCTCCCGTGGATTTTCGTGGTGTGGTTCGATATGTCCACAAAACGTGAGGCAACTCCTCCACCCATCTGCCTTTGGCATCGTCTAGCATTTTCTTGAGCCCACTAATGATAACTTTGTTGACTACCTTGGCCTGCCTGTTCCCTTGAGGATAAGCTGGAGTAGAATATCTATTAGTTATGCCGAGGTCACAGTAATATTGTCTAAAAGCTTTACTATCAAATTGCAAACTGTTGTCCGAGATAAGTGTATGAGGGACTCCAAACCGAGTGACAATATTCTTCCAAACAAACTTCTTCGCATCAACATCTCTAATATTGGATAGGGGTTCAGCTTCCACCCACTTGGTGAAATAGTTTGTGCCCACAATCAACCATCTCCTATTCCCCGATGTCTTTGGGAAGGGTCCCACAATGTCTAAGCCTCATTGTGCAAAAGGCTAAGGACTTGTCAGAGGATTAAGCACACCTCCAAGCTGATGAATATTGGGTGCAAACCTTTGACATTGATCACACTTCTTCGCATAGTCCTGAGCTTCCCGTTGCATATTAGGCCACCAATATCTCTGTGTAAGAGCTCTGTGAGCTAAAGATCTCCCTCCTGTATGACTTCTGCAGATTCCCTCATGCAATTCTTCCAAAAGTAATTCCATTGCATCAGGATGCATACACAGCAAGTATGGCCCTGAAAAAGAACATTTGTATAGTTTCTGGTCCTCGAACAACCAAAATCGAGGTGCCTTCCTATGCACCTTATCCACCTCAACTTTATCCTCTAGCAAGACATCGTCTTTAAGGAAAGACACTATGGGATCCATCCAACTGGATTCTATCCTGATTTAATGAACTCAGATGATATTTCCATTGATTCTAGTAGGCTTACATAGGTCTTTAACAAGGATGACTCAAGGTAAACCTTGTGCCGAGGACATGGCGAAAGTGGCCAAAGAATCAGAATGTGTATTTCTATTCATAGGAACATGCAATAAGGTAAAGGATTTGAATTTGGACTGTAAATACCTGACTTGAGTTAGGTATTCCTACATTCTCGGATCTCTAGCTTCCACCTTTCCTTCTACTTGGTCTACGATTAATTGCGAGTCCAAGAACATTTGCACCATTTTTCCACCCATTTTTTGAACCATATCCATTCCTTTCACCAAAGCCTCATACTTGGCTTCATTATTGGTAGCCGAAAATTCTAATCTCAGGGACTTTTCTGGCATAAGCCCCTATGGGGTTATCATTACCAACCCCACACCAGATTCCCTTTGATTGGCAGCCCCATCAACATAAACTTTCCACATTGAAGGTTCCTTGCACGTGATCACGCCAACTGATTTTTCATCAATGTCCATGCTCTTAACATTGTCTTCTACTGAGGGTTCAGCGAATTCTGCGACTAAATCAGCTAACACTTGGCCTTTCACTAGGTGCGAGGCATATACTTGACGTCAAAAGCGCCCAAAATGGTGCCCCACTTAGCAACCCTACTTGTATAATCAGCGCTCCGTAACATAGCTTTGAGAGGGAGTTGAGTCAAGACCACCACCGTATGAGATTGAAAGTAGGAGGGGAGCTTACGTGTAGCGTGTACCACGGCTAGGATTGCCTTTTCTAATGGCGAATAACGCACCTCGGCCTCATGTAAGGACTTACTCACATAATAAACTGGTTTCTATATGCTTCTGTCGACCCGTATCAGCACCAAACTAACAGCATGGATAGCCACTGCAATGTTCGCAAATAGGACTTCATCGACTTCTGGCCAAGACATGATGGGTGGGCGTGAAAGATATTCTTTAAGTTGCTGAAATACGGTAGCACACTTCTCGGTCCATTCAAAGCCTTTCCATTTATTCAACAATTGGAAAAAAAGCCTGCACCTATCCGCAGACCGAGAGATAAACTTGTTGAGGGCCGCAGTCATTCCGGTCAACCTTTGTACTTCTTTTGGATTCTGAGGTGCCTGTAAGCTGTTGATTGCCTTGACTTGAGCGGGATTGACTTCGATTCCCTTATGCGTCACCATATAGCCCAAAAACTTACCAGACCCCACTCCCAATGAACATTTGGAAGCGTTAAGACGTAACTTGTGCTTTCTCAGCATTTGAAAGATGTCATCCAAGTCTGATATATGCGCAGAAACTGTTTTACTCTTTACCACCATGTCATCCACGTACACCTCGATTGTCTTTCCCAATTGGGGTTCAAACATCCTCGTCATCATTCTCTGATAGGTAACCCCTGCATTCTTTAGGCCAAAGGGCATCACTTTATAGTGATAGTTCCCTGTGGGTGTGACAAAGGCTGTTTTTTCCTAATCCTCCAAAGCCAAGGGTATTTGATGATAACCCTGGAAAGCGTCTAGAAAGCTCATTCGAGGGTGTCCGACAGTTGCATCCACCAATTGATCTATGCAAGGCATTGGGAACTAGTCTTTTGGAAAAGCCTTGTTCAAATCTGTGAAATCAACACACACTCTCCACTTCCCATTCTTCTTCTTCACTACCATAGTATGCGCCAACCACTTTGGATAAAACACCTCCTTGATAACACCCACCTTCTTAAGCTTCTGTACCTCTTCCTTAATGGCATCAGCATACTCCCTAGACGAGCGTCGAGGTGGTTGCCTCTTCGGCATTGCTACCAGATTGACATTCAAGAGGTGGCAAATGAACTTTGGGTTAACCCCCGGGGCTTCATAAGCATTCCATGCAAATACATCAATGTTCTGCTTCAAAAAAATGACCAACTCTTCTTTCTCTTGGAGCAGCAACTGACTTCCCACCTGAAAGAACTTTTCCACATTCTCGCCAATAAGTATCTTTTCTAGCTCTTCACACACAGGCTCCTCAACCTCGGCCATATTTGGCTTGGCCAAAGACATTAACTGCTACAAACTTCTCCCAACCAGGGCTTGCGACTCCTACCCAGCATGATGCATAATTGCTGCCATTATACATTGTTTTGCCATAGATTGGCTTCTGACGATTTCTTCAATCTATTCCCTACATGGAAACTTCACCTTAACATGCAGAGTTGAAGAAACGGCACCCAAGGCATGCAACCACAGCCTCGCCACAATAGCCGTGTAAGGAGAATAAGCATCTACTACGATAAAATCTACATCTACCACCACTGGTCCTGACTGCACGAGTAATCGAATTTGCCCTTTCGGAATGACAGCTTTCCCCTCAAAACTTATCAACGGTGAATCGTTAGCTATAAGATCCTTAAGCTTCAAGTTAAACCCCTTGAATAAATTCAGGTACATAATGTCAGTCCCACTCCCTTGATCAACCATTACTCTTTTCACATCATAATCCCCTATCCTCAGCATGATAACCAATGCGTCGTCATGTGGTTGGATAGTTCCAACCTTATCTTCTTCAGAGAAACTTAAAATGGGTGGAGGGTTCCCTCTGACCCTTTTCGGCTCGGAATTAAGGTCCTCGGCAGGGAGTCGCGATATTGACATCACCCTGGTTGGGTAAAAACCAATCCGACCTAGAGCAGCAAAAATAATGTTTATCGTGCCTAAAGGAGGCCTTCAAGTATTGCTACCCTGATTCACCGAACCAGCTTGACTGCCCCGTCCATTGGGCCGATTCATAAACTGTCTCAATTTTCCTTCTTTAACCAATTGATCCAAATATTCCATAAGGTCCTACAATTTTCTGTGGTGTGACCCTTCTCCTGATGATATTTACAATGAAGATTCTGATTACGTCTCCCAGGGTCCCCTGCCATCTTATTAGGCCGCTTGAAGTATGGCTCATGACGAATCTTCTCTAGCACTTGTTGCACAAGTTCACAAAACACGGCATTCACTATCTGAGAAGGAGCTGAACCAGATTGGCCAGCAAAATCCCTTCGAAACCATTTATTATTATACCTTTTCGACCTGAAATCCCTCCTCTTCTGAGGGATGACTTTTATCTTTCCTTTACTTTGTTGCCGATCCTCCTCAACCCATTTATATTCGTCAATACGATCTATGAGTTGACATACACTCTTTACGGGCTTCTTGGTCAGAGATTTCCTTAAGTTGTGCTCAGTTGGAAGGCTGACCTTGAAAGTGTTAATTGCCACCTCGTCAAAGTCACCATCAATCTCGTTAAACATTTCCCAGTACCTATCTGAGTATGTTTTCAGGGTCTCTCCCTCTCATGGCCATGGACAGTAACGAATCCAGAGGCCGAGGTACTCTACTACATGTAACAAAATGAGACCCAAATGCCATCGTGAGCTCCATGTAAGAATCAATATAGTTTGCCTTCAAGCCATTAAACCACCTCATTGTAATAGTTCCCAAGCTAAAGGGGAAAACTTTGCACATTAGAGTTTCATTCTTCGAATAGACCGCCATTCACTGATTAAAATGGCTCAAGTGCTCCACAAGGTTTGTTTAGCCATTGTAAATGGTGAAGTTTGGTTAGGTGAAACGACGAGGGAGCTTGCCTTTCTCAATCTTCCACGTGAAAGGTGATTTAGAAAGTTGGTGCAACGCCTTTCCCATGGCACGATACCCAAGCCCCGGGAAGAAGACTTCTTGCTCATCCTATCGTGGAGATTCTCCGTCGTATCTGAGAAAGATTTACTAGGAGGGGTCTTTGACCTGGGTCTATAACCGCTACTTTGGGAGTCATCAGAGGAAGGATCAGAAATAGAAGGTGTTCGTTTCTGTTTCGCATGATGCAACTTCCTCTTCAAATGGTCAATTTCCCTCTGCATGGCTTTAGCATCACCTTCGCGGAGGATTTTGCTTCCATCCCGTGAATGACTCCTAACAGTGCGCCCTGTATGCACGCTGCCCTCTCGATCTCCTATCTACTCTAAATGTTGAAAATGACCTTCGTGTTGGAAGCCCAAAAATTCTGCATGGTGTGGACTCAAACTTTCCATCACGTTACTTATCTTAGAACACAAGATTTCCCACAGACGGTGCCGATTGTGTGGACACAATTTGCACTGGATCCCAGTAGCACCAAGGGAACCAGCCCAAAGGGCCCAAAACAATGAATTTGTAGAAAGTGGGATACGAATCTAGGTCTATAGATGTTGAGTAACATGAACTTTAGGCCTGATCACAAGACACATGCACAACGCCTTTACGTAACTGAAAGCCTTTACAATATATGTGCCGAGGACATTAACAAGGTATTTCTTACAATTCTCTGCTGTCTGTCCCTTGTGTGTGTCCCCCCTTTTCTTCCTTTATCCTTCGCCTTTTATATTACTTTCTTCCTTCGCCTTTTTCTTCCACGTGTGGATCAGATGCTCCATTTAGATACTTGTCCCATCACCCTTTTTCCCCAAAGTCCTTGGCGGTAGCTATAAGGCTGAATTCTAACACTCAGACGTCATTTCCCCATTAATGCAGCCAGAGAAGCAGTTGCAGAGCCTTCAATGCGGTGGCAGCAGCTTTACCCTAGATATTTCATATCCCTTCTCCTTATCTTTTACCCTCACTTCCTTTGCCTCTACACTCAAGACTTTCGGTAATGATGCCTTTGAACTGCCAGATCACCCTTCATGTCCTCGGCCATTGGTAGCCGAGAACATTACCATCTTCGGATGTCATGTCTTTTAATGTCTTAGCCAGACATGACCTCTTCCCCCTTTTACGCTATTTTGTGGGCGGGTCTGCATACGTCCTCGGACCAATTACATTTTTAAGTTGAGTTTTCAACCTTACATGCGTTCTTGGGTTGGCCCAACATATATTCTAGGCCCATTGGCCCTACACACTTAAATCTAACTCTCTAACTGGAAGTTCTACTAATTTTAACCTTATCATGGTGTAATCCCTTGGAGGTGTAATTCAAGGGTGGATTCTAACCATCTAACCTACTAAGGTGTAATTTAAGGGTTAACTGTCTAATGTTTCCTTGTCACGTGCTCTGCCTCTCAAAGGATGCCCAGGCTACTGGTCTTATTGATTGCAAGGCATATCAGTGATGTATGGATTTGATTGAAGAAGCCTTTGGCCATTATGAGGCACTGTTGTGTTGATCTGAAGCATTCCCATGAGTTACTGGCTACCAAGGGAGACATTGATTTGGATTGGCACGGCGAACAAGATGTTTGCCATAAAGAGTGCTTAATATTTTATGAGAGAGGAAAGGTAGCATGGACTGTAAATTAATTGTGGGCATTGTGAAACAATAATTTCGGGGGGACTTCTACCATATTGACCGTCGAGATATATGGTTGAAAGAGAGTATCACTTATTTATTCCAAAATGTATTGTTGTAAATGTTCCATGATGACAACCTTTTACTAGCTACCAATTAGCTGAGTCACCAAAGTTAAAAAAAATAGTTTGTTTGTGAAGCTATATTTGCCATAATAAAATGTGTGATATGAATAATTTATAAGATATATATATATATATATATACATAAAATAAAAAAAGTTTTAACCTTTTATGGGCATCTTTTAATGTTGTCACATAATTCTTTTGAAAATTCACATTTTTTTTAATGTCATCATTATCATTATTTAAAAAAAAAAAAAAACTCTCACTTTTAACTTTTAAAATTACAAACAGTGCAAAACTGTATTAGTTTAAACTAATCAGAATTCATCTTCTCTTTAAATATAGCAATCTCACACTAAACAAATTTAATAAAAATTCTAACTATAAAAATATTTTTAAAAAATTTATCAAGAAAAATCCTTCCTTCAAGGTCCAGGGAGGATAAATTAATTTCTATGTGAAAATGGCATTTCTTGAACAAATTGCATGATCTTCTACCCCATATTCTTTCAATAAGTACTTATCAACAAACTTTTTGAATATTGATTACTATTATTTTTCTTAATAACTCCCCTGGCCTCCCCCTGGGCAAAAAAAAAAAAAAGGTTTTTTAGGGTTTGTTATTACTCCGTATTAACATATTTGCTACTTTTTGTTGTGTGATTAATTAAAATGATGTGGAATATAAATTAGAAAAATGCAATTTGAATAAAAACGTGTCCTAGAATTTCTGTAAGTTGATCATGTGCCCATCACTTGACAAACTTTCCCTCATAAAAATAACCAAATCTCTCTTTCTCTCTCTCCTAAACCCAATTATTGCCACCATAGCCAATCAGAGCCCGTAGCTTTGAAAGAAAATCTATGTCCTTCCCTTCTCAATTTTTTATATATTCGCTGTATATCTCTCTGCCATTGTTATTGTAAATGATTCCACCAATTACTCTTCTTTGTTAGGGTTTTTCTTTTGAGAAGAACCATGACCACACTCAAACTCATGCTCAATTTCAAAATTTACTTGGGTGTCATTTTGTGATTGGATTTTAGCACTTACTCATGAGACCTACATAGGAACTTAATAATAACAAATCTTAGGTGCATCAATCATAAGGTGAAACTTAAGCATGTTGTGAATTTGGGTATAAAGTTGGGTGTGTCTGGTGTCCCTAAACTTTCTCTTTTATTTTCCTTTTTCCTTTCAAACCAAACCATGGCTTTGGATAGTACCAACATTGATCAATCCCACAAGTCATATTACTCTCATCAATTCCGTCCAAAAGAAAAAAGAAAAAAGAAAATAAAAAATAAGGCCGATAAGAAGAAGAAGAATCACATTTTTCTAAGAATTACAAGAAGACTAGCACTTGAGGCAGGGGCGGCGCTAGTCTATATTCAGGGGATTCAAATGAACCCCCTGACTTCAAAAAATAAAAAAAATAAAAAAAAATTATATATATAATTTTTTTTTTTGATTAGTTCAATACTTTAATTTATTTTTAAAAATATTTTTGCACACCCTGAATTAAATTTTGCACATCTTTATTACAAGTATTTCAAACTCTAAGAGTAAAGAGTAAGTATTTGTGAATTGTAAGTATTACTCTTTTTTATAAATTTATATTATGTGCGTGAGTGTCTAATATTGATTGTGTGCATTGCTTTTTATTATAATACTATTTGTGTGAATTATGATATGTGTGGACATTTGTGTGTACAATATAAATATAATATAAATTTATATAATTTAATAATTAGGAAATAGAAATGGTTTGTTACCTGTATGTGTATTGTTATCATGTTTAATAACTTTTTTTTATAAAGTTAGTAAAACTTAAGAAAAAAAAATGTAAAGTTAGTGTTTGTCCAAGCATTTGATTGGTTAAGTAGACACGTAGTTTATAATTTTGTGTATAAATGAGTGTGATTGTGTGCGACAATAATTAATGCAAAGCTAATGAGTTTAGTTTAATTATTTAGTTTAAAATATTTTTATAAAAAATAACAAATAGATAATAACAATTGCATAAAAATAAAAATGTTAGATAAACTTAACAAAATAAAATAGTCATAGGCTAATAGCTATTCACATTGGCAATAAATATTCATAATGAACTATCATATAACAATTAAAAATTTGAGAATTTGTATAAGAAAATTGTAAAACTTCATATATCAATTTTTTTTATCGATAACTCGATATTCAAGTTCTTTTCTTATTAAATTTTTTTAATGATCCTCCGAACAAAATTTCTAGAGTTGCCGCTGACTTGAGGCATTTATGGCTTGAGACAAGTCTACCAAAGTGGAGAGAAATTTGATTAAATTTGATAGTCTGAAAATTCTGTTTATGAGGCTTGATTCATTTCAAAGGCAAGGTGGAGATCTATCAAGTATGACTTCAATTGCACGCCTCCATTAGATGCAAGATCAGATTTGTTTCTCCACACTTGTGTTGCACACCTCTATAAAATGCAAGATTAAATTTTTATGTTCAGACTCAGGTTAAATGCTTGACTTTCTTGCATGGATCATTTTGCTGACATTGGTTAGGTTTTTTTTTTTTTTTTTTTTTTTTTTTTTTTTTTTTTTTTTTTTTTTTTTTTTTTTTTTTTTTTTTTTTAGGGGGGGGGGGGGGGGGGGGGTAGTATATATATAAGATGTAGCTTGTTATTCTGAGGGTCTGTAGAGAGCTGAGAATTAATTTGTATTTAACTTGGTTTGTTGGTTGAGTTAGACAAAAATTATTTGGGTATATCTTTGGGGCTTTGGGAAAGTACCTTTACATCATTTGTATTTTTTAAATTTACTAGTGAAATTTCTTCTTATTCTCATTGCTATCCATGAAGGTAGGCTAAAGCAAACCATATAAATCTTTGGTATTCTGTTGTGTGTGTCTTTAATTTATTTTTAAGTTCTCATTGTTTTTATTCTTTGTTTGGAGGTTTTTCAAAAGCCATAATATTTTTACAATCAATTTTGTGCAAGAGTGACATCCAGAAATGTTTTTCTACCACAACTGGTAGAAAAATAAAGACATATTTAATAAAGAACTCTGATAAATGTATATATTGTATAATCTATCATAGATTGACTCGGTAATTAGCTAACTAGCCTAAACCATTTTCCTGAATTTATGGAGGGGTGGCATCCGATCATATATACACCTGCCTATGTTACAACACTCGTCAATTAATTAATTATGAAATTGCTCATAGTTGCTCAAACATTTGATAATCAAAATTATTCTTATTAAATAATCACACTGAGTCAACAGAATTTAAATAGTCTTACAAGGAACAATTTGAAAATAATCAAAGCGTGAAGATGCAATAACTAAAACAGTTGTACCAAGTACGTAACAGCCTCCGGATGCTACACTGGCTTGCCAGCACGTGGAAATGAAAATACTAATTCTGTCTACGGCGATTAGAAATTAAAATACGGTAACAGTGAAGAGGATCACCAAGGAAATCCTTGAAATCGCATAACCTTTTAAAAATCCAAGACGAGCCCACTCTCAAAATTTCAAATAAATAACGTGAACATCCAATACTAACGAAAAAGAGGGGGATGAAGAAGAACAATCCGATGACAGAATTGGCAATGGCAAGACCCAATGAATGCATTAACACAGCGTACGTGCCCAAAACAAATGCCAGCATCATTGCTCCCATGGCACATATGGAAGCGAAGAAGGCCATTGAGACCAGTAGGAAAGAAAAGTCTCCAAGATTCTGTTCGTGAAACAATAGTGGCATGAATAGGTGGATTAAGGCAGCAGAACAAGATTGCCCCATGGCCATGGTATTTGCAATAATAAATGCTTTGAAAGCAGTATTTCTCATCAGAACTGGAGAGCCTGAGTGCGGGCCTTCTTGACTTGTGAAACCCCCAGGCAAGGTAATAGCTGCTGTAAAAGCCACGGTTGCAATGAGTGTGTCCACTACCAAGTGGTATTGGGATGCTTCTTTCATGATAGAAACAAATCGGTCTCTACGGACTTTCCAAACAGCTTCAGGGGCTTCCCCTTCATCAGCTCTACGGGCTTCGACGATCCTTTCTTCATAATCTCTTCTCTTTGGTAGAATATCATCTTCTAAGGGTCTTCGAATTTCCGCACAACGACGATTGTCTTTAAATGCACGCGTAATCTCCATAAACTGTGCAACATGTAGAACACTAATAATTAGCATTTGAGAAAGGTATAGCCAGCAAGGCACAGGAATGCACACATTTTGAAAGGATGAGGTTTGACTGCTGCTGTGAGCGCCAGAATTATTAACGTACGTGGCAGCAGCTCAGTACTTCACCTTAATATTGGCATATATGCAGAATCACATAGTTTTAACATTTTGTTAATTCCTTTTTTTGCTCAATTACAAATGACACCATTCAGCGTTAATCTATTTTTAATTTAGTCTTTTTATTTTTATTTTTATTTTTCTCATGTCGGTTTTCTAAATTTAATTTATTTTCAAGTTAATCTTTCCATTTAGTGTTCCGTCCAATCTTCCTATAAATTTTAGGATCTTATACTTTGCAAAATAACATGGTTTAATTTGGTGGACTTAACAATACATATTGATATTGAATGAAAGTAGATGGAAGGATTATATTGAAGAATTATAAAAATTAAAGTTATAAGACTAAATTGGAAAAAAGTCTCTCAAAAAAAAAAATTGACAACAAGTCAAAAAAAAAAAAAAAAGAGTTATTTGCAATTTATATCTCTTATATGTAATATCTTAATTGATTTTTTAATAAATAAAATAAGAAATATATATGTAACACCGGGAAGTCAAAAAAGAAAAAAAAGAAAAAAAGGATACAATGTCCTCATAATTTCTGTTAGAAAAAAATGCCATAAAATAAAATAAAATTTTCCTTTACCTTTTTATCAGATAACTCTTCACTAGTTAAAGCGACGTCGTAAGCATTGAGGTTTTGTTTGTTGAAGGTCATCTTATCAACTCTATCATGACACATGACTTCTTTTATATAGTGCAATGATTTGGAATGGTGATGGAGAGGTGTGTTCCCGTCGGCATCCTTTTCATTTAAAAGGTTGCTGATTGATGATTTCTTTAGGATGTTCCACAGTCCAAACTTAGCCCAATAACTACCAGATGAGTTCACGGCAAAATGGAGTGCATTCCAACCTCTCTCATCAACTAGTTCGCAACAATCAGGACAATATTCTAAAATACATTTTATTACCATTTTATGGCACCGATGGGCTGCAATGTGAAGAGCCGTCATGCCCTTTGCATCTTTCATGTATGCTATAGATCTATCAACTTCCAGCAACACTTTTGTGATATTATAAGTACTACCAAAGTATGCAGCACAATGAAGCGGAGTCCAATGTTGTTTGTCAACTTGTTTAATCAAAGCACTTTGTTCTTGTTGTGCTATCCTTTTCAGAATTTTTTTTAACATTTCTAAGAGAATTTAAATATGTTAGACATAATAATATTTTAAAAGATACAAGGAAGACATGTGTTTAGAAGATAGAAAAAGCATTCATAAGGATAATTGAATGAGTTTATTATGTTGAATGAAAATCCATTTTGTGCTCTATGTATCAATTGTAGTTTGTCACACATTCATTTATTTTTTTCTTATAAAGTAGCAAAGTTTTAAAATCACAAAAAAAACTACACATGATATACTATAATTGGAGCATAAAGTGTAACATTAAAATTAGTTAGGTGATTTTATTTTGGTTTCACTACTTTCTTTGTATAAGTCAAATAAAAAATCATACACATGCGGCAATTTTACTCAATCTATTTGCAAGTAAAATTATATGAATTTCCTTCAGTATTATACATCTTTTCCATAAGTTTAACTGTTTAAGTGCAAAAGGAAAATGCAAAGCAAGATGACATAAAGTTTAATTTAAGCCTTAATTTAGTTGATAAATAAGATTAGTAAAATAGCGTATAACATCGTTTTTTCACTTATCAATATCCACTTACCACATTAGAAATTTGTAACCTTAGCATTTTCTATTATTATATTGTTACTAGTATTATCATCATTCGTTATTGAGTGGGTAAATGTGATTTGTATTTTTAAGGAAATAACTATTTTTCTTTTACTTACTAATTTGCAACTAGCGGAGCTGTTTTATCCATTTTGGGAATGATGTTCTTTTTCTTTCTATTCTTTTTTTTTTCCCCCAAGAACTTTTGGGAATGACTCTATGTTAAATAGATTCAAACTCAAATAACATTTAGTCTTGATAATTAGTTAGGACTTTTTTAGGTTTTTCCAAAGACTTTTAACTCAAAGAACATTATCTTTTTAACGAATTAGACATTTAGGATTTAAATTCTTCCTTCACTTTTCAATTAGAATGTATCCAAAAAAAGGAAAAAAAATTATGTAGGTTAGAATTTGAATCGATGACGTTTGATCCATGATAATTTCCCTTATCACCAAGGCAAGAGGCCTAAGATACAAATGAGTTTTTTTTTTGGTATAGCCAAGAAAAATTAATTAAGAATTTAAGGCTTAAAAGAGGTGTCATTCCCCATTAAGGAGTCATTTTTAATTGCACCCATAATAGTAAAATAATGTAAAGAGAGAGCCATAGTTCATTGTTGTCATTTTATTAGAAATAGAAATTCTTGTATCACACAAACAAAAATATATATATATATATATATATATATAAATGTATGGTTGGTTCCTAAAATTAGTCCATGAGTAATTTTATTCCCTAATATTTAAGTGATCACTTTTAGTTACTCATATGACATGATCAAAATAAAAAGAAACAATTGAAAAATCACCACTTCATTATGAAATTTGACTAGTTCTCATATATTTAGCAAGTTCCTTACGGGGTTATTCCCCTTGGTAAACAAAAAATCAGGTTTGGTCAATAAATTACCCGAAATAATCATTAAAACGACTAACCTTATTGTCCAACTAAGAACAAAGCTTAAGGTTGCCATTTTTTTAAACATCTAACAACCAAAAGCTTTGATTCTTATGAAGAGATGAATAATAAGTTCATCCCTAATATGTTAGAAATCCCAAAACATGGAATCAAAGAGGGGGAGAATTCAATGCAACTCTCAAGTCTTGAAATTTACTCAATAACCATATTTACTACTTTGACTTGGGAAATAGTACGTGCTGGTGTGTGTAGTGGTACGATTAGTGTCTATTCATCACCCCCCTCATTCTCCCCACTTTGTTATGTGGCATTGAAGACAATTATATGTACCATTTGCTCAATACTTTAATGGCTATTCTCTTTGGTTTTATTATGAATCTATATCCTTGCATTTCTTTCTTTTACACCACTAGCCTCTAATTAATTCTAGAGTGAGTTGTGGGCTTAAATCCCCTTTATTTTGATCCCGAGTTAATAGGCCCAAACAATAGCAATTATATGGTTATTGTATTTTTATAAACAATTTTGCAGGTTTAACATAAACGATTTTTTTTTTATAAGAACTAAAATCGCACAGGGGTTAAAATTTAGGAACTAACATTGTATTTTCCCCAAAATTTAAGCCGTATGTTTATGTTGTGTGTGTGTGTGTATATATATATATATAAGACATATGAAATTCAGCCAAAAATCCCAAATATAAAATAGCCAGATGACAACTTAATTATATGATCTATGCTTGACGGAACACTTTCACATTTGTTTGCTGTTTGGAACCCAAAATTAAAATAGTTTAGTACTTTGCAATTTGGGTGTTATCGAGTTGTCTGATTCTACCTAAAGAATTGTTTGGTGCTTCTATTTTTTTTAAGAGTTATTTTGTATGTGTTTAGATTTTTTAACAATTTTTATTTAGATTATCTACAAGACTTTAGAAATCTTTAGAAAAATACTTATGAAAATAAAACTTCGCTATTATAAGGGTCAACATTTGAACTTCAAAAATTTTCAAAGATTTTTTAATTGTGCTAATGTCCGTTAAGGATTAGAAAATCAATAATTTATATTATGGTTATACTTGTACTTACTTTTTTTATTTCTAAAATACTTCAAAATGAAAATTTTTGTTATATATAAATATTGTCTAATTAAACTAGGATTCATGAGAAAATGTAAGATGATTTTTAACAGAAATTTTGAGTTTGTACATTGAATGGAAAATTTCCACAAAATACAATCCAAAATCAATCATAATATATTTTAGAGTTTCAAAAAACATCAAATTTTATTTTGATAGAACATAAGTGATTGAATTGAAATGTATTATGACATAGTTTTTTAGTGTTTATTTTTTTATTTATTTTGATAGTACTGAATTGATGTTAGTTTTATTTTTAACATATTAATTTGATTTTTAATTTTAGTAGATTTCTTATTTTTGAATAGTCAATTCTTTTATTCGTGATTTAAAGTCTCCAGCTAAAATTCTAGTTCAATCTCATTCTTCACTTCACTTCTATAACCACATAAAGATTAATCGAAAACTTTCACTTTGATCATTATTAATAAATAGTTATAATGTTAACTTTCACTTTGATCATTATTAATAAATAGCTATATTGTTACTGAGCGTACAAAAGTTGAGTAATCCATAACCTTAATTTGTTAATATATATTAGAAAATTGTTATGGATATATGATATAGGATTACTCCTAAAACTTAGTTACAAATTTATTTAATTTTTGAATTGTCATTTAGAAGATATTACACATTCTTATATTTTAGATCTGAAAGATAAAGTGCAAAATCTTTGGGTGTTGTGTTCATTATAAAAATATGATAAATCTTTGGCTGTCGCCTATCGCATATCACGATTTAGTTCCACTAGTTTTTATCAATCTTATAATGTATATATAACTTTATATTTATATATATAGTTTCTCCCAAAAAAAACAAAACCTTATATCTATATAATAATATAAAATTAAAGTTTGATTTTTTCTAATGTTTGTCAGATAAAATTTTGGAAGCCAATATTTATTCACATCGTCATTCTATTAAATATTTTTAAAATTTTATTTTTAGAATTACAAATAATAATAAATTATATAAATTTAAATTAGTCAGAACACAATTTTTTTTTTTTTTGGGACAAAAAAAATTCAATACTTACTAAATTCTTAATAAATTAGGTCTGATCATTAAATAAATTTTAATTAAATTGATTGTGTTATTTTCTATAAATTTTTAATTTGATTTTATTAATTAATTAATACTTTATAAGTAAATATATTTCACAGAAAAATATATGTTATCAAATTTCTTGTATATTAAATAGGCGATTATTGATAGCAAAATTTATGGCGTTACTTTCTACACAAGCATGCATGCTGGAGTATTGAAAAAAACAAATAGACATTACCGAGATTGTTTACAATTACTGCAGCATGCAACGTTGTTCTACCAAGGGGACCATCATGAGCCGGTGATGTACAGGTTTCCAAAATGTGAAGCGCCACTTCTTTAAATCCTCTCTCCACAGCCATGTAAAGTGGAGTCTCACAAGCATTATTCTGAGAATATGAAAAATCTTTGCCCACTCCAATCAACCGTTCCACTACCTTAAGATGATTACCACGTACAGCCTCATGCAACGCGGTGTCCTTTTCTTTATTCGTCATCTCCAGCATCTTTTCGAGGTCTTCTTGGGGAGCTCTTTCTCTTGCAAGTTTAATTAAAACATCCACGATGGCAGCATGCCCATACCTTGCTGCGATATGCAAGGGAGTTTCATCTTTGGCATTAGCTTTCCACAGCAGTGGTGGACACATTTTGAGTATTTCTTCAACAAAGTCTGTTGATAATTCTGAATCTTCTGGTTCTAAATCTTTTGATTTTGAGTCCTTTGATTCTGACTCTTTTAGGATTGTGAGGTAAATATGAAGGACTGTGTTTCTATTTGGGGTTAGTAGTTGGTTAAGAAGCTCTGGAATATCATTGAAGACCCCGATTTTACCATTTGCTGCACCGTTGTAGTAAACAGGTTCCATGCCAATGTTGTCCTTTGTTTGCAAAGACTGACCAGATGCTTGATCAGCTCCAAACGAACCGGAAGGATCCATTCTCTCTCAGTTTATATTGATATTTTTGAATGAGAGGAGAAGGTAAAGATAAAGGCAACTGAAAGTGTAAAAACAAAGGGACTATATGAATTCGAGGAGCCAATTAAATCATGCCACATACCAACTCTTGTCTATGTTAGTATGCCATAAGTAACAGCTATCTTGGCTTTAGCTTCAATGATGCTATGGGATCCACCGGCCATGGCCCCGAGTTTTTGAAACTTCCGTTAACAGACACAATAAATCATAAATGAGCCTTAAATTTATTTACTGCCCCTCCTAAGATTTTGGGAAAAATTAATTCCTCTCTAAATTCATTTTGGGCTTCCTCATATTTGAAAATTGATTAAAAAAATAAACCAAAAGATAATTTTGATACAAAGAATCCAGTAAAAAAATTAGCATATACCCATAGTCCATCCAAATACATACCGCAAATCTTTTTTTTTTTTTTTTTTTTAATTTTTTTCTTATAAATTAGCATATACCCATAGTCCATCCAACTATCCCATTAAGTTCCTCTCTAAACTCAATTGGTCCTTACACTTTGGACATATTCTTGTTTTGATCTTTAATTTGACTTTACACCTATGTCAGTCTCGGAAAACGAAAAACCATAACCATTATAATCTATGCCATTAATTCACTGACAAAAAATTTATACGTGACAGAGAAATTTGTTTTATAAAATAAATACTGATGTGATTAATAAAATAATAATAATAAATTTTATTTAATATTTTTAAATGTAACAATATTATTTAAATTAATAAAAAAAACTAGGTTAAAAAATTAAAATTAAATATTAATTAAATGAAATTCTTATTATGTTTTACTTCTTTTCTTTTTCTCTATTTTTTTTTTTTTCGTAAGAACGTTCATTTCTTCATGCTCTTCCCCGGCAAACACATAAATTTTCTTAGAAAACAAACACAAAAAAAAAAAACCCAAAAATTCAGTTCAAAAACAAAATTATAAATCTCAAAGCCCTATTTTCTCAAATCCCAGAAAAATCATCAAATCTCAAAGCCACAAAGTAACAAATCAATCCAAAAATACAACACAACCAACCCAAACAAAAAATCTCAAACCCAGAAAAACCCATCCGCCACCAGCACTGATCAAAAAATCAAACCCACCACCATCGATTAAACAATCAACAGAGAGAGAGAGAGAGTCAGAGCAACCACCACAACGATCTGGGTCAGATCGATTGTTTCAGAAGAGAGGAAATCGGAGAACGAGAGATATCAAAGGAAAGAAACAAGAAGTCAAGAACAAAAATCTGGGTTTTTCCCTTTTCTTTTTTTTTGTTTCTTCACATATAAACTTGGTCAAACACGCAGAAAGATGATGAATTTTGTTACCTGGGTTTTCTGTAGTCTGGGCCATCTTCAAGTTTCTTGTTGTGGAGCTGTAATTACCTGAAGAGAAGAAGAGCACTTGGTTAAAAGAAGATCTTGGTGAGATGGGTATTTCGAGAACTTGTGAATTTGGGATTGGGAGAGCTTGATGAAAATTGTAGTTGCATAACAAAAGAGTTGCCATTACTGATTTGTGAATTTTTTTTCCTTCTATTTTTTTTTTCTTATTTCATTTTCCTTTTCTGTTTGGATTTCTTTCCAAAAAAAAAGAAAAAAGTTTTATTAATTTAAATAAACATTTAAAAAATGTGAAACTACATTATTGATCTCTAAAATTTACCATTGAAGTGCTTTTAGTCCGTAGAATTTCAAGTGAGCACTATTAGTTATGAAATTCTAATAACGAGCGCTAGTAGCCCATTTATTAAATTCTATTAATTTTTTGTTTACGCATCAAATGAAATAATGATAAAATATTTTTTTTAATGATGTAGCAATTTTTTATTATTAGAAAATTACACATCAGCTTGAGTCTCCTAAATCAAACCCAATTCTATTTGGATATATCCTCCGTTGACTTTCTTGCTAACCAAACAAAACTACTACTAATATTCTCCAATTGCTAAAACCTTCCATCGTTGAAACCCGGCTTGCTGAACTTACCATTGCCTGCCTTCTTACTAGCTATATTAGATTAACCACCGCTTGGAAATTTGTAGTACATGCCGAAAATCAACTACAAATTGAAAACATTCTCAAGGTTTGGAGATATAACATAATAGCCATAATAATTATTAGGATAATGAATGAAAAACCACAACTCATATATTTCTCCAAAGTACATGGGTATCTTTGAGATCGGTTAGTCTAACACCCACATTTGGAAGGCATCTCCCTACCCTATTTAATATATTTTCCAGTGGACGATCAAAAGGGTATCTCCATCTTTTTCTTTATTGCAAATAGTCCTATTCTTTTTTCTTTTTCTTTTTTTAATTCAAATTGGGGTTTTGATTTTAAATTACTACAGCTTGGAGAAGGCGCCAAGCGGTCATTATAAGATGAAAATTGCTAAGAAAATCAATGTAAGATACAAAAAAAAAAAATAGCAGTAGTTCGGTTTGGTTCCTAAGAAAATCAATGTATGATTCAAAATAGAACTGGGTTTGATTTGGGAGATCCAAGCTGATGTGTATTTTGATATGTAATTTTTAATAATAAAAAAATGACACATTATTTAAAAATTGTCACATCATTATTCTATTAGACACATAAACAAAAAAACACTAACAGAAGTTAATAAAAGACTAAAAATAAGCTCAAAATATAAGACTAAAAATATATTTTTACCTAATTTAAATTAAGAAAGTTTTAACACAATTTTCATAAAAAATATAAAAAATGTTAGATTAATTTATTATTTTATCATTTTTCAATAAATATTTCTAAAAATTGTTACTATACCAACAATATATTTGTTAACATTTCAAAAATAAAAATAAAAATTCCTCCAAAAGCAAATCCTTATTCAATACACATATATACTCCCATAACTTTTCTTTACTAAGAATAAGCTCCGTTTGGTAGAGTGATTTAACAATATATTTTTAATTTTTAAACAACATTATACACATTTTTATACACTTTATTTATAAAAAAAAAAAAATACAAATAATGTTATTACAGCAACGTTACCAAACACCCTAAATATTTCCTTACGCCATGAATGTACAAATCTGCTCCAACCATAGTTCACCACCCCGGTTGGTTGTTTGTACCTCTTTGTTATCCATTCAAATCTGTCCCCTGCCATACAATCAGCTATAGATGATGACCGGTGCCGCCGTCTAACTCCTTCCAAACATGGCGTTGTGCTGCTTTGAGCAATGGAGTTTTTCTCTCAATCTCTCTCTCTATGCGACTGTGTTTATTGATGATAGTATCTACTACTTACTGTCAAGTCTTTTACCTGAGCTATATGATTTGGTTCTGCATGTAGTTGTTTCCAGAAGCTGGTAGAAGGTTGAAAAATTAGTATATCTTCTAGGCTAGTGGTTTACAACTTGCCCACGCTTGACTTAAAAGTAACAGAACCATTACTGTTTACCTTTCCGTTTGTTTCGTTTGAAGTGGCCAAATAAAACAAAAATGTATTAACGTGTTATTGATAAATAATGGAAATTAATCAGTAATACAGGTTTATTAAAAAAATTAATCAATTATACAGTTATTTTATATCAATTCTTTGTGCTAAACCTAGAATCGGATGTTTCTATCTCAATTTTACCAGTGATTCAGTTCGAAACTGTGGGTAATTTTTTTGGTTGCTTCTATCATGCCTGTGACCAATTATTTGATATCATGTGTTTTTTTTTTTCTAATAAATGGTCTAATAATTAAAAAAATCACACCATCACAATTTGTTTGGTCACAATACAAATAAGAAGAGATAAGATATTGACATAAACACATAAATTGGAATGTATTAAAAAAATTTAGAAATGAAAAATAAATATTTTTTAGAGGTAGTTTCAATCTATGACGTCCTCTCTTAATCATTGCTCTTTACAATCAAATAATATTTTTGTAATTTTTTTTCTATTTTATAAATTCTCAAATTAATTTTTATTTGATAGTATTTATTAATTAAATATATTTTATCAAATTTTCTAGTATGTTGCACGGGCCGGTTAACACAACAAACTTTATGGCATTATTACTCTCTTTAGTAAACCATACATTACCATTGGAATGTTGAAAAAAAAAATAGGTATTATCATTATCATTCCAAATTACTGCGGCATGCAACTTTGTTCCACCAAGTGGGCCATCATGAGTTAGTGATTTGCTGTTGTCTAAAACGTCAAACACTATCTTTGTAATTTCTCTCAATATTTTTGAAAAGTTATTACTTAAAATAGAAAATATAATTAAGTTTTATATTTAATTAGACAAATTTTTTTGCATGGGATGATATGAATGATTTAAGAGACTTAAACAAGATGTCACTCTACCCCATTTTGATATTTTTAAAGAGAGTAAAGATACTTGGATCAGGTGATACTTGATAGTAGCTAGGTCCATACACTTCTCTTTCGGTGCATATAAGATGTCATGTTCAAATGCTTATCTAGTTTTAATGTGGTAACAACTACCTTTGCCAAATGCTTGATCAGCTTCAAACAAAGTGGAGGCATCCATTCTTTATTATGGCTCTGATATGTCTCTCTCTAAAACATATGGTCCTTGGATGAAATGGAAGTTCCAACTTCCTATTTGTCATTTTATACTCACTTAACCTCATTTTGATGTTTTTGAGGGATAAGTGAGACCAAGGGAGAGAAGATGAAGGCAACTTACGTGTCACGACAAAGGGGCTTAAAAATATGAGAAGCCAATTAAACCATGCCACATTCAAAATTTTATCTATCCATATATTTCTGTTTATCCATAAATCTTACACCCAATTTCACATAATATGTTTATGTGTCAATTTGTGATTGGAGTTCAGCACTTACATAAGAGATCATCATAGGTACTTGCTGAAAAAAAAAAAAAGAAAAAAAAAGAAAAAAAAAGAGCACCAATCACGATATAATACTTAAGCATATTGTAAATTTGAGTGTAGATATTCTAAGAATTTCTTATTTAATATCCAACGTTTCAAGTTGATTGACCAATGAAAAGTACCTCGTATATTCAATCAAATTTATATCACTCATTCACTTGTGGAATAATGACAAATGCACGTTACAAAGACAATTGTATATACGAAGCCGCAAGTTGCAATTCAACAATCAATAAGTATAGAGTAGTTATTGGCTAGAAAAAATGTGTTCTCAATGGTGGAATTAAGTCAAAACTAGTTGTTTCTCAAAAAAAAAAAAAGTCAAAACAAGTAAAAAAAATTTTTTATTATGAAAATTATTGGCTTACATATAAATTATTGTGAATTGTTATGCATTTTGATAGGCGAAAAACGTATTGACCCCTTGTGATGAATTAATTGATAAATTAACCAAGTTTATTAATTAATCAAATTAACATACAAAGTGCATGGTAGCACAAACAAATCACCAATAAACTAAGGTGCAGTAAAAAATAAATTGATACAGTAATTTATTTACGAATGGGGAAAACCAACACGGCAAAAACTCCACCGGGTGATTTTAAGGTCACAACTCCCAAGAATCTACTATTATTACAACAAGTGGTTATAAGTAAAGGAATCCCAGTACCTTATACCAACCTACAGTTGAACCCTTACTCCGATACCTAATTGAACTTGTTCTGTAGTGACAATCTCTCATTTTCAATGCACGGCTCTCAATACGTGACTAACCAACTAGAGAAGTATGTTGGAAGCAAAGTTCTTCAGTTCATCACACGATGAAGATCGAGAAGTTGCTTGGTCACAAAACCTTACGGTGCACAAACACAGTAGCTTTTTCACAAGAAAGATGAACTAGGGCAAAACTAGATCTCCGGTCACAATTTGCTTGAACAAATTTTGCTCAAAACTTGTGCAACTTGTGTCATCTTTGATAGCTCTTAAAATAATCATTTTATATATCTAGGTTTGTGAAAAAAGAAAGCCCAAACATATAATCATGGATTGGATGAAAGACATACTAGAAATTATGAGTTTCATAAATCTCGATAGATACACTATTTGTCGAGTTGCTGTTAAGCCACCGGTTGGAATAGCTCTTTAAGGCTTGATAGATGCTAACTGTCAAGTTTTAATGAACAACATTTTTTACACTTGAATCTTAGACAGACTTGAATGACTTTAACACTTGATCTTGAAACAAGGTTTCTTGAAACATCAAACACATTTGAGATCTATCCAATTACAAGTAAAGTGCATTTTGTCAAAGGATTAGCCAATTACATAAAATAGTGACATATGTTCCTAACATTGAATCACATATGTCCTAATAGATTTAACATTAGTACATTACTCTTTAACTATACAACAAATCTATATACCTAATAGGATTTTTTTAACAAATGTGCAGCAGTTAAAATGCATTTAATAATTTATTAAATAATATTTGAGAAAAGTTAATGAATGTCCTAAAGATATTGATTTAGAAAATATTTTTAGAAACTTTTGATGGAAAAAGAAAAAAAATATATTATTATTTTTAATAATATTTTATATTTCTCATAAAAGTGGTATCAAAACTTTTCTAAAATGATTCATTAACGAATGTTCTAAGGGTATCTGTTAACCACTTAACCGGACCTATAATATTTTTATTCATTACAAAAAAGGGGAAATGTTAATAAATGTTGTTGACAGCTTTTTATATTTCCCATAAAAGTTATATCAAAACTTTCTTATTATAGTTTATTAACAATTGCTCTAAGGACATTCAATAACATGACCCAAAAAAAAAAAATTGCAAACCATACACATATATCCAAAAAACTCAATATTGTGCGTATAAGCCAATGAATCATTAATATGTATATTTTGTTTTAAAAAATGTGCATTACAATTCATAATTAAGCATTTATTAACCTTTAACCTGTGCCCTTATGGCACTCGTTAATGGGAACCTTCATAATAAGGCGAATGCTGTTATGGCATCCACATGACGTCATTCATGGTCAATCAATATATAGCTTGGTTGCCATGAATTCCATAAGGGTAAATAATCACATTTAGTGTTTTCACAAACTAAAATCATGACTTGAAGTCACAATTTAAGTTTACAAAATACACTGTGTGTGTATCACACTTGTTTGAACTAATCATAATCCAATCCCAAAACCTAACATCCACTGCCAACCTCCAACTCCAAAAACCACCTAAAAAGTACGCATAGGAAACGTGCTTGAAATTTTTTTAATTATTCTACTAAATCCATCATAGTCCGTGGATGAATCATTAGATTTGTTTATGTTGTTTTGATATTCCTTTTAATATTTGTGCCGATCGATTTGTCCTGCAACCTTAAGGTTATGACTTATGTGTGTGATACTTAACCCAACATAAATTTCCCTTAAGAATTAGTAATCTTACCATATAATTTAGTTTTCATTAATTTGATGGACTAAAAAATTTATGAATTTTAGGCTAGACATATTATATACATATGTTTTATATATGTTTCAGGTAGGTTAACGATTCTTATAAAAATTTAACGTTTCAAGAATTTAGATTAAGCATAGTATTACTTAATTATATTTCACGTGATATAAATATTTGTCCAATTAATCTTTCAAAACTTGAATTCATCACCCTAGATATTTCGGGCAAGAATTATTTATTATAGATCCTTGTTGTTGAGATCCACCATGAGTCAATGAGCTTTGGAGATACTATATTAAAGATGGCAACCCAGACTCCCTACAGAATCGCTTAAAAGCAATGATTTATATCATTATCATCTCCATGAAGAATTAAAAATTGAGTACCTTAATATAAAAAATCTCAATGATCTTATTGAATAATTTAAAAAAGAAAGATATGAGCATCAAAACGTCATAATCCTCACCCTAGATAAGATGCTTTGATCAGCTTAAACGAACTGGTGGAATCCATTCTCTTTCAGTGTCTCTAATATTTCTCTCTTTAAACAATGGAAAATGTTAACGAATGCCCTAAAAACATTGGTTTAGGAATTATTTTTAAAATATTTTATGAGAAAATGATAAAGTAATTAATTTTTCAGTCAGTTTTCTATATTTCTCATAAAAGTGGTGTTAAATTTTTCTTAACGTGATTATTAAAGATTGTCTTAAGGGCACCCGTTAACATGACCCTTAAATAATATGTCACTCAACCTCATTTTGATATTTTTAGAGAATAAAGAAACTTGGATCATGTGATACTTGATAGCTAGGTCCATACACTTATCTTTCGGTGCATATGAGATGTCATGTTCAAATGCTTATCTACATTAAAATGTGGTAACAGCTACCTTTGCCAGATGCTTGATCAGCTTCAAACAAAGTGGAGTCATCCATTCTTTATTATGGCTCTGATATGTCTCTCTCTAAAACATATCGTCCTTGGATGAAATGGAAGTTCCTACTTTCTATTTGTCATTTTATACTCACTTAACCTCGTTTTGATGTTTTTGAGAGGGATAGGAGAGACGGAAGAGAGAAGATGAAGGCAACTACATGTCACGACAAAGGGGCTTAAAAATCTGAGAAGCCAATTAAACCATGTCACGTTCAAATTAAAATCTTATCTATTAATATATTTCTGTCTTCCCATAAATCTTACACTGAATTTCACATAACAAGTTTATGTGTAAATTTGTGATTGGAGTTCAGCACTTACGTAAGAGATCATCATAGGTACTTGCTGAAAAAAAAAAAAAAAAAAAGTACCAATCACAATATAATATTTAAGCATATTGTTAAATAAGAGATATGAGGTCCAATTCTCGTTTACACTAAATACTGATTGGTGTCTTAGTCTCATGATAAAAAACTATCATTAAAAACGGGTGTTACAAGTTGAAACCCTCTTTCAAAAAAAAAAAAAAAAAAAAAAAAAAAAAAAAAAAAAAACTTAAGCATATCGTGAGTTTGAGTATATATTTTCCAAGCATTCCTTATTTAATATATATCCAACGTTTCAAGTTGATTCACTAGTGAAAGTACCTCATATGTTCGATCAAATTTATATTACTCATTTACTTGTGGAATAATGAAAGATGCACGTTACAAAGACAATTCTATATACAAAGTCGCAAGTTGCAATTTGATAATCAATAAGTATAGAGTAGTTATTGGCTAGAAAAAATGTGTTCTCAATGGTGAAATTAAGGCAAAACTAGTTGTTCCTCCAAAAAAAAAAGTCAAAAAATCGGTATACCTCATTTATTTATTTATTATTTTTACATATAAATTATTGTGAATTCTTATGGATTTAACATTAGTACATTACTCTTTCACCGTACAAAAAATCTGTATATCTAATAGGATTTTGTTAACAAATGTGTAGCAGTTAAAATGCATTTAATACTTTATTAAATAATATTTGAGAAAAGTTAATGAATGTCCTAAAGATGTTGGTTTAGGAAATATTTTTAAATATTTTTTTATGAGAAAAGAAAAAAAAGTAATTGATTCTTTTTAATAACATTTTATATTTTTCGTAAAAGACATCAAAACTTTCCTAAAATGGTCTATTAACAAATGTCCTAAGAGCGTCCATTAAGTGGACCTATAATATTTTTATACATTAAAAAAAGGGGAAATGCTAATTTAGAGAATTGGTTTAGGAACTATTTTTAGAAACATTTTATTGAGAGAATGATAAAACAATAAATGTTGTTAACAACTTTTTATATTTTCCATAAAAGTTATTTCAAAATTTTCCTATTATAGTTTATTAAGAATTACCATACGGGCATCCATTAACATGACTAAAAATATATATATATATATATATATATATATATATATATATATATACAAACCATACACATATATCCAAAAAAACCACAATATTGTGCATATAAGCCAATGAATCATTAATACGTATATGTTTGTTTTGAAAAATGTGCATTACAATTCATAATTAAGTATTTATTAATATATTAATCTTTAACCTATGCCCTTAAAGCACTCGTTAATAGGAACCTTCGTAATAAGGCAAAGGCTTTTATGGCATCCACGTGGCATCATTCATGCTCAACCAATGTATAGCTTCGTTGCCATGAATTCCATAAGAGTAAATAATTACACTTAGTGAGCGTTTGCATTATGTCTGGTGTAGACGCATTTTGCGTCTTTGGCTTTTTTTTTTTTTTTTTTGGGGACCAGCACTTGGTGCACTATTCATGGGACTTGAACAGTGCAAATAGGCATATGAACAATAACTGGAAATTATTATTTTTTATTATTTTCAGTTTTTAGCAAAATTAGTGGTATCCAAATGCACCATTAATGCTTTTTAAAATTGAAATCGTAACTTGAAGTCATAATTTAAGTTTACAAAATACACCGTGTGTGTATCACACCTGTTTGAACTAAACAACCCAATCCCAAAACCTAACATCCATTGCCAACCTCCAACTCCAACTACCACCTTAAAACCTACGCATAGTAAACTAGATTGAAAATTTTTAATTATTCTACTAAATCCATTATAGTCTGTAGATGAATCATTAGATTTGTTTATGTTGTTTTGATATTCCTTTTATTTCACAACACAATATTGGATGGAACTCCAATCAATTCAAAAAAAATTGTGCTAATTAATTTGTCCTGCAACCTTATAGGTTATAACTTGTTTGTGCGATACTTTACCCAACATAAATTTCCCTTAAGAATTAGTAATCTTACTATGTAATTTAGTTTTCATTCGATGGACTAAAATTTTTATGAATTTTAGGCTAGACATATTATATACATATGTTTTAGGACAAAACTTATGTACAATATCTGAGGTGCTGTTTGTTAGGTTTCCCTTTTAAGATTTTGTCATGTGGTTACTTAACATCCTATTACTAACTTGAGTAGAAAACTTACTACCACGACCCCATGATAGCTCCAAGTTTACGAATTACTTCTTTCCTTGGCCTTTGCAACACAAGCACCTATACTTGTGATAAAAAACACAAACTCTCCTGTTTGTGACTTCAGGACCACCCTTGAAGGTTTAAATCATCAGCACCTTTGATGACTAGAGAATGCAGCAACTTCTACAACACCGAATCTTGAGATTCTTTAAAGAATAACGCCGATAGAAGACATGAGAGAGCTTTTTGGGTACAAAACCCCAAATACAAAAGAGACACATTCTTCTCTCTTTAAAAAGCCTTAGAAAAACGTGTTTAGGGTTTCCTTTATATACTAGTAATGTTTTACTTGAAACCCAATACGTTTAAGTAGAGTTTAGGCTAAAATAGAATTTTGCAGATACGTGTTTTGATCAGTTGAGCCTGTTCTTCGATCGATCGAACCAGAGAGTTTCTGAACTCTTCTTTTTGCAGCTTACTTGTTCTTGAATCTTGACTTGAATCACCTTAAGTATTATCTAATATTATTTATAGACTCTAGGATTTATATTTAGACAAGTTTATGTTCACGATTTGCCAATTGTTCTAAACTTTTAGAACCTAACAATCTTCTCCTTTGGCAATTCGTGACAAAATTTACATGCAATATGAAATGCTCAAAAACAAGAACAACCCAATACAATAAAAATACCCAAATATATCACAAATCCCAATCTAAGACTCCTAACCTAGAAGTTACAATAAAAGGAAAAAGGTCTTGATTAGAATGTACCTATCTTTCCTGAAAACACTCCAAAAAGCACATCACCCCATATGTGGAAAGAAAGACATATAAACAATAATATGAAACACAAATATAAAAACAAAAATAAACTAACTCTTCCTCTAAATTAGATACATCAAAAAGTTTTTATATTCTCCCCCTTTCAAAAACAGTTTCACCTCCCCCTAAACAAAACAAACAGGATTCCCACATTATTCTCACATTTCATTTATTTCTCCCCCTTTTTGTCATGTATTGATAAAGACAACTCAAACAAAGAGTAAACAGAAAACATACACAAAAAAAATCAAGAGAAAATAGAGAATCAAGGGAACACAAAACAATTTAGCTCTATAGAAAATAGAGGCAACTCCCCCTATAAACAATAAAGATTAAAAACAAGTTTCTCCCCCCTATAAATATAGGAAAAACAAAACAAGTTTTGAGAAAAACAGTTTAGAGAAAACAGTTTTGGGGGAAATTTAGGAGGTGGGGAAAATTAAAAACACACAAACCTAACTTACAAAAAAATTGAGGTTACACATAAACACAAATATTCTTTTTTTCAATAAATGCAAACTTGACACTATGTGACCCATAAACAGTTACATGAGTAGAGAAAATATTTGCATATTGGTTATTCATTATATCTTTTAAGAAAAATATTTTCTGCAGTTCACACATAAAAAATAGCATATACTTAAATGTACAAAGGACTTAAAAATTAATCAATCAATTTTTAGATCAAGTTGAGTATCCAATTTAGCAAAGTATATGCATGTTATGTGTGAAAACAATGAGAAATATGACTGCAAAACTACAAGATAGATATAGAAAACAATGCAATGCATGTGAATCCTAAACATAAATGATGCAAGAAAAAATAGATTGGTCAAATACTTAAAAACTGAAAATGTTTCAGTTTTGATCGGTCGAGCATCGATCGTATTCCAATCGGGTCAGGTAGAAAGCAATGATTAAAAATCAAGGGATTCTTAATTGGTCGGAAAACACATTCAATCGATTGAAATTTTGGAAATTTGAATTTTGAAAAAAAACTGCAGAAGATTATGCAGAAAACAACTCAATCCAAGTAATTTCAAAAATGAAATGCATGAGAATGAGTTTAAATGTTTTTCAAAAACATGAGTTTTCAATCCAGAACTTCAAAACAAGGTTTTTAATCATCAAAAACACAATTTTTGCCAACCTTTAAACATATTTTTTTATCAAACACCATAGAAAACATAATCTTGGATGGCTAAACCAAATTCACACACACTTTCATGTACTAAGTTTAGTAAAGAATAACTTGTGAAGTGTGTGTGCAACTAGTAAAAGCAAGAGATACATGTGAGGTGATATGTAGATAGTAATCAATCATAATTTCTACATTATTCATCACATAAGTTTGAAAGTGACTATCACCTAAAGAGTTATATCCTATAACTCCCACATCTTCTAGAAAACAAGCTTGCAATCACGAAATTTTTTTTCAGCCTCACAATGTACACACTATTTTTATTTCTTTGCCTTTTTTTTTCATTAATATTTTAGCCTTATAATGTACACACCATTTTTATTATATCTTTTTTCTTTTTGTGCATGTGCTATACTTTCCTGAGCACAAAATCTTACGATATACACTAAGGTGTTCATGATTGACTAGTAAATAATGGTGAGATGGTTATATATACCTTTCTCTTATAATTTTTTAGTCATTACAATCAAAAGCATGTAACTTCAAAATCAGAATCATGTGATCAAAAACTATAAACAACTCACACACAACATGCATTACATAGCTAAAACTAACAAAGTGCAAAAAAATAAACTCATCCAAGCTAATCAAGTTACATAGACATGTTATGTAAAGATCATATGGCCAACCTCAATTACATATTTATGATATGCAATACAAAAGAAATAAAAATCTTTTTGGTTTAAAAAAAAAATTTATGACCAAAACTAAAAGTACACATTATGTTAAATAAATAAAATTGCAAATGCAATGCATGACAGTGCTTAACTAAGCTATAGACGGTACACAAACAAGAAATATCAATTTCTTAATTAACCCTTGAGTACATGTACAGCCTAGTACATACTCACACATAATCATATTTATTTCAAAATAATTATGCACTTAGTTGAGTAATACATACTATTCAAGTTTCTCCACAATGTCAAGTATGTTCTAAATCAAGAGAAAGATATCATAATTCATGTAATGCTCAAGAAAAATAAAATATTTTTGTCTTTTTGAAAATTTTCAATGTTTTTGGATTTTTTTAATAAAAAAAAACCTAAAAAATAAAACAACCAAAAATAGAAACAAAACATGTCCACAAATAATTGAAAGAATTAAATTAGGGACAAGTCAGCAACACTCTCCTTAACGAATCTTTTCTCACCCATATAGCACGAGTCTTTGGCTTTGTAGGTGAAAATCTATGTGAAACAGGGTGTATTTTAAGGGATTACACCAATCTTCTAAGAAAGAATGAAATCCTGCGAATTCCTTTCACAAGCCTCAAAAAGATCAACCGAAACAAGTGTCATTTTTATTCAAAACATTACAATCAAAAACAGTAAAATACTTAAAATTATTTATGAGAATAGAGATCAAGGATCAACTCTAGGTATAATAACCAAATTTAAGAGCTAACCCTCTTTGATACCATTTGTACATTTTTAGACCCCTTAAAACACTATTAGGATATATGTGATTCATGTCAGAAACATATGTCATTGTGTATTGGCTAATTCTTTAACAAAATGCACTTTATTTGTATTTGGGTAAATCTAGGATGTGTTTAATATTTCAAGGAACAAGGTTTCAAGTTCAAGTGTTAAAATCATACAAGTCTATCCAAGATTCAAGCAATGAAGTGTTAGATTTTAAAGCTCAACAACTAGCTCGACAGCTAGTATCTATCGAGATTTAAAAAATTGTCTAAGCACAATAGCTGCTCGATAGATAAGGTATTGATCGAGAATTAAGAAAATAAGATTTTTAATTTTGATTTCATGCCAATCCGTGAGTATGTGTTTGGGCTTTCTTTTCTCACAACCCTAAACATATATAATGATTGTTTTAAGGGCTGTCATAGAGAGAACAATTGCACAAGTGTGGATCAAAGTGTTGTTCATGCAAAGTATTGTTAATGCAAATTATGACCGGAAACCTAGTTTGCCCTAGTCCATCTTGAAGAAACTATTGTGTTTGTACATCGTAGGGTTTTGTGACCAAGCAACTTCATGATCTTCATCGTGTGATGAACTGAAGAACTTTACAGCTTACATCCTTCTCAAGTTGGTAATTAAGCCACGTACTGGGATCTGTGTATCTATTAGTTAGTCACGTATTAGGAGCCATGCATTAAAATGAAAGATTTTCATTACAGAACAAGTCTAATTGGATATTGGGATGAGGGTTCAACTGTAGGTTGGTATAAGGTATTGGAATTCCTTTACTTGTACCGCTTGTTGTGATAATAGTGAATTCTCGGGAATGGTGACCTTAAAATCACCCGGTGAAGTTTTTACCTCGGAGGTTTTCCCCATTCGTAAATAAATCACCACATCAACTTTATTTTCCACTGCATTATATTTTAGTTAGTGATTTGTTTGTGCTACCATGTACATTGCATGTTAATTTGATTAATTAATAAACTTGGGTAATTAATCAATTAATTCATCACAAGAGGTCAATACATTTTTGGCATATCAAACACAAATTGTTTAACCTAGTTATTTAGCCAAGTGATTACTTAGATAAATTATTCAGATCTAGGTTAACACAAGAAAATCATATCATGTAAATAATGTGGAAATATAAAGAACACACGATATGATAATCCAAGAAAACCAAACCGATAAAAAACCCGGGGAGGATTTAATCTAACTATCTTCAAGGTAAAAAACAAATTCACTAGAAAGAATTGAAGTTTGTACAATAGAACTTATACCACTAACATTCTATTGCTACCTCGAGTAGAAAACTTACTACCATGACCCCATAATAGCTCTGAATCCACGGATTACTTACCTTGGCCTTTACAATACAAGCACCCACACTTGTGATAAAAGACACAAACTCTTCTGTTTGTGACTTCAAGACCACCCTTGAAGGTTTAAAGCATCAACACCTTTGATGACTAGAGAAGGTAGCAGCTTTTACAACAATGGATCTTGAGATTCTTCAAGGAATAACACCAATAGAAGACATAAGAGAGCTTTTTGGGTACAAAACCCTAGATACAAAAGAGGCACACTTTTCTCTCTCTGAAAAGCCTTATAAAAACGTGTTTAGGGTTTCTTTATATATTAGTCATGTTTTGCTTGAAACCCAATAAGTTTAAGTAGAATTTGGGCTGAAATAGAATTCTACACATACGTGTTTCGATCGGTCGAGCTTGTTCTTCGATCGATCGAACCATACAGTTTCTGAATTCTTCTTTTTGCAGCTTACTTGTTCTTAAATCTTGACTTGAATCACCTGGAGTATTGTCTAATAATACCTATAGACTACCTATAGACTCTAGGATCTATATCTAAATAAGTTTGTGTTCATGATTTGTTAATTGTTTTAAACTTTTAGAACCTAACATGATTGGATCCGTGTGAGGGGGAAAGAATTTAAGAGTGTGAGTGACTAGTGAGTACAACTTTACTCATTTTAAAATGTGCACACAACTAAAATTATATGGGAAAAAGTTACTAAATAAGAAATGTTAGAAAAAAAAATATACCGCATTTCATAACTCGAATGTTCTCCTATAACAATAGTATCAAGAGCATACATACATTCAGAACTAAATCAACTAATATCTTGTTTTCTACTGACTAAACCCGCCCCTATAAAAAAGTTTTCAATGAAAAATCACTAGCCTCACCTAACCAATTCGATGCAATTCTTTGAAGCGAATGGATTGGCAATCGATAATTAAGGAGATATAATGATTATGGGTGTGGACATGCTATGAATCAATTGATCTTGAAGACGTTCCGTTTATTTTGCAATAATTTGGGGGTGAAATGGAATTTTTGTGATCTGAGTTTTGTGCAATTTTGGAATATATAGTTAGGGGCTTCTTTTGTGGTTGTAGAAAAGTTTATAGGATTTTTCATAATTTAGGGGATCAAAGTGTAATTTTAGGAATTTTAAGGGTCAAATGAAAAATTTTGAAAGAGTTTTGGAATTAAAATGTGATTCAGAAAAAATTTTGGATTAAAAATAAAATTTTGGAAAATTTTCCATTTGAAAATGTAATTTTGAGACATAGTTGAGGGTTTGGAGGTGATTTGAAAATTCTTATTATTTTTCTTATTTTTATTTCTTGGGTTTTGAATTTTAATTGGAATTGGGCTTGACTCTTGAGTGTCCATTTGTTTTATGTTTCGATGGGAGTGGATTAAATTATTGTGGGTATAAAAAATCCAATGGGCTTGAGCTGTGTTCATTTCTTTTAATCAAATGTGGGCTTTTCAATTTATGTTGAGTTTATGTGGAAATATTTTAAAGGTGTTGGGTCTTCTGTTTGTTGGGTTGACATCTTAAGGTTGGGCTTGGGCTTTATGAATTTCAAAGTCAAGTTGTTTTGTTTTAGCGTGGGTTTAAACAACTTATGTGTTAGTTTAAGGAGGAAAAAAGAAAGAAAAAAGTGATGTGGTCTTAAGACTTATGTTACACGGTGGATCATTTGGTAGTGATGACTTAAAAAAAAAGAAAAAGAAAAAAAGAATAGTGATATGCCTTTTGGTCTTCCTTAATTCCTTTTGGATACATTTTGATTAAACCATATGCTTCATCTACACTACTATTTAAGGAACTGTACCTGTTTGGACCGGATTTTTTTTTGTTCTAAAATACCTCCAATACTCCTAAATTTAAGTAGAGACAAAACTTAAGGATAGACAAGTAAAAATACATGTCTAACTTATACTAAAACATTGCCTACAAAAGATGAACACTCTCTATTGAAGGTATTTGAAATGCTCCAACACTTAATCTCACATTTTCTAAAAAAAAAAAAAAAAATCACTCTTTTTTTTACCTTTAATATGTCTATACTTTTTATTAAAAAAAAAAAAAAAAAAAACTGCTCCCCTTATCTGAATATGTAAATAATAATAATAATAATAATAATAATAAAAACCTGCTCCCAGTTAAAAATGTAATTAATTTTTTAAAGCATGCACTTTGCTTTTTTCTACGGATGTGTCATTTCATGGTGGCAAAAAAAAGGAACCCACTTCACCACTCTCACTCTCCCTGTACGATCACTTTCTCAAAACACAAAAGTGCAAGCAATCAGTTCCTATTCAACACAAATTAAGAACAATGCCAACTTCCTTGGTTAAATTCTTCTTCTACATTCTCTACTTCCTTTCCTTCACAGGTACATTATTTTCTCTCAAAACATGGCAGTCTTTAAAACCCTTCGACTATGTATAGTATTGTTGAAATACTTATATCTTTTTCTGTTGTTAATTTGTTTTGCAGATGGGACATATGTGGCTTGGACTTCTTGCCACTGCAGGCCATTTAACCCCAAAAGATGGTGGCTTTCATCTCTATAGTGGAGAAGAAGTAGTGTTTGAAGTTCCGGAAAGACGGTCTAGAAGAGTATGGGTCAGACAAGGTTGTTGCTTTGATGAAGAAATAGGCAGAGATTCATGCCAAACTGGCGACTGTGTTGGCCTTTTGCATTGCCAATGCATTGGTGGAGTCCCTCCGGCCACAGTTGATGAAATGACATTTGGAACCTCTAAATCAAACTTACATTACTATGATGTGACTCATGTGAGTTTAGTTGATGGGTTCAACTTGCCCGTGTCAATGGTTTCTCATAGGTGGTGAGTATTATGCTTGCAGGTAATAGGTGGTGAGTATTAGGAATGTAGGTGAAATAAGATTTCATCACTGGATTATTATTTTTTTTTACACTTGAAAAATGTAATGATTCTAAATTATAATGCATATAAATTATTAACTTTTTCTTTTTCTCTAGTACTACGTCTTTTTTTTTTCTTTTTTTTGGCTAAATGGCACTACTTCTTTTTCAGCATTAGGATCCAAGGAAACCTATAGAATATCAAACATGTGATTATGATGTGAATATGCAAATACATTCAACTATCTCTAGGAACCAAGATTATCACAAAAACTTAAACACATACCATGTTGAGATAAAACAAACACAACAATCCTGAAAACAAAACTAAACCAAAATCAATGTAAATATGTCGTTTCGATAACTTTGTAGGTAGCAATTTTGTTATATTTTAGTGTATCACATACTGACAGATAAAGGGGTGAATTTGGAGGTAGTTATCCAAATTCCAAACTGTTTGGTTAAGCCCCTAATTTTAAGGGAAATGATAAGGATTGAGTACATAGATGAAAGAGTTGGAGATAGAAGAGAATTTTTAGTCAGTTTAGAATTTAGTAACTATAATATTAGTACAAATTAATTAAACTGATTCCCCCCTCTTCTGATTCTTTAAAAAAAAAAAAAAAAAAGATTCCTCCTCTTCCATCCCTTAACGTTTGTTTGTTTTTTTGTTTTATATATATCTATTTAAGAATCCACTTTACACCTTATTTTAATTTTATTAATAAGAACAATTTTAAAATAGACAATATCACTATTTAATTAACTATAATACTAGCCTCTGAACACGTGCTCACGCGCGTGCTCAAAGGCTCTTTTTTTTTTTTTTTTTAATTTAGAGTATTTATTATAATTTCTGATTATTATATTTTTCAATCACAAAAAAAAAAAAAAAAAAAAAATCTAAGGGTGTGATGAGAAATATGTGTGGTGAAATAATCTTTCATCACACGCCTAGGTTTTTTTTTTTGTGATTGAAAAATGTAGTAATCCCAAATTATAATAAATACTCTAAATTAACACTTACTTAAAAAATAGAAGAGCCTCTGAGCACACGCGTGAGTGCGTGATTAGAGGCTAGTTTTGATTATAGCTATCAAAGTTATGTATTTTTAAAAAGAAAAAGAGGAGTATATAAAATGTAATTTTGATGCCTAAAATGATTCTACATTATTATTATAATGTCCATTGATAAATTGTTTTCAAATTTATTATATAAAAAATTTAAGAAATTGAAATAATTTTTTTTTTTTTATACAAGAAATTGAGCTACATTTAGGATTATTGCCAGGCAATCAAGGGTCTTGTAGGTGAATTGGTAGCTTCTTATGTATAAAGTGTTTGAGAGTCTAAGGAGGAAAGAGTTTAAACTGTGACGTTAGCAGCTTATTGTAATTATTTTTAAAAAATTAAAAAAGATTATTGCTAGGTTGACTACGGTTGTTCTTGAGTTGCTTTAACCATGCTGCTAGGATAGTAAAGAAAATCAAGCTGGTTGATTACCCCTCTAATCTCTTCAAGAAGACACCTCTTATCAAGGACTTGTTTACTTTTCAGATCTTGAAATAACTCAGTTAGAAGGTGCAGTTATTCGAACTTTTAGTGGGATTTTGGGTCAGCTATTCAAGGACGTGTTTACTTTTCATTTGTGAGAAAGCTTTTACTGATATACATTTTGCTCTATTGGTTGGGTTCTAATTTGGCATTGGCACCATCTTCGGGTGCATTTGGCGTGATTTGCATTTTTGTTTCTTGGTTTGGCTCTAATTTGTTATTGGCACTTGAGACATTTGTGGCTTGAGAGAAGTCTTCCCAAAGTGGAGAGAAATTTGATTAAATTTGGTGGTGTGCAAAAGGTGGAGATTTGTGAACAACACTAATTATAGTGATTACCATACCATAGAAACAAGATAGAACAACTCTGAAAAATGTATATGCTGTACAATATATGATAAATTGATCCATTTTGCTAATCAACCTAAACCATTTTGCTAATTAAGTATAAAATCTCTCGTATTGTTTAAACATTTGACAATCAAAATTATTCTTTTTAAATAATCACTATGAGTGCAAGACACAATAGAATTAAATCAGTCTTTCGAGGAACAATTTGAGAAATTAATAAACGCAATTCGTGTTGCATATGTGAATGTGATAGAAGAGAGGATGCAGGAACTAAAACTGCTGTACCAAGTACGTGACAGCCTCTCAATGCTAATAATGGAAAGATCTAAAAACCCTTTATCAAAACTGAAAGAAATTTGAGAAGAAAACTCTCTCTCTTAATTGATTTATCGACCAATACAACTTGCTCTGTTCTTATACATCGAGAACAGAGACTTTTGGGTACAGAGCGAAAGCTGAAAAACTCACTGACTCTAACTAGTTGAAATAAGTAACATAGCATGATCAATAGGAAATGGACACCTAGATTAATCAATCACATGTAATCCATGTTTGACTGCTGAAAAGTACTAACAGAACTAAAACATTAACAGCGACAGGTAGTTTGCTGAAGTGCCGAAACACAAATCTAAACTATCATCATTTAAAAAAAATGGTATCGTATGATACCATTTTTACCTCCCTTAATTCTCTCCACTTTGTTATGTAGCATTGAAAGCAATTATTTTTACCATTTTTTCAATATTTTAATGGATATTCCGTTTGTTTTTATTATGAGCTTGTGATCTTGTATTTCTTCTTTATTTTGCACCATTAGCCTCTATTTAATACTAAAGTGAGTTGTGGCCTTGACTCCCCTTTATTTTGAACCAGAGTTTATAGTCCCAATTTATTGACCTTAAGAAAAATCGACCTAAACAATAGCAATAGCTTTTTACCTTAGATACCAAAATCACTCATGGGTTAAAATTTAGGAACTAAATATTGTATTTTTACCAAAATTTTAGTAGTACATTTATGTTGTATATAAAAAATTTGAAAGTTTGCATTTAGAAAATTTATATTTGGCCCACCCAAAATTGGAAACCAGTCTGAAATTGAGCCCAAAAATCCCAAATATAAAATAGTCACATGATATCTTAGTCATATTTGTTTTTTACAGGACTCTTTAATATTTGTTTGCTGTTTGGGACCCCAAATTAATAAAGTTTAGGAGTTTACGATTTGGGTATTATTGGGTTGTCTGATTCCTCCTAAAGGATTGTTTGGTGCTTCTCTTTTTCAAAAAGAAATTTTTGTATGTGTTTGGAATTTTCATTTTAACAAATCTTTTCAGGTTATCTACAACACTTCATAGATCATGAGAAAACTACTAATGAAAATAAAACTTCAATATTATAAGGTTTGGCATTTGAACTTTAATAAATTTGCAAAGGTTTTTTAATTGTTTTAATGGCTATTAAGGACTAGAAATTTAATAGATTATCAACTTGTTTGTAGCATTTTTATACTTGTACTTACTCGATCTTTTAATTTCTACAAAATCAAAATTGTTTTAATGAATATTTTCTAAACTAGGGCTCACGGGAGAATGTAAGATGATTTTATGGAATTTTTGACTTTGTACAATGAGTTGAAAATTGCCATGAAATACAATCCAAAATCAATCATAAAATATTTTAGAGTTTCAATAAACATCAAATTTTATTTTGATAGGTCATAATTGATTAAATTGAAATGTATTACGACATAGTTTAAATTTTATTTGTTTTATATTTTGTTAGTATACTAAATTGATGTTAGTTTTATTTTTCATCTATTAATTTTTTTTATTTAAGTATATTTTTTATTCTTGAATTGCCATTTTTTATTCATGATTTAAAGTACCAAAATAAAATTCTAGTTTCAACCCCACTAATTCTTCACATCTACAATCGCATAAGGATTACTTGCAAATTCTAACTTTGATCAATAACAATAAATAGTTATACTGTTATTGAGCGTACAAAAGTTGAGTAATTCATAACCTCAATTTGTAAATATATATTGAAATTTTTTTTATAGATAATATATAAGATTACTACTATAACTTAGTTACAAATTTATTTAATTGTTGAATTATCATGTAGTATATATTACACATCCTTATATTTTACAGATCTTATAGCTAGACGAGATACATAATCCTTGGGTGGTTGCACTAGTTTTTGCCATTCTTATAATATCTAAATCTATATTTATACAATTATATAAAATAAAATAAAATCTGATTTTTGTTGATTTATTATAATGTTTCCATATAAATTTTTGGAAGCCAATGTTTTTTCACATCATCATTCTAACATATATTTGTTTAATTTCATTTTTAGAATTATAAGTAATAATAAATTATATGTATTAATTTAAATTAATAAGAAACCAAAATTTCTTTTTTGGGATGAAACAATCCGATACTCAATAAATTCTTATTAAATTAGTTTTGATTCTCTAAAAAATTTTAGTCATGTCAACTCGAATATGACACGAGCTCATTAAGTCTCAACCCATAATTTGCTAATTTCTTGTCGGGTTCGCTGGTCGTGTCATGTTCGTGGGTCGTGTTCAATTATGCCACCCCTACATATACTTTGCAAAATAACATAAATTTGGTGGACTTAACAATACATATTGATATTGAATTAAAGTAGATGGAAGAATTATATTGAAGAATTAAAAAGTTATAAGACTGAATTGAAAACAAGTCAAATTTAAAAGGAGTTATTTGTAATTTATCTCTTTTACATAATATCTTAATTGATTTTTTTTAATAAATATAAATAAGAAATATATATGCAACACCGGAAAGCCAAAAAAAAGGATACAATGTCCTTATAGTTTCCATTAGAAAAAATATATCCCATGAAATAAAATAAAATTTTCCCATGCTTTTTTATCAGATAATTCTTCACTAGTTAAAGCTACATCATAAGTGTTGAGGTTTTTTTCGTTGAAGGCCATCTTGCTGACTCTATCATGACACATGACAGCCTTTATATAATGTAATGATTTGGAATGGTGATGGAGAGATGTGTTTCCGCGGGCATCCTTTCATTAAAAATGTTGTTGAGTATGGCTCAAAAAAAAAAAAAAAAAAAAATGTTGTTGAGTAATGATTTTTCTAGGATGTACTTCGCTCCATACCCAGCCCAATGACTACTAGATGAGTTCAAGACAAAATGGAGTGCATTCCTGCCTTTCTTGTCAACTAGTTCGCAACAATCAAGACAAAATTCTAAAATATATTTCATTACCATTTAATGGCCTCGATGGGCTGCAATTTATGTGAATTGCCGTCATGCCCTTTGCATCTTTTATGTATGCTATAGATCTATCAACTCTCAAAAAACATTATTGCGCTTTTTAAACAATCAAAGTATGCAGCACAATGAAGTGGAGTCCAACGTTGTTTATCTACTTGTTTAATGAAAGCACTTTTTTCTTCTTGTGTTTTTTCCACCATAATTTTTTGTATCATTTCTAAGAGAATTTAAATATGTTAGACTTAATAATTTTCTAATAGATACAAGGAAGACGTCTAGAAGATAGAAACAACATTCATAAGGATAATTGAGTGAGTTTATTATATTGAATGAAAATTCATTTTATGCTCTACGTACCGATTGTAGTCTGTCATGCACACGTTCATTTACTTTTTTGTATAAAGTAGCAAAATTTTGTAATCACAAAAAACCACGCATTATACACTATAATTGGAGCATAAAGTGTAACGTTAAAAATGAGCCAGACGATTTTATTTTGGTTTCTCTATTTTCTTTGCATAAGTGAAATCAACAATCACACACATGTGACAATTTTACTCAATCTATTTGCAAGTAAAATTATATGAATTTCCTTTAGTATTATACATCTTTTACATGAGTTTCACTGTTTAAGTGCAAAAAGAAAATGCAAAGCAAGATAAAATAAAGTTTAACTTATGTCTTAATCTAGTTGGTAGATATGATTTGTAAAATGATGTATAATATCGTTTTTTCACTTATCAATATTTACTCACCACATTAGAAGTTTGTAAAAAAATTTGTAACTATAGTATTATTATTATTATTATTATTATTATTATTATTATTATTATATTGTTACAAGTATTATCATTGGTTATTGAACGAGTAGATATGATTTGTAATTTTAAGGATAGAAATATTTTTCTTTTAGTTCACTAGTCTCTAATTTGCTACCATTGGAGCTGTTTTATCCATTTTTGGAATTGATGTTCTTTTTCTTTCTATTACTCCCCCCCCCCTTCCCAAGACCTTTTGGGAATGACTCTCTATTAAATAGATTCAAACTCAAATAACAATTAGTCTTTGTAATTAATGAGGACTTTTAAAAGTTTTTTGAATGATCTTTAAGTCAAATAACATTATCTTTTTAATGAAGACATTCAAGATTTAAATTCTCCATCCACTTTTCAATTAAAATGTATCCAAAAAAGAAAATTATATAGGTTAGGATTTGAACCTGTGAAGTTTGGTCCATGATAACTTTCCTTATCACCAAGGCAAGAGGCCTAAGACCCAAATACAATTTTTTTGGTACATGCAAGAAAAATTAATTAAGAATTTAAAGCTTAAAATTAAGAGGTGTCATTCCCCAATAAGAATGAGACTTTTTTTTTTTTTTTTGACAGAAAGAAGGAGACATTTTAAATTGCACATGTAATAGTGAAATAATTTAAAGAGAGGGTTGTAGTCCATTGTTATCATTTTATTAGAAATAGAAATTCTTGTATCATATATGTATTTTTTAAGAGAGTTATGTATCATATCATTCTTCATCCGTGACAAAAATATTCTTAAACTAACAGGACAATGGTCCCCAGAATTTGAAAAAAAAAAAAAAAAATCAAGCTTAGATGTATGGTTGGTTCCTAAAATTAGTCCATGAGTAATTTTATTACCTGATATTTAAGTGATCACTTTTAATTACTTAGATGACATGGTCAAACTAAAAAAATAAGAATTAACATATCACCATATGAAGTTTGACTAGTTCTCCTATATTATTCCTTAGGGGGGGAGGGGGGGGGGGGGTTGGGGTATTCCCTTCTATAAACACAAAAATTAGGTTTGGTCAACAAATTACCAGAACTAATCATTAAAACAACTAATCTTATTATCTAACCAAGAACAAATCTCAAGGATGCCATTTTTCTAAACATCTAACAACCAAAAGCTATGATTCTTATTAAGAGATAAATAATAAGTGCCTCCCTAATTTGTCAGAAATCTGAAAAGATGGAATCAAAGAGGGGGAATTCAATTCAATTCAACTGTCAAGTCTTGAACTTAACTCAATAACCATATTTACTACTTTAACTTTGGGATTGCAGTGATGGCTCTAGGATTTTTGTTCAGGAGGGTCAATAAGAATCATAAATTAATTATTGTTATTAAGTGAAATTTAATTATTATTACTTAGAATAATTTAATTTATTAGTTTATATTTTTTACTCTTTACCAATTTTTTTATTGAATTCACAAGACATTTTGAAAAATTCATTTTGTATTTTTTTTACAACTCTTTAATTTAATTTGTTAGTTTCTATCTCCCCACTAACTATAAGTGTTTACAATTATTTAATTGTTTATTAGTTTACAATTCTTTAATTTGTTTACAATTCTTTAATTCATAAGTTTACAATTCTTTAAACGTTTCATATTTTTGTTGTGTTTTAGTGTTAATATACTGGCCCATCCATGTAGCCAACAATCACTCGCATAATCACAAGTCACAAATTCGGTCAAAGACTCAAAAGTGAAAAAGACAAAAACTCATAACTCAACCCCCCAAAAACAACAACCCCTTATTCAATAGTTTTAAAATTATACAAATCCTAACATTGCTATCTAAAACAAAATAACGCACACCTACGCGGCAAATACACATTCAGCTACACAAAAGAGTCTATCAAAACACTATAAACAAAAACTCCCACAGTGAAAGAAAGAGAGAAAGAGAGAGCTAAAAATACCAGATCAAGTGGCAGCAGATCAAGCAGTGGTGACAGATCAGGGACAATCTAGGCTTTAGCAATTTGGTGGCAGATCCTAGGTTGGAGAAGGCAAGGCGGCGGTAAAGTTTTTTGTGGGTGAAGTGGCTACCTTTTTCCTTGGTTTGGAAAGTGAAGAGGGATAGTAGGAGAGGACTACATTTTTCTCTCTTAGGTTTGGTTTGGCCTATTTTTTAATGATTTTTTAAAATTTTGATTTATGGACTTTTTTTTTTTTCGGAGATTAAAGACCAAAAATTTTCTATGGGTCAACCCGTTTTTATTTTTTTTTTTTTTTTCAGGTCGAATCGGGTTTTTTTTTTTTTTTGTTTTTGGAGTTTAAAGCTAAATTCAGCCAGGCTTTAAAAAAACTAAGGTCAAGGTTAAGGTCAGGGTGTGCAAATTTTTATTGAAGAGGGTTCAATTTTTTTTTTAAAATATTATATATATATATATATAGATAGGTCAAGGCCAGGGTGTGCAAATTTTTATTGAAGAGGGTTCAAATTATTATTATTTTTTTAAATATTATATATATATATACCCTGACTACAAAGCAGCGCCTGCCTTGAGTGATTGTGTGTGTGGAGGTACAACTAGTGTCTACTCTCTCTTTCGTCAACTCCCTCATTCTCGCCACTTTGTTATAAAGCATTGAAGGTAATTATTTGCACCATATGTTCATTACTTTAATGGATATTGTCTTTGTCTTTTTTATGAACTTATATCCTTGCATTTCTTTTTGTTGCACCACAAGCCTCTGTTTGATACTAGGTTGAGTTATGAGCTTAACTCCCATTTATTTTGAACCTGGGTTGATAGGCCCAAACAATAGTGATTAGCAATTGTACGGATATTGTATTTTTATAAACAATTTTGTGGGCATAACATAAATGATTTTTTTTATATAAGAACTAAAATGGCGCATAAATTAAAATTAATTTAGGAACAAAAATTGTATTTTCGCCAAAATTTTAATAGTATATTTATGTTGTATATATATAACATATGAAAGTTTGGACCCTCCAAAAATTGAAAATAAGCATTCTTAGATTGAAATTCAGCCCAAAAATCCCAATATAAAATAGCCACATCACAACTTAATCATATAAAGTGTTTGACTTTGACAGAACACTTTGACCTTTGTTTGCTGTTTGGGACCCAAAATTAAAAAAGGTTTAGGACTTGGTGATTTGGGTGTTATCGCATTGTCTGATTCTGCCTAAGGAATTATTTGGTGCCTCTATTTTTTTTAATAGTTTCTTTTGTAAAGTGTTTGGGTTTTTTTAACAATTTTTTTTTTTTTTAAGATTATCTACAAGACTTCACAAATCATGGGAAAAATACTTATGAAAATAAAACTTCCCTATTATAAGGTTCAACAATTATATTTCAATTTTTTTTTTAAAGATAGTTGTGTTAATGGCTGTTAAGGACTCGAAGATCAATAGTTTATCAACTTGTTTATAGTATGGTTAAACTTGGGCTTACTCTTTTAGTTCTACAAAACTACAAACTGAAAATTTTTGTTATGAATATTGCCTAAGCTAGAATTCATTAGAAAATGTAATATGATTTTTAACAGAATTTTTGACTTTGTACATTGAATGGAAATTTTCCACGAAATACAATCCAAAATCAATCATAATCTATTTTAGAGTTTCAAAAAACATCAATTTTTTTAATAGAGTTTCAACTTATGATGTCTACTTCTAATAATTACTTTCTTTATCATCAAATTAAGATATCAATTGGTTTTTGGTGTAGGCGAAAGTTAAACCTTCTATCTATTATTCAATCAGTAGAGACTTTACTATTTAAGCTAATTGGAATCTACTATCAATTTTTTTTTTTTTTTTTTTTTTTTTATAACCAAATTTTATTTTGATAGAACATAAGTGATTGAATTGAAATGTATTATGACATAGTTTTTTGGTGTTTTTTTTTTTCTAATATTTTGTTAGTACTGAAATAATGTTATTTTTATCTTATGCATTGATTTTAAATTTTAGTATATTTCTTTTTTTTTTAATGGTCAATTCTCTTTTATTCATGATTTAACGTCGCAAAACTAAATTCTAATTCAATCTCATTCTTCACTTCTATAACTGCATAAGGATTAATCGCAAACTTTCACTTTGATCATTATTAATAAATGGTAGTTATAATTTTACTGAGCGTACAAAGGTTGAGTAATCGATCCATAACCTAAATTTGTAAATATATATATTGAAAGGGGTAAATCTCAGGGTAGACAGATTGAATTAACGAAGTCAGGTTTTAGAGATAATGTAACCAAAGGAGACGGTACAGTTGACACAACAAAATTGGTAGATGGATCTGAGACACGGACAGAGAGATAAGGAGATGGATAGGCACTTTTAAGTGGACAGATAACAAGGAAACGGTTTGTTGAAGCCATGTGTCACCCTCATGGCATCTACATGGCATCCACGTGGCATGGGTAGTCTCCAAGGATTCTAGTATGGAAAAATCTTGTGCTTCACACCCTACCATAATTATAGGTATCCCTGTAAGGAAATAATCTCATAAATAGTGAATATTGATGAAGATCTTCCCTGCAAGGAAATACCCACCAAGAAATTAAAGTCGGCTCTACACTACTATAAAAACTCCAAAACCCTCACAAATTAAGGTATGCATAATTCTCCCAACTCTGGCACTCTAGAGTTGTAGAAATTCTCTTTAACTTAACCTTCGGAGGGTATTTGGCTGGTACCACACCGATACTCCCTACAAGATCTTCTCTGTTTCTATTTCACAGGTCTTGCCTAGAGCACGTAAGGACTGCGCGGCTCACTGATGATTTTTGGCATCATCATATATTAAAAATTTATTATAGATATATGATATAAGAATACTCCTATAACTTAGTTACAAATTTATTTAATTGCTGAATTGTCATTTAGAATATATTACACATTCTTATATTTTACAGATCTGTAAGATGAAATATATAATCTTTGGGTGTCATTCATTATAAAAATATGACAAATCCTTGGCTGTCGCATATTACGATGCTTCCACTAGTTTTTATTAATCTTATAATGTATATCTAACTTTATATTTATATAATAATATAAATAAAATTTTGATTTTTATTGATTTATTCTAATGTTTGTCACATAAATATTTGGAAGCCAATATTTTTACACATCATCATTCTAATAAATATTTTTTAATTTTACTTTTAGAATTACAAGTAATAATAAATTATATTAATTTAAATTAATCTGAACACAAACTTGTTTTTTTTTTTTTTTTTTTTTTTTTATGGATGAAAAAAAAATCCAATACTTAATAAATTCTATTTAAATTAGGTTTGATCATTAAATAAATTTTAATTAAATTGAGTGTGTCATTTTCTATAAATTTTCAATTTGATTTTTTATTTATTTATTAATACTTCTTAAATAAATATATCTCACGCAAAAAATATATGTTAACAAACTTCTTGTATATTAAATAGGTGATTACTGACAACAAAATTTATGGCATTACTTTCTACTCAACTATGCATGCTGGAATGTTGAAAAAAAATAGATAGGCATTCCCTTGATTTTCCCAAATTACTGCAGCATGCAACATTGTTCTACCAAGGGGACCATCATGAGCTGGTGATTTGCATTTGTCTAAGATATAATCCATCACTTTTTCAAATCCTCTCTCCACAGCCAGATAAAGTGGAGTCTCATCAGCATCACTACGAGAATATGAAAAATCTAGGCCCTCTTCAATCAACTGTTTCACCACATCAAGATAATTATTACGTACAGCCCCATGCAACGCCGTATCCTTTTCATTATTCGTCTTCTCCCGCATTTCTTCACCACATCCGCATTATTAACCCCATTTTCGAGGTCTCCTTGGAAAGCTTGTGCATGTTCAATTAAAACTTTCACCATGGTGTCATTCCCATACCTTGCCACAATATGCAAGGGAGTTTCACGTTTGACATTAGGTTGTGATAGCAGTAATGGCACGTGCTGAGGATTTCTTCAACAAAGGCTGTTGATGATTTTGAATCTTCTGACATTTTAATTAGGCTTGAGAGGTAAATATGAAGGATTGTATTTCTATTTGGGGTAAGTAGTTGGTTAAGAGGCTTTGGACTATTTTCGAAGCCCCTGATATTGCCTTTTGCTGCAGCGTTGTGATAAATAGGTTCCATGCCAATTGCAATGTTGTCCTCTATTTACAAAGGCTGACAACTAGCATGTCAAATAAAGGCCGCAACAACAAATTTTTTTTCCCATGCCCGGCCGTTACAGCCCATACGTATTGCCGTATACCTTAACTTTAGCTTCAACGATGCCAATGGAACACTTGCGTCCACATGGTTTTCTTTCAATGCATAGGCCCAACGCCAGACACTCATGACTCATCACATTTTTTTTTTTTTCTTTTTTTATAAATAAAACTCATCTCTGACTTTTGAAACAAGAATCCAAAACGGAAGAAATAAGATAGAGATGACCCATCCCAATTACAATAGGCCATCCGACACTCATCACAGAATGCTTCATGTTATATTTATCAGCATGAGGATGAATGCTTGCATAAATAGGAAACTATAAAGGTAACATTCTTCCACGTTAAAACTCGGCTCCCCTTCCCATTTAATAATGGGAAAAGTTAAAAGAGCATGGATTCGGTAGTATTTTAAAAAAAAAAACATTATGGGAATAAAATTAAATTTTTATGGCTTTTTAAATTTCTCATTAAAATAGTGTCAAAAATTTTTAAAAATAATTTATTAATAATTATCCTCAAAGCATCCATTCACAAAACTCTTTAATAATTATAACAAAAACTTTGTTCTCTTTTAATGCATCAATTGTGGGGAATCTTAGGATAAATACATATTAATGTCTGAATCAATTTAAAATAACCCCTAAGTATCGGAGAAAATAGAATTCACGCTAGTATCAAAAAAATCAACCGCATAAAAAATGACAAAATTACGTAGAAAAGCCTACAGTATAGAGGGAAAAATTACAAAGCAATTCCAATCAATCCACTGCAATTAAATAGATATTACAACAATATAAACCCTCCAATATCGTAAGGAATAAAATTGAAATAGTTTTTGACTTTCAGTTTATTCTGTCAAGGTTTTGTTTGCAATTGTATTGATTTCTGTTAATATTTACAATAGTTCTAATTCCAAGAAACCCAAACAAGATGACAATGGTTGATTTACACACAGTTGCAAGGTTAAAGATGATAAATTGGGGGTTACCATTGGTGTTTCAAAATAGAGCCGTTGGTGTTTTTAATTAGAGGTGCAACGCACCGTTTCTTCTTTTAATTGGAAACGCACCGTTTTAGTATGAGAAATATTTAAACATCCAAAAGGCAGAACGACGTCATGGGAAGAAGTAGTTAGAACTTAGAAGCAGTTTGATCAGTTGGAAATGCAGCGCCAAATACAGTTACTTTTTTGTTACAAATTCAGTTACCATTCTGCATAATTTGGATTGTTGGTTAGTCTGTTAGATAGGCTCAATGTTTTATATATACTCTTGTATTCTCAGGCTTATGATTATCAAATTCATAATAGAAAATTTTTCTTTTATCAATCTCTCTTCTCTCTCTCTTTTCCTCTGGTTCTTTCTCTCTTTTCTTTCTCTGTTATCAATCTTTCTTGCTTCACAAACAGATATTATTGTGCCATAATCTCTGTGATTATTTTGCACTAAACAACAAGAATTTCTTCAATTTCATCATCTAACATTTTATTTGACTCGTAATAATCTGACTAATCAGAGACGAAGAGTTTGAAAGAAAAAAAGTTCAAGTGTTGCTACTTGCTACAAAGAATTCGAGTGAGAGTTAAAATTTTGCACAAGAGTATGAATGCTCATACAAAGAAGCTAACTCGAACAGTATTCAAATTCAAGTGGCTCTGGAACATCTATGAAGACCTCGATTTCACCATTTGCTGCAGCGATGCAGTAATCGGGCTTCATGTCAATGTTGACTTTTGCGCAGGCTGACCGGATGCCAGCTTGATCAGCTCCGAACAAACAGGAGGAACCCAGTGGCTACAATATTTTTCTCTCTAAACAACATTTATCTCTGCCTCGTTTTGATATCTTTGAGAGAGTGGAGAGAGTAAACTCAAGTATAAAAATATATATAATGGCAACTAACCCATCAACTCGCGAGTCGATTAAATAATGTCACGTTCAAACTCTTATCTATATTACTAACAACTACAACTGCCTTGGCTTCAGCTTCAATAATGCCAGGGGAACAATTGTGTCCACGCGGGTAGCTTCAATAATGCTAGCTGCGTGTTTTTTTTTTTTTTTTTTTTTTTTTTTTTTTTTTTTTTGAGAAATAATTCTCTCACATCCAGTAGCAGCTCTAAAATTTTAATTCAGGATTGTTATTATAAAATTTACATTATACAGAATCTAATAAAAAAAATGCAAATTCATAAAATCTTACAACTTCTTTTTATGTGTCTTTTTATTTTGAAATTATTGCATGATGATCTCATTATTAATGCTATAAGTTATATCTCCTTCAAAATTTTAGTTCAATAAAATTTATCTTGGACTATTATTTTTGTTTGCAAGACCTCAATATATAGTCAAGGGGACTAAAATTTATTGATAAAGTTTGATTACAAATTTAGTTATAGCTTAACTACAACTCTCACAAAACAAATTAACATGACTGCATATATAATTTGATAGTTGAATTGTATGTTTTTTATGTTTTTAAAATACATGTCAAATTTCATGCCAATTAGATTTTATTTACTATTCAATCTATAAACTTTTTTTGTTAACATTTGATTAATAACATAACTATTGATCTTTGATTTTATTAATATTTTGCAAACATGAAGGATATAAGAAAAAAATGTAATCCAACGATGAATATGTCAAAATTCATATTCAGTAAAAAAATATTAAGTAAAGTTGTAATCTTAATCTACGACCAAATTTGTTGTCAACCTTTATCTATAGTGCAATTATGTTGGGCCTAAAAAATTTTAGGGTGGTCACAATTTTTTATTAAAGGCAAAAAAATCATAAAATTTTGTAAACCTTATATATATTAATTATTATTATTTTCCAGCTTAGGGTGGTCTGTGACCACTCGGACATCAATGTAGAGCATCCACTGCTCACATCTTTTTCTTTTTTTTTTTTTTTTTGCCCTGAATTTGCATTGTTAAAAGCAACCCAAACACCAAAATTTCACTACATGGATCTCTATTGCTAAAATATTTAAGATGTTTGCTATGTTTGTAAGGGGGTGAAAAAGTAAGGATAGAAAATGGGGGTGGGGATGAAAAAGTTGAAAGGTAAAAAAGCTTTAGTTTTCTCATATGGTGTTTGGTTGGGAGGATATATGACAAAGTGAAGACATGAAAAACTCTTGTTTAATTAAGAAGAAAAATCGAACAATAAAAAATAGGTTTTGTAAAAATTCACTATTATATCCCTATTAGATAAAATAAAAAGTAGCACATTATACTTTATTAATACTTCATTCTTTTTTTTTAAAGCACAAGAAGTTCAATTACCAAAAATGTTTTCTCAAAAAAAAAAAAAAAGACTTGAAAAGAAACGGATGAGCAAAAGTTAAAAAAAAAAAAAAACAAATGAGAACTTCATAAAAGACAAAAAAGAATCAAAGATGAAAAGAGAAAAATATTCAAAATATAGAACGTTGCTGGGTTAAAATAAGCAAAGAAGAAACTGACAAAAAAATCATTCAAAATGGATTCAAATTGAGGAGAAAATGCAAGTGAAAATGAGGAGCAAAAGCTCTTGGGCATTTCTCCTCAATTTGGGGAGATTGAGTTTCAGTGAACCCAAGAGCAAAACAGCCAAGTCTCACCATTTTTTTTTTTTTTTTTCATATTTCTCCTCTGAACCAAATAACAATTATAAAGATCCAGAGGAATAAACTCCATTCAGACCACACCAAAAGAGAAGAATTTCTTGCTCTCTTCGCTAAAGCATGTAATGCTAGTTCTTGTCAAAATGTCTTTAATCAAGTGACCAAATGAAGAGTGCAGTAACCCTCTATGTCTAAGAGCATTAATGGAAGTTTTAGAATCACCCTAAAAAACTAAGCAATTAATGGAAGTTTTAAAGACCAATATTCTAAGATCATTTTGAGTCTGTCGAGGACTAAAAGCAATCACATTAAATAATTTTAGGATTAAAAGCAATTACTTTACATTTTGAGTATGTTGAGAACTAAAAGTGAACTTCTGTAACTAAAATTGCTCATGGATTAAAATTTAGGAACTAGCATTATATTTTCACCAAAGTTTTAACAGTACGTATTTGTTATATATAAATAACATTTGAAAGTTTGAATCTAGAAAAATTATGTGGCCCTCCCAAAATTTAACTAGCCCTCTTAGATTAAAATTTGGCCCAAAAAACGCAAATATAAAATATCCACATGACAAACTTTGTGTTTGACATAATACTTTGATTGTTTTCTGTGACAGACGCAGCGTTAAAAACTTCTCTCTCTCTTTTTGTGTTTGGTTTTTGAACGGAAATTTTTTGAAGTTTATTTTCAAGACTTCATAGATCATGAAAAACTATTCTTGCCAAAGAAAAAGAAAAAGAAGTTCACTATTATAAGTATCAACATTTGAACATTAAAATATTTTCAATTATTTTTAAACTCTAACCACTAGGCCATGCTAGTGATGATGCACTTTAAGTGGAAAATAAACATATTTAAAGTAAACTCAACAGAATTCCATACCACTAAATTAAATGAACTTTCATTAATACTTTTTCTAGTAATTAAAAGTAGTAAAGTACTTTATATTATAACTAATATTCATAATATTTTATTATATTATATATTTTAATTACCCATCTTTAAAAGGGAGTATATAAATATATTCATATTTTTATACTTCAAAAATTAATTATAACTGTTAATGTATTTCTTTATGCATTATTATTTTATTTTAATTAAATTTCTTACTTAATTTGTAAACATATGCTTGAAAATCATTTAATTTTCCCCATATATATATATATATATATATATATGTGTGTGTATTAGTCAATTATGCTAATTTTATAAATTTAATATCTATATTTGTATTAAAGTAATTATGACGTTATCGTGGTTCAACCTCGGTTAAACTTTGATTCGACCTTATAAATCTTGAACCTCTCTCCTTACTGATTTTGTGAACAATCTAGGTCTGAAAACCATATTGACCAATAGGAAATGGACACCAATATTAATCAATCATGTGCCTTGCATGTGTTACAACTTAAATTACTAATAGAACTAAAACATTATGAACGGCAAGCAATTTGCTGGGTGTTGAGTAATCAATATATACAACTTTATTTAATGCAGTAACTATCAATAGTAACTATAAGCCTGAAACACAAACTCTCCAAGTTCTAAAGAACATTCCTGCTCTCTCAAAATCAAGACTCATTCCTACTTAAAAATCAAAATAGGGATTTTCCTTTAACTTTCATATGATTTAGTTTGAGATCTAGCCAACAGCCCTCGATTTCAAATCAAATACATCAATCACACATCAAAGTTGAAGATATCAAAGTAGAACAGGCTTCATAGCCCTCTTGGTCGAAAAACTTCTTAGAGATCGAATCAAATGAGTTAATTTTATTGTAAATAGTCATACTGAGAACTAAACTTGCTTTCATACAAATCAATATAAATTAATTATTTGTCACACTGTTTCGTAACCATGTGATTTATCTTTTACGAAATTTGTGTGCACACCAAGAAATACCCATGCTCCAGATTTCATTCAAATAATGTGAACATCCAATACTAATGAAAAGGACAAGGATGAAGAAGCACATTCCGATGAGACAATTGGATATGGCAAGATCCAAGGAATGCATTAACACAGCGTATGTTCCCGTGACAAATGCCATCACCATTGCTCCCATGGCGGATATGGAAAGGCAGAAGGCCAAGGCTAGTAGGAAAGAAAAGAGTCTAAGATTTTGGTCATGAAACAATAGTGGCATGAATAGGTGGATGAAGGCAATTGAACAAGATAGCACCATGGCTATGGTATTTGTAATGACAAGGCTCTGAAAGCAACATTTCTCTCGTCAAAACTGTAGACAGGGACGGACCTACAATAGGGCAGAGGGGAGCCATTGCCCACACCCCCCCCCCCCCCAAAAAAAAAAAAAACTAATGTATATAGATATATATATATATATATATATATGTGTGTGTGTGTGTGTGTGTGTGTGTGTTTTGAAATTTTTTATTTTCATCCTAATAGCCTCCCCCCCCCCCCCCCCACCCCCATTTAAAAAAAAAAAAAAAAACTGTTATAGAATGCAATCTGAAAAAATAACCGACTAATTCATTCAAAAAATAATAATAATAACCAACAAATTAAAACTACAAAATAAAAAATAAATACGGAATCTAAATTACAATTTTCAAATTTTTATCCTAAGCTCACTTTTCCTCCACTCAATTTTTACCCTAACGCCTCCATCACTGCTGTTGCTATTCTTTTCTTCAGATCAGATTTGGGTGTTGTTGCTGCTGCTCAACCTACTCCTCCCCACACACGAGTCTGGTAAATCTAAGAAATTTCTCTTCTCTCTCTGGTTCATATTTTTGTTTTTTTTTTCTTGCTCTGCCTTAGCCGGTGCTTTGCAATCTACCCTCTGCGTTTTTTTTTTATTAACTATTGACGCCGTATCCTTTTCATTATTCGTCTTCTCCCGCATTTCTTCACCACATCCGCATTATTAACCCCATTTTCGAGGTCTCCTTGGAAAGCTTGTGTATGTTCAATTAAAACTTTCACCATGGTGTCATTCCCGTTCCATGCCACAATAAGCAAGGGAATTTCACGTTTGACATTAGGTTGTGATAGCAGTAATGGCACGTGCTGAGAATTTCTTCAACAAAGGCTGTTGATGATTTTGAATCTTCTGATATTTTAATTAGGCTTGAGAGGTAAATATGAAGGATTGTATTTCTATTTGCGGTTAGTAGTTGGTTAAGAGGCTTTGGAATATTTTCGAAGCCCCTGATATCGCCTTTTGCTGCAGCGTTGTAATAAACAGGTTTCATTCCAATTGCAATGTTGTCCTCTATCTGCAAAGGCTGACCAGATGCTTAATTAGCTGCAAACAAAACGGGAGGAATCCATTCTGCTCCAATATTAATCTTTCTAAACAATCTGACATTCTACCTCGCTTTGATGTCTTTTACTTTTAAGAGGGGGGGGGGGGGGGGGGGGGGGGAGGGGAAGATATAAAGGCAACTAGCATGTCAAAATAAGGCCGTAACAACAAATTTATTTTCGTATGCCCGTATGTACGTATTGCCGTATACCTTAATTTTAGCTTTAATGATGCCAAGGGAACACTTGCGTCCACATGGTTTTCTTTCAATGCATAGGCCCAACCCCCGACACTCATGACTAATCACATTTTTGTTTTCTTCTTTTAGAAATAAAACTCAACTCTGACTTTTGAAACAAGAATCCAAAACGGAAGAAATAAGATAGAGATGACCCATCCCAGTTACATTAGGCCATCCGACACTCATCACATAGTGCTTCATGTTATTTTTCTCAGCATGAGGATGAATGCTCGCATAAATAGGAAACTATAATATGGCGTTTAGTACATAGTAATGTTTTAAGATTTTCAAGAATATTTAAAGATTCTCATGTTTGGTTGCAAATCACGCTAGGGAATTAGATGCCAAGAGAATCTGGATTCCTCCTTAAACCCCTCTTAGTAGGAATGTGAATTCTCTTTAAAACAGGTAGGAATCCAGATTTTCAAACTTAAAGAAAATTGTATTTTTTATAAATTAACAATTTTAACCATTTTTCTTTATCATTTAAGCAATTAAGATAAAATATAAAACAAATTATCAATATCTTTTCTCTTGTCTTTATCTTTTCCCGCCAAAATAATATATACAGGATAGACAACTTGTTGATATATTCTTTAACAAAGTTTTATTTAGGTTTCACATGTAGAAAAAAAAAATAAAAATTTGTCAAGTTGTTTTGTTATGGATTAAACCCTTTTAAAAATTATTATTAAGAATAATAACATTTGAGAATTTAAATAGTTATTTTTGTATTCCCACATCAAAAAAATCTCCCCTCACTTTCATAACTGATGGTACACTACTCCTTCGGCTTCACGCTCATAAGCTTCCTTTTATTGTGAACTACTTTTTTGTACTCCCAAGGAAACTATTTGCGTACTCCTTGGGAAACTTTTTGCAGTCCCACGTCGAAAGAATCTCCTCCCACTTTCTGCCTTATAAGCGTGAAACTGAAGGAGTAGTGTACCATCAATTATACAAAAAAGTAGCTCACACTTGTCATTTTGAAATATTTACTATAATTTTAATAAATTTTTCATAATTAATAGTTTATATTTGGTTTTTCATTATTTATTTAGAGAAAGATTTTTTTTAAAGAACTTGGTAGTTCACATTTAAATCCAATGATTGAATAGGAAAAATAAATAATTCATTTAAGATTCTTAGGAATAAACCAATCATCGCACATTCTTAAGAATCTTAAGAGATTCCCAATGAAACTAAATATAGGAATAGCTACATTCCTAGATATGTGATTCCTATGAATCTGGATGCTAGGAGTAATGTGGATTTTCCCATACCATACGTCACATAAAGGTAACATTCTTCCCCGTTAAAACTCGGCTCCCCTTCCCATTTAATAATGGGAAAAGTTAAAAGAGCATGGATTCGGTAGTATTTTTAAAAAAATAAAAAATTATGGGAATAAAATTAAATTTTTATGGCTTTTTAAATTTCTCATTAAAATAGTATCAAAATTTTTTTTAAATAATTTATTAACAATTATCCTTAAAGCATCCATTAACAATAATCTTTAATAATGATAACAAAAACTTGGTTCTCTTTTAATGCATCAATTGTGGAGAATCTTAGGATAAATACATATTAATGTCTGAATTAATTTAAAATAACCTCTAAGTATCGGAGAAAATAGAATTCAAGCTAGTGTCAAAAAAATCAACCTCATAAAAACATACAAAGTTACGTAGAAAAGCCTATAGTATGGAGGGAAAAATTACAAAGCAATTCCAATCAATCCACTACAATTAAATAGATATTACAACAATATAAACCCTCCAATATCGTAAGGAATAAAATTGAAATAGTTTTGGACTTTCAGTTTATTGTGTCAAGGTTTTGTTTGTAATTGTATTGATTTCATCATCTAACATTTTATTTGACTTGTAATAATCTGACTAATCAGAGACTATGAGTTTGAAAGAAAAAAAGTTCAAGTGTTGCTACTTGCTACAAAGAATTCGAGTGACTCGAACACTATTTCAAATTCAAGTGGCTCTGGAGTCTGGAACATCTATGAAGACCTCGATTTCACCATTTTCTGCAGCGATGCGGTAATCAGGCTTCGTGTCCATGTTGACTTTTGCCCAGGCTGACCAGATGCCAGCTTGATCAGCTCCCAACTAACAGGAGGAATCCAGTGGCTAGTGGCTACAATATTTTTCTCTCTAAACAATATTTATCTCTGCCTCGTTTGATATTTTTGAGAGAGTGGAGATAGTAAACTCAAGTATAAAAAATACATATAATGGCAACTAACCCATCAACTAACGAGTCAATTAAATAATGTCACGTTCAAACTCTCATCTATATTAGTAACAACTGCGACTGCCTTGGCTTCAGCTTCAATAATGCCAGGGGAAAAATTGTGTCCATGCGGTTAGCTTCAATAATGCTAGCTGCGTGTTTTTTCTTTTTTCTTTTTTTTTGAGAAATGATTCTCTCACATCCAGTAGCCGCTCTAAAATTTTAATTCAGGGTTTTTATTAGAAAATTTACATTATACAGAATCTAATAAAAAATTTTCATATATTGACAAAAAAAAAAAAAAACGCGTAAATATATAAAATTTTACAATTTCCTTTTATGAGTCTTCTTATTTTGAAATTATTGTATGACAGTTTCATCATTAATGATATTAGTTACATTTCTTTCAAAATTTTAGTTCAATAAAATTTTTCTTGGGCTTTTCTTTTTTGTTTGCAAGGCCTCAATATATTGTTAAGGGGACTAAATTTTATTGAAAAAGTTTAGTTACAAATTTAGTTATAGCTTAAGGCTACAACTCTCACTAAAAAAATTAATATAACTACATATTTTGAAACTCTAATAGTTGAATTGTATACTCTTTATATTTTTAAAATACATGTCAAATTTCATGCTAATCAAATTTTATTTACCATTCGATCTATAAACTTTTTTGTTAACATTTGATTGATGACATAACTATTGATCTTTGATTTTATTAATATTTTGCAAGCATAAAGGATATAAGAAGAAAATGTAATCCAACGATGAATCTTAGTCTACAACCAAATTTGTTGTCAAACTTTATCTATAGTGTAATTATGTTGGGCCTAAAAAATTTTAGGGTGGTCACAATTTTTTATTAAAGGTAAAAAAAAATCATAAAATTTTGTAAAACTTACATATAATAATAATTTCTTTTCCAGCTTAGGGTGGTATTGTGACCACTTTGACATCAATGTAGAGCCGCCACTGCTCTCTTCTTTCTTCTTCTTCTTCTTCTTCTTCTTTTTTTTTTCTTTTTTTTTTTTCTGAATTTGCATTGTTAAAAGCAACCCAAACACCAAAATATCACTACATGGATTTCTATTGCTAAAATATTTTAGATGTTTGCTATGTTTGTAAGGGTTGAAAAGGAGGGATAGAATATGGGGGGTGGGGATGAAAAAGTTGAAAGGTAGAAAAGCTTTAGTTTTCTCCTAAGGTATTTGGTTGGGAGGATGACATAGTGAAGACATGAAAAACTTTTTTGTTTAACTAAGAATAAAAAAACAAATGAGAACTTCAAAAAAAAAAAAATACAAAGATGAAAGGAGAAAAACATTCAAAATATTGAACGTTGCTGGGTGAAAAAAGCAAAGAAGAAACTGACAAAAAAATCATTCAAATGGATGGGCAATTTCCTCCAAAATGCCCAAGAGCTTTTGCTCCTCATTTTCACTTGCATTTTCTCCTCAATTTGGGGAGATTGAGTTTTAGTGGACCCAAGAGAAAAACAGCCTGGTCTCACAATTTTCTTTCCATTTTCCCCTCTCAATCAAATAACAATTATAAAGATTCGGATGAACAAACTCCATTCAGACCACCAAAAGAGAAGAATTTCTTAGTCTCTTGGCTAAAAGTAAAACACGTAATGCTATAAAGAACTAGCATTAGCCAAAATGTCTTTAATCAAGTGACCAAATGGAGAGTGCAGTAACCCTCTATGTCTAAGAGCATTAATGGAAGTTTTAGAATCATCCTAAAAAACGAAGCTATGAAGACCAATATTGTAAGATCATTTTGAGCCTGTTGAGGACTAAAAGCAATCACATTAAGTCTTTTTAGGATTAAAAGCAATTACTTAACATTTTGAGTCTGTTGAAGACTAAAAGTGAACTTCTATAACTAAAATCGGTCATAGATTAAAATTTAGGAGCTACCATTATATTTTGACTAAAGTTTTAATAGTACGTATATATTATATATAAATAACATTTGAAAGTTTGAATCTAGAAAAATTATACATGGCCCTCCCAAAATTTAACTAGCCTTCTTAGATTAAAATTTGGCCCAAAAAACCCAAATATAAAATATCCACATGACAAACTTTGTGTTTGACATAATACTTTGGGAAATTCTAGCATTTTGCCCCTATTTTGTAAAAAATTTGGCAATATACCCCTGTTTTGAAACTATTTAGGTCCATGTTCCTATTTTGAAACTCGATTTACTCAAAATCGAGTTCAACGTTGCTATAGGTCCTTAAAACGTCGTTATAGGCCAAAAAAACTTGCATGAAACTCGATTTAGAGACAATCGAATTTCAAAACGTCGCTATAGGTCCTTAAAACGTCGCTATAGGGCTCCTTAAAACGCCACTATAGGACTGAACTCGATTTAGAGAAAATCAAATTTCAAAATAGGGGCATGGACCTAAATAGTTTGGAAACAGGGACATATTGCCAAATTTTTACAAAATAGGGGCAAAAGGCTAATACTTTGATTAATTTCTGTGACAAATGCAACGTTAAAAACTTCTCTCTCTCTCTCTTTTTGTGTTTGGTTTTTGAACGGAATTTTTTTGAAGTTCATCTTCAAGACTTCATAGATCATGAAAAACTATTCTTGCAAAAGAAAAAGAAAAAGAAGTTCACTATTATAAGTATCAACATTTGAACATTAAAATATTTTCAATTATTTTTAAACTCTAACCACTAGGCTATGCTAGTGATGATGCACTTTAAGTGGAAAATAAATATATTTAAAGTAAACTCAACAGAATTCCGTACCACTAATTTTTTTTTTTTTTTTGAGAATCAATTCCATACCACTAAATTAAATGAACTTTCATCACTACTTTTACTAGTAAAAGTAGTCAAGTACTTTATATTATAGGCGTAAATGAACTTTTAGTCCCTACATTTTGCACTTTTTTTTCATTTTAGTCCCTATATTTTAATTTTACCACTTTTAGTCCCTAAACTAATTAACGCCTAACATTTAGGTCATTTTCGTCAGTCAACCGACGGAAATAGCTGACATGGCTGACTGTGGAATAAAAAAATAATATAATTTCTTTGTATATAATGCCACATCAGTATATAAATTTTAAAAATTAATTTATTAATTTTAATTAAATAAAAAACAATAATAAAACCAAAAATCACTAAAATTAAGATCTAAAAAGTATCTTGACCCTCTCTCTAGGAAAAGATCACAAATTGGGTTCAAATTATTTTCTCTTCCATCTCACTTTGTTAAATTGATTTTTCTTCTCTCTCTCTCTCTCTCTCTCTCTCTCTCTCTCTCTCTCTCTCTCTCTCTCTCTCTCTCATTCGTGTTTCTCACTCTCGTGGTAACTAGTGGTGCAGTGGCTTGTAGTGGTTGTGGTGGGTTGAGATCAGGGTGGGATGGGTTGAGATCAGGTTGGTGTGGGTTGAGGTTGGTCTGGGGTGGGTGGGTTGAGACCGACTGGGGTGGCTTGATTCAGGGTGGCTGGGTTTGAGGTGAGGTTGGGTTGGGGTGGGTGGGTTGTGAGCCGACTAGGGTGGGTAGAGGTCGGGTTGGGTTTAGGTCAGGCTAGGGTGGGTGGGTTGAAACCGATTAGGGTGGCTTGAGTCGAGGTGGCTGGGGCTGTGGTTGGGTTGGGGTGGGTGGGTTATGAGTCGATTGGGGTGGGTAGAGATCGGGGTGGCTGGGGTTGAGACCGAGTTGGGTTTGGTTATGGCGGTTGGGATGGTGGGTTGTGGCGGTTGTGATGATGGGTAGTGGTTGTTTGATCAGTGGAGGTGGTGGCTGGATTTTTCTGTGTTTGGGTAGAAAGAAAATTTTTGGGTTTAGGTTCGGGTGGAAAGAAAATTTTTGGGTTTGTGTTTATGTTTGTTGGTTGGGTTTGTGTTTATGTTTGTTGGCTAGGTTTGATCGGTGGAGGTGGTGGTTGGATTTTTCTATGTTTGGGTAAAGAGAAAATTTCTAAGTTTGGGTTCAACTGGAAAGAAAATTGTGTTTAGGTTTGTGTTCTTGAGTTCTTTGATCTAGGTTGGAGTTGTTGTTTTCTTCATGTTCTTCCCGAGTTTTTTTTTTTTTAATTTTTTTATTTATTTTAATATTTGTTTTTAAATTAATTAATTAATGTGTGATTATATTATTTTTTAATTTCACCGTCAGCCATGTCAGCTATTTCTGTCGGTTGACTGATGAAAAGGACCTAAATGCCAAACGTTAATTGGTTTAAGAACTAAAAGTGGTAAAATTAAAATGTAAGGACTAAAATGGAGAAAGTGCAAAATGTCGGGATTAAAAGTGCATTTACGCTTATATTATAACTAATATTCATGATATTTTATTATATTATATATTTTAATTAGCCATCTTTAAAAGAGAGTATATAAATATAGTCATATTTATATACTTCAAAAATTAATTATAACTGTTAATGTATTTTTTCATGCATTATTATTTTATTTTAGTTAATTTTCTTATTTAATTTGTAAACTTATGCTTGAAAATCATTGAATTTTCCCTATATATATATATATATATATATATGTGTGTGTGTGTGTGTGTGTGTGTGTGTCAATTATGCTAATTTTATAAATTTAATATCTATATTTGTATTTAATTAATTACTAAAGTAATTATGACGCATTGTGGTTCAATCTCGGTCAAACTTTGGTCGGACCTTAAAAACTTTACACCCTTCTTCTTACTGATTCTGTGAACAGTCCGGGTTTGAAAATCATGTTGACCAATAGAAAATGGACACCAATATTAATCAATCATGTACACTACATCTGTTACAACTTAAATTGCCAATAGAACTAAAACATTATGAACGACAAGTAGTTTGTTGAGTGTTGAGTAAACAGTAAATACGACTTTAGTTGATGCAGTACCTATCAACAATAACTGAAACACAAAACTCTCTAAGTTCTAGAGAACATTTTTGCTCTCTTAAAATCAAGACTCATTCCTACTTGAAGTCAAAATAGGGATTTTCCTTCAACTTTCATATGATTTAGTTCAAGATCTAGCCAATGGCTCTCTATTTCAAATCAAATACATCCAATCACACATCAAACTCAAAGATACCAAAGCAAAACAAGCTTCATAGCCCTTTGAATTGAAAAATTCTTGGAAATCGAATCAAATGAGTTTATTTTATTGTAAATTGTCATACATAGAACTAAACTCACTTTGATACAAATCAATATAAATTAATCATTTGTCACACTATTTCATAATCATGTGATTTATCTTTTACGAAATTTGTGTGCACACCAAGAAATACCCATGCTCTAGATTTCATTCAAATAATGTGAACATCCTGTAAAAGTAAGCACTAACAACCAAAGGACACAAACTTTGAAAATAGAGGAAGAAGAAGACAACGGCTAGTTCTTGATACGATATTGTTTCACTTAGATAAAACAGTATCACTTGGTTTAATGAGAAACTAATACAAAACGACGTCACTTCATTATATGAGAAACAAGGTCGTTTTGGTACTGTGTCTTTTTCATCAGTCATCATTCCAGTATGACTCTGTTTTCCTCAAGAGACTAACACTCCAACTGTAGCATCTCTGTGGGCAGTTGAGCCGCAACTGCCTTCCAACTGTCACTCCTAATTTTACGGAGCATAATGTGGATCTTGGTAGTTAGTTTGTTATACCAGTTTAGTCTCTAGAAGTTTCTCAGTGTAGAGTAATTATGCTATATATATGAGATGTGGGTTATTGTAAAGTTAAGCTTGTGACATTAATACATAAAAGTAATTTTCTTGCAAATTGCTCTCTCATACTCTCTCTCTCTCTCGTTTACTTTGTTTTTTGTTACCTTTTCCGCCATTGTTGTACAATTACAAGCTTCAATTTTTCTTCATGGTATCAAAGCTTAGATCCATGGCTTCAACAACACCAACTGATGCAACTCAATCCGTACACACAACTCCAACTACCAAACCCTCTACTTCTGTACCATCAACCTCTACATCTTCAACTACAATACAATCACCACTATTGCTTCTTTCCAATATGTCAAACCCTATGTCAATCAAACTTGACTACACCAACTACATCCCATGGAGGCATTAGTTACTCACCATACTAGAGGCTTACTCATTGATTGAACACATTGATGGCACAGCACTGAAGCCATCACCTTTTGTATTTGATACTGCTGGAAATGCAACTTCTATTGCTAATCCTAAATTTCAAGCTTGGAAGATCAAGGATAAGGCACTCATTTCCCTGATCAACTCAACCCTTACTCTAGAAGTCTTCTCACTTGTTGTTGGTATCACCAGCTCAAGGGAAGTATGGAACACTTTAGAACAAAGGTTCACTTCCACATCAAGAGCTAACATTCTGAATCTCAAGCTTGAACTACAAAGTATCAAGAAAGGTAATGAATCTGTGAATTCATTTCTCCAGAAGATCAAAGTTGCTCGTGATAAAATCCTCGTTGTTGGAGTGATTATTGATAATGAAGAACTGATCTGCATTGTGCTAAGAGGACTTCCTAGATAATTTGCACATTTTTGTTCTGCAATTCGTACTAGGAGTGATCCAATCACTTATGAGCAACTAGCTATTATGTTGCAAAGTGAAGAACAGGCTATGACTGATCACATGGATTCAGTTTCTCACAATCTTGCTACTTTGCTTCCAATGGAAAAGCAAATGGCAGTACATCCAACCAATCACAGAATCATGGTTCAGGTCAAGGAAGAGGAAGAAGCATTGCAAACAGAGGAAGAGGTGGAGGCAGGTTCAATCATGGTGGAAATCAATAGCACTTTTCACCACAAGCCTCTCACAATTTCTCTTCTTAATCTCACAATCCTTCTCCTCAGTATTTTTCCTCTCAGAATTTTCCTCAACAAAACTCCTCTCAAGGCTTTAAGCATGAAAGGCTATCATGCCAAATTTGTGGAAAATTAGGACATCAAGCTTTAGACTGTTTTCACATGATGGATTTTGCTTATTAAGACAAAAATCCTCCATTAAAACTTGCTGCTATGGCCAGTGCTTCTAATGTAGCCATCACCAATAATAAGAATAATTTTGTAGACAAGAAAAAGGTGTCGAACCCAATGGTTCCTTTGGGCTTGTTTACAGCAAGGGGCTACATCTCAGAGCTAACGACCTTAAAGCTGACAACCTTAAAGCTGACGACCTCAACCTACAAGCCGACAACTTTAGAAACGAGCGAAGGGTCAGGCTAATGGGAATAAGCCGAAGAGGTCAATTAAACTCCCGTCCGTAGCCTTACTTGATCTTCATGCATGCATATGTAAGGAGAGTTCTTGCACCACATGCTTAACCCTAATTAAAGAGACTCCTATAAGAAAAAGAGCTCTAAGAGATACGCAAAATCCATAAGATACTCTCCTAGAAGGAAAGAACTTCTTAGCCAAGGCACAAATTTCAGCTCTAAGCTACTATAAATACCCCAAAACCCTCACAAATCAAGATACGCATAATTCATCCTAGCTCTGGTACTCTAAAGTTGTGAACAAGAGATTTCTCTAACTTCACCGTCGAAGGGTACTTGACCAATACTCCTCTTAAGGTTTTTAGTTTTTGTGTTGTGTAGATACTTCATCGGGAGCACGTGAGGACCGTGTGGCTTACTGACGATTTTCGGCATCATCAACCAACAATCAAGATCCATGGCTTGTTGATTCAGGTACATCTGACCATATCACTGCCAATCTCAATAATCTCTCAGTTCAATCTCAATACAAAGGGCCAGAACATGTTACTGTTGGGAATGGTCAATCCTTGCCAATTAATCACATAGGTAATGCTACCTTACACACAAAATATCATGATTTTACTCTAAAATATGTCCTTCATGTTCCTAAAATTGCCTTGAACTTACTTTCTGTGCACTAATTTTGCCTACATAATAATTGTTCTTGCTACTTTGATGCTAATCAAATCAAAATTCAGGATATTCCTATGGGGAAACTCCTTTTCAAGGGCTTAAGTGAGAATGGAGTCTATCCTATCTACTCCAAGCACTTCAAGCACTTTAACAAGTCAACTCCTCCTTTCAATTCTGGTTCATCTTCACAAAAGAGTCATTCTTCAGTTGGTACTTCTTTTTTGTCAAGTTTTCATGTAAATAAATCCAATAAATGGTTGTTGTGGCACCATAGACTAGGACATCCTAGTGATGTTGTTTTGAATACATCTTTATCTTATATTAGTTATGCTTGTATTTTCAATGCTAATAAAATCTTTCCCCATTGTAAACATTGCTTGAGTGGCAAAATGCATCAGTTTTCTTTTCCTATCTCTGAATTTCAAGCTTCAAAACCTCTTGAATTGGTGCACTCAGATGTTTGGGGTCTTGCTCTTGTTACATCTTCCAATGATTTTTAATATTATGTCTTGTTTGTTGATGACTACTCAAAATTTACTTGGCTTTACCTTCTTAAACACAAATCTGATGTTCTTGATATTTTGAAGTTCTTTAAATCCAGTGTGAAAAATCAGTTAGACTCTAAAATCAAAATCTTGAGAACTGATAATGGTGGTGAGTTTACTTCCAATGCATTTAAACATTTATATTCAACTCATGGCATCGTACATCAGTTGTCATGTCCTCACACTCCTCAGTAGAATGAAGTGGCTGAGAGGAAGCATAGACACATAGTGGAGTGTGCACTCACTATGCTCTCTCACTCTCAGTTACCTCCATCTTACTTGTCTTATGCTGTGTCCATAGTTGTCCATCTCATTAACAGACTTCCTACTCCCAATCTTAAAAATTCCACTCCTTGGGAAGTTTTGTTTAAGTCCAAACCTGACCTTACCCATTTAAGGACCTTTGGTTGCATTTGTTTTCCCTTAATGAGACCTTATAATGCACATAAACTTCTACCTCACACCACTACTTGTATCTTCCTTGGTTATCCTATTCATACTAAAGGGTATATTTGCCAAGATCCTCTTACTTCTCAGATCTATATCTCAAGAAATGTTCATTTCAATGAGAGTGAATTTCTTTATCCCCAAACTTTATCCACTAGTCCATTTGCTAATTCCAATTCACACCCTACTCTTTCACCTCAAATTCCCATTCCCCTGGTGATATCTCAATCTACCTTCCAGTCTCCTATGCCTTTAAATGCCTTCTCACCCTCTTTATCTGACCAGTCTATTCCACCTACTACTTTATCTACTTAGTCTCCATCTGCTCAATTCTCATCTCACTGCTCACCTGCCTCTGCTCCTTTATTTGATCTTTCCCCATCACCTCAGTCTGCTCCTCCTACTCCTATGCCACATCCTACATCATCCCATCTTGCCATTCCCATAGTAGCACAGCCCTTGGCCCCTATTACTGTGAACAATCATCCTATGGTCACCAAGTCTAAGGATGGCATGTTTAGACCCAAAGCTCTTGCTGCTATGACTATTGCAGCACCACCTACCTCTATTTCTAAACCCAAAATGCAGTGTAGTACTAAACCCACTAAGGCTAGCCCCACTCCTAAGCCTGACTACACCCTTATTGAGCCTCCTTCCTACAAACTTGCTGTCCAATTTTCTTAATGGTGCTCAGCAATGGATGATGATTTTGCAGCACTTAAGAGGCAAGGCACTTGGGTTTTGGTACCTCCTTCTCCAACTCAAAATTTAGTTGGTTACAAGTGGGTGTTTAAGCTTAAGCACAATCGTGATGGGTCCATTAACAGATACAAAGCCAGACTTGTTGCCAAGGGGTTTCATCAACAATATGGAGTTGATTTTGAGGAAACTTTTATCCCTATTATTAAACCTCCTACTGTTAGAATCATCCTATCCTTGGTTGTTCAGTTCAATTGGCCCCTCAGACAGCTTGATGTGGGTAATGCATTCCTTCATAGCTATCCCAGAGAGAATGTTTACATGGTTCAACCACCTGGTTATATGGATTCGGCACATCCCAATCATGTTTGTAAACTTCTTAAATCTCTCTACGGCCTTAAACAAGCTCCTAGAGCTTGGTTTGAGAGGTTTTCTACTCAACTGCTACATATTGGTTTTCAAGCATCACTTGCTGATTCTTCTTTGTTCATTCTCAAACATGGGCACCGAGTGGTCTATCTTCTTGTCTATGTTGATGACTTAGTCATGACTAGGAATGATCCTCTTTTCTTATCTACTTTGATCACTCAGCTCAACACAACCTTTGAACTTAAGGACTTGGGTCCTCTTTCTTACTTTCTTGGCATTCAAATCACCAGGACTTCCAAGGGTTTGTTTTTATCTCAGGCTAAGTATGCTCAGGATTTATTGCCCAAGGTTAATATGGTGTCTTCTTAACCAGCTCGCACTCCTTGTGCTCCTAATTTGAGGTTGATACCTACTGAGGGTTCTCTCTTATCCAATCCTCATGAATACAAAAGCTTAGTTGGCTCACTCCATCATTTGACCTTTACCAAACCTGACCTTAGCTTTGCCGTCCAGCAAGTATGCCAATTTATGTCTACTCCCACTGATGTTCATTTAATTGCTGCTAAAAGAATTCTTAGGTATGTCAATGGGACTTTGAATCAAGGCGTTTTCCTTCAACCTGGTTCTTTGTCTCTTTCAGCCTTCTCTGATTCAGATTGGGCTGGCGATCCATTTGACAGGCATTCAATTACTGGCTATATTGTTTACTTGGGTTATAATCCTATTACCTGGTGTGCCAAGAAGCAAGAGACTGTGTCCAAATCTTCCACAAAGGCTAAATACAGGGCCTTAGCCACTACTACTACTGAGCTTTCTTGGATTCGCCAACTGTTGAAAGACCTGGGTATTTTTCTTTCCTTTCCACCTAAGCATTGGTGTGATAATGTTCTGCGCTTGCTATTGCCTCCAATCCAATTTTTCATGCTCATACGAAGCATGTGGAGGTGTATTACCATTTTGTTCGTGAGAAGGTTCTTCGTAAAGATCTTCAAGTCAAATACATCTCCATTGGTGATCAGCTTGTTGATGTCTTCACTAAGAGCTTGTCTACCACTCGTTTCATTTTTCTCAAGTCCAAAATCATGGTGCCTCTTGCCCCCATGGTTTTGAGGGGGGGATACAAAAGCAAGCACTAACAACCAGAGAACACAAACTTTGAAAATAGAGGAAGAAGAAGACAACGGCTAGTTATCAATGGCTAGCTCTCGATACGATACTGTTTCACTTAAATAAAATGGTGTCACTTGGTTTAATGAGAAACTGATACAAAACGGAGTCACTTCATTAAATGAGAAACGAGG